>QUSF01000001.1:898966-1038993 GCA_003676055.1 Chloebia gouldiae
TATTATGTACTATATATTACAGATTCTAGGTGGTTTGAATTACCTTATATAATGGCTGTATTATGTATTATGGTCTCTATTGACCATAGAGAGATCTTTTGGGGATCAGATTCTTAGGCAATTCATTTGTGTAGAACAAAAAACCCCAGAAAGTTTACTCCTCTGCTCACAGTCATTCCAGATAGGTAGGGTGGTCATCCTCTGTGCCACCAGATTCCTGCTGGGTCTTCCACTGGCTCTGCTACCACAGGTCTGCACATGCTCCCTTTCTGCAGAAGGAGTTGCTCTCCCACCTCTTTGCTGAAGGAACTGCTGCTGTAAGACTGATTTTTATCCCAGGTGGCATGTGATAATTAATTAACAGAGTTTTCTATTGTTGGAATATTCCCCCTCTATGTACGTAAAGGAGAATGAAATGTCAAACATACACCTTCCACAAGAGAAAATCCAACGGTCATCTGATGATGCATTGGAACCACTACAGTGCTAGATGTGTACTTACATGGATGTTCTAGACACATACTGACATTTTTAGGGCTATGTGGTAAAACAGAGTTATTTTCCTATTTATTTTCCTTCTATTATTTCTTTTTCAAAAATATAAGCATCTGCAAAGAGACATAAACACTAAAGTAACAAAACATCACTAAACTTTGAAAACGACAAATGTGTTTACATATTCTATTCCTCCCCCACTACATTTTTTGCATCCATTTTTATTCCAGAAAAGTAGAAACAAGTGCAGAATGTATGCTGTGGAATAAAGCAGCCTGAAGGCATTTCTATAAACCCATCCCCTTACTGTTCATTGCACTGAGAAGAAAAACAGAAAGATGAGATTTCCCAATGAAAGCAAAACAAGAGGCAGAAATATAATCTCATCTTTTCTCAGGAAGCAGGCAAATCTCCTGCACTATCCACTAGTCCTGGAATTAATCAGCTTCTGAATAATACGTTTGGACTGCTTGGTGAGATGATTCTCAGTTAGAAAGTCCCTAAGAAGCCACTCTGCAAGTGGATGAAGAAAAGAAAAGAAGATATGGGGCACGCTATACACCAATTCAAGGCTCTGTTTTGGAAAAATTGGCTCTGCCGTGTGAGGCAACCGGTGAGTGTTTGGAAATGATTAAAAAAGGAATATTTTAATGTTTTTTAGTATCTGGAAATATTAGTATTAGTATTTAGTATTGGAAAGAGTGTGTCTTTTGATTTTCCCTTTTCACTGCAGATTGTTAAGGACAGGCTGGCTGCAAGTGGTTCTTGTTTTGCCTTTTGTCGCCTAATTATTGAAAACACAAGTAGAGAATGTGTTCAGTTCTAAAATGGCTGAATACAGCAATGCTCCCCAATTTGAAAATGAGACAAGTGTCATAAAAGTTTTGAAGAGCCATTGCTTATCTTTTAATTAACATGAGATCCTAGCAGTACTGGTAAGTAGTGTCAAGGGAGAAAATCAATTTTCTACACATTACAGGTGCTTATAGGCAATGTAAGAAAGCTTGCATGACTGTGATCAAAGTCTAGATACAGGGAATGCATTGTGTATTAAAATGGTATAAACTTCTTAATATCCTTTCTTATCTGCTCTCCAAAGCCTAATTTAACCTTTCAAATTGCAATATGCAAAATAATGTGGCAGCTACTTCAACAGAAGTCAAAATCAAAATGATGAAAATTAGATATGAGATCTCTTTTACCTTTACTGTGTTGGAAACAATTTTTTAAGATAGAAGGAAGTGAATTTTCTCAAGTGAGAGAACATTTTTGTGGGGAAAAAAGGTCACTTCAATTAATTGTTTCACACAGATTTCACTTGTCTATAATGATCTGGGGATGTGCAGTGAAGCATGTTGGCTGCTTTAGATAGGATTATTTCAATTAAATAAACACAGAGCTTTCAGTTTCAGAAATATTTAGCCTCAATAAAATAGTGATTTAGAGAGGATTTTCTTCCCCACATTAATGAAAATGATGTTTTCTAATATAAAATATACTTTTGGGGGGAAGGATGCTGTTGGTCATATTCTTCTCCATGCATGAACAGTTTTATATGTTCAGTTGGTGTGCATCAAGTGGTTTCTCTGTATCTCCTGTTTTCCTGCATGTGGATCTATTTCTCGTCTTGTTTTGTGTAGTGTTCCCTCATCTATTTTTGAAGGAAAAGAAAAACCTTAATTCATGTAAGTTGTAAGTTTGTCTAATTGGTAGATTTCCTGAATAAAGAACTCACTTCTCCAAGCTGGGAATTACAAGGGTGATCCAAAGCACACTTCGTTCTGTCTGTTGAAAGGCAGAAGCTGCCCTGGGGAACTTGCAAAACCTCCTTGTGTGCTGTTGTGCAAACTCTGAGCTGTGAAGGTGCTCCATCTACAGTATGGGAGGAGAAATCCAGGTGGATCATCCACCTGTGCAGAGGTGGTCAGACCCTTGTGAATCTGAAGAGAGAAGCACTTCCTGAAAGATCTGATGTGCTTCAGGTCTGTTCCATATAATGTAGATCTGTCTGTGTAAGACAATTTTCTCCTCATGGCTACTTATTAGCAGTTAGGGCTGGAAGACAGGTGAGAGCTGTTGAACTAGCAAAGTGTCCTGAGTGCCATGGGACATTAATCGATATTACACTGTGTAGGGTGAAGGAGCTGTGACAGATGTAAGAGTCCTGTAAAGAATAGGTCTTGGGACTGAAATTCAGGTTGGCATCATCACCTTCTATCAACATGATTCAAAGGCAGGACAGTTCTTTTGTACGTTTTGATTTGTTGGAGTATGAAATTGAAGTTGTGTCAAAGATGCATTCTCATTTCTGTTTTCAGAATCTTTTACTTCAGAACTACAGATTCTAGGAGCTCAGGACATACACACTACCAGGCTACTTTAGTTTTCCATCACTGCATTTCTTAACTATAGTTTAAACAACGTTTATTACCATCCAGATTTGTAGCTAGGTAAAGAAGGAAATGTGATTCCCAAATTCTGATGCCCTAATTTAGAGGACAATTGGAATTAAAACCAGCTGGGTCCTAAATCTCTCTCAAAACTCACCATTCCTCCCAGGTCCATCTCCCCAGAATTTAATGAGCTCTCATGCTCCACTTTCCCTAGTGCCTGGGCAAAGCAGCTGTGCAAAGACTGCAATCCTGCAATGTTGCAAATACTCTTTCCTTGGATCTTCTGTGGGCACTTTTTGTATTTGAACACAAGTAAGCCTTATACAGCAGCATTACTTTCCCATATTTACAACAAATAACTTACTTATTAAGATTATTTTTGCATGCTTAATGCCTACAGCATGCTAGTGGTTTATTGTGTCCTCCAGCCTGTTGTTTCATCTGCAGCTACCTTCTCCATTCTTATCTGAAATTCCTGTCAGCAGGAGCAGCAGTCCCTATCCAAGCTGAACCCTCCTCCCATGCCAGAGATGGCAGGGCTGTGTTTGACCCTGACTGCAGCCTGGCTTCCTGGCTCAGCCTTAGCCCCGGCTCCCCTGGAGCTCCGGGCTCCCAGCACGGCGTTGCCTTGCCGGGCCACTGCCGGGCAGCCCTTGCTGACACGGATCCTGCTGGCCTGGCCCCCGCCTGGCTCCTGCCCCTCAGGGAGCAGCTGTGCCGAGCTGTGCCCTGCCTTGCCCTGAGCCCTGAGGTGGCACCAGGGAGCCCAGCCTGCGGCTGTGCACAGCCATCTCCTGTAAACGCCAAGAGCTCTGGTCTCCCGCCTTGCGCCTGAACTTCTTGTGAGACCTTCCCCCAGCCACTGACTGTGGGCTCTTGTGGTGGTGTGTGTGTCCCCAGGGACAGCTGGACCTTTTCCAGCCCCTGCTGGGCAGCCTGGTGACCTCTCCCAAGTTTCTTCTGCAGTGCCGCTTCCCTCAGCTGCTGCAGCTGGCTCCATTCCTACAGAGAGCCCGTGGATACTCTGCAGCAATGGCTCTGCTCCACAGCAAGGCCCTCCAGCTGGCCCCAGACAGGAGGAATGCGGATGAATATACCAAGGAGGGGAGGATGCTGTCAGGGCCTCTACGAGGTTTAATGTCTCTGAGCAGATCAAACCAAAATTGGGCTTCTGTGCCCTGCTGCTTGGGAGAAATCCAAGCGACACTGCACTCTGCCTCAGCCCTTGTGCTTTGTCACTGTTTGGCTTGACCTGCTGTGACATTGACTGAGGATCTGGACTCCTGTTTGAGGCTGGCTCTGATAGCAGACCTTGCCCTGCTCTCTCTATGGGGTCTCTGGATGGGTTCCCTGCCCTGTTGGGTGGCACTGTTACACACAGATCCCCGTGCCCTGAGGAGCAGCCAGCCCTTGCTGATCCCTAAAAGATTGAAATCACCATCCTCACTTTTATTAGGTTGGCTCTTCTGTTGTTTTGAGTGTGATCAGTTTAGATAAATGATGATTTCCCTAAATTTCAGAAAACCTGTAGTTGTCTCATGTCCAGCAAGATGTCCTTCTCCACAGGGAAGACTCTGCCACTGGATTTTGGTCTTAAGCATTCTGTTATGGTTTTTAGGCATTTTTCTGACATGTTCAAGTTTACTTCCATGATGGGATTTGGTTAAACTTTGGCAGTTTAGAAATAAAATTCCCTATATGCTTCAGAGAAGTTAACAGACTCTAATGGGAGGTCTTCAGCATGGCTGTTACTTCTACTGTGTTTCTGTCCCTATTCATCCTTTCTTAATGCTGTTATCAGTGAATCTAGAAGTCTTTTGAAACTTGGCTGAGTGACTGTTTCTTCCTTTCTGCTGCAGCAAACTGACACAATTGCTTTTCTTGGTGTTTTTTTTTTCTTCCTTCCAATCCATTTGGGAGTTTGCCTCTCTGCAGAGGCATGAATGTGCATTGTGTATGTGCAATCTGCTCAGAAAAGACACTCAAAATCATAGTTCCACGACACATTGACTTGTGTGCCTTGTCATTGTGGCCCTGGAAATGGGAACACTGGGATATGAGAAGTGTGGCTGTGGGCAGCCTCAGGCCTGTTAGCTTGGTCTCACTTGGTCTTCCCTCCTGAAGATGATGAGGGTGGCTTTTGGAGAGCATTTGAGTGCAGGTGACAGAAAGGGTGTAATGGCAGCAGCCAGGGAGTCAGGGAAGGACAAGAAGGTATGCTACCAGGAAGGGCTCAGGGGAGCATGAAGAATTGCATCAAGGTGCAGAATGCTGCTGGTTTCTTAGGAGGCTGAGGTATAGGAAAGCTAAAGGTCACTGTCATCACCTTGCCAGAGTCTCCATCTTGACCTCAGAAAAGTATCTATAAACATTATAAATTGAAATGAAAACTACTTTTCTGTTCTGAAAATGTGCATTTCACAAAGTTATAAGGATTTGAAATAGAAGTGTCAGTTGTTAGTTTGCTTTAATGGTCTTGTTTTTCCTTAAATAGTTGTAGAGAGGATGTTTAATGTTTTTATTTTAAAGTAAAAGACATGAATTTTAATGATTTGTTCCCAAACCCTATGTTCTATAGACTGATGTTTTGATTTCCTTTTTCAGGTCTTCTCTCTCACTGAAATACTGTGGCCATGTGTACTTTTCTTGATTCTAGCTGCCATTCGCTTCCAGGAGCCCCCAAAATACAAGGAAAACTGTATGTTTTGTTTCACTTGTGCTCTATTTTGGTTGCCTCTACTTGTAGAAGAATTTAGTAAACATAAAGACATCCTAAAAGGGGGAACTTAAATGTAATGGAGTCAATGGAAAGAGTCCTACAGTGGGATTCAATCCTGTCCAGCTAAAGATGTGAGGAAGGTGTTATTTATGTGGGAAAGAGATGTAAAGTTTAAGATCTGATTGGTAAGACAATTTTTAAACATCAGCTTTGGAGTAAGGGAGATTATTTGGGTTTTAGTTGTATTTATTGCTTTCTATTGAGTGTTGGAGTTTAGATGACTGCCTCAGAGATGGTTATTTTCAATTAGACAAGATGAACCTTACCCCTACTCACTTCCTGGGATTGAGAATTAATATTTTGTTAAATTCTTCCATTTCCTTTAATGCTTAAAAACTTGTTATGACTCCCTCCACCTTATAAAGCTAATTTTGCTTTTATGTTGTCAAAATATAACTTTATTTAGAAAAGAATTATTTTTGATAATATAATCTATTCAGTTTATTATTCGGTTATTCACCAATGCCAGTAAAACAGGGATGAACCAGCTTTAGCTACATTAAAAATCAGTTTGGTAAAACAATTCTAGATCCATAGAGTGAACTGTCTGGAGAGAATGTAGCGTGCATTATATATATTTTCTTTATGGAGAGCTGTGGATAATTCCAGAGATATGGAAAAGTGGCTTTTTAGACAGTCTTGATTGATGCATGTTCAGACATTGCTGAACACCAGTTCCTTCATTTTTTGAAAGCCCATGAGAAAAGAGGAAATACCATTTTGTGCAGAAGTCTATATTCCAATCCAGGTCGTATGATTTTGGGCAAAAGGGCCAGCAACCACAGGATACTGCAATAATGTTAATACCAGGAAAATCAGCTTTTCAAAGATTGTTCTCAAATGTCATATGTAGCTTGTTGTCACAATCTGAGACAGAGACTACTCATTTTCTGTGATGACTGAGTTTTTCTTAAATGAGACACCTGAGATTGATACAACTTCATTCCTTGCAGGTGACAAAGAGGCTTTTTAGGGCAAGGGAACACAATATGATGGTGCAGTTTGCAAGTGCAACGTTACTTCTCTTATTTCTGCTGCTGCTTGGTTTTAGGTTATTTAGAAGCTCGTGATTTACCAAGTCGGGGCCTTTATCCTTTCATGCGGAGCCTTTTCTGTAACGTTGGTTCAAGATGCAGGAATGCCAGTTACACGGCACAGAGACACAGCCGCTTTAGGTGAGTTATGTGAGTTTGACACAGCTCTCACCATCACAGTGCATCTTTTTTTACAGAAAAGGTTCCTACTGCCTTGGAGACAGGAAAAAATTAGGAGCAATGTTATTCTGTGCTAAAAGTTTCCTTCAGTGTTCTTATGGTTGCAAAAGCTGTAAGGCCTCATTCATACCTCTTGCTAATTTTTGTTTACATTTCTTGGATATTTCATGCTGGTTTTGGATACTGAATGATCTTTGGGGGTAAAATTATAGAGGTACCTTGTCATATTCTTTCCCGTTTGCTGCTACCATGTGAGAGCATGTTTTTATCCCTTACTAGAGAGTCGTTTATTACATGAGAGTGAAACTGAGCACCAAAGTTATATGTGGATTTAAACTTTGAATAGTCTGGGAGCATACATGGTAGGAGAAGTGAACCCAGAAAAGCAAAACAAAAATAACTTTCATATAAGACCCACAAAGAGCCTACAAGGAATAGCAAAAATTCTCTAATAAGAAAGAACTTGGAAGAAGTTACCCATAAGAAGTCCTTGTCACAGGATCCTAGAATGCTGAAAGAAAAAATATTGATTTGAATTTGGATTTTTTCTTTAAGAAATAAAGTAATTTCATTTACTCCAAAAATTCTTGAGATGCAGAGACACTTACACAAACTGGCTGAAGGGTATAGTCATAAACAGCCTTTCAAAATATGTAGCAATAAAGTCAAATTAGGGTCAGCTAATCAGAATATATAAATTTATATTTGTATATTTATTCCTAGAAAAATGAGCGAGGTGTGTCAGAGCATCAAATATTTATGGTTTATTATTGTAGATGTTTATAGGTAGCAATAAATTCAGCATAGAGCCAGTTGGAAAGCTTCAGTATCACAGTAATAGGCCATAATACTTACCTATTGATCTAGATGGTCTGCTTCAGTTATTTGTACATATAGACAACTGTTGATTGAACATTAGACCATAAAAAATAAACCTTGTTTATGGGCAAACACGTTCTACATAAAGTAGAATTTGTTACTAGAATTGAATTCTTAATAATTTAAGCCACTATTAGTCAAGATGCATTATTACACAAGATGCTTATAGACAAAAATGCCTCTATTAAAATTCTTCTCTGCCTCCTCCCTCTCCCACTAATACAGTTAAAATTGTTACATGACCACTGAGTTTCTAGTACTTTCTCTGGGTTTATGCTCACCTTTCCACTGCTGTTCTGGGTCATGTAAACAGCTGCAGATGGATGAAGATGGGGTTGTTATGGCAAGTCTTGATATACAGTACTTTATCTGGAGGAATGTAGTGTTGATGGCTCCTTTTTTCACTTGAGGATGCACTTGGGATCACTTGTGTTTGCTAGTAGGCTTTTATACTTTGCTTGTTTCCATTGGCCTGCAGCTGGGATACATTCAAATTTATGTGGTACACCTGAATATATATGGTGTCTTTTTAGCTACCTGTTATTTTTTCTTGATACGTAGAAATTGACTTTGTCCAGCTACAGTTCTGAATTTTAACTAAACACTGGTGACTTTTTTATAGCCCTCAGTGCCAGCCTGTGTCCCACCTTTTATCATCCCAGATGCTCCAGTACAGTTCATCTCTTCCCCACCTCTCACAGCCTCACCTATTATACTGGGCCTGTGTTCTTCTGCACTGCTTTGTTAGCCATAAATATCTCTTCTTGCATCAATGGTTACTTGCGACGTCTATCCGTATGAAACTATGATGGTGTTATGCAATGACAAGTGAAAATACAGTAAATAGCCAGAGTTGTCTGGCCAGGAAAATTAAAAAAAGGAAAAGCAAACCCAATTCAAAATGAAAACAAGACAAATTCGGGCAAACCAAAGGTGGCAAGCCCCTGTGCTGTGGTCTTTCAAACTCAGTACAAAGCCTGTAGCCTCTTACTTGCAGTAGCAATTCTATATTACTGGGTTAAACAGTTACCTTAACTCTCTAGCCTTTTAAAAAATTATTCCCTAAAGGTATAGCTTTTATTTACATCACTAGTTCAGATGCCATCTCAATGTGTTGAATCTCTAGGAGCTATGAACTATATTGACTGCTCTGCATGATTATTTACACTGTTTTGTCTGAACTGCCCAAATTATGTTCCAGCTCTATAGAAAATCAGGGAAGAATTTCCTCGAGGCAGTCTTAGACCTACTTAAGAATTAGGGAAATTAATCAGTGGCTTTCAGTTATTCAACTGAAAAATAAAATGTATGCATGTATCCATATTTAGGCACACAATAGGCTGCAGTGAGTAGCATATAGCCTAGGTAAGGAAAAAGACTAAAAAGGTAGGATGAAGTTCATTCTGAGGTCAGCCTGTTCCACCAGGTCCATCAGTATAAATTAAATCAACCTTAGGGCTGCTCTGACTTATGCTGGCTGCCAACAGCCTTAGGAATATAGACTGTCAGTTTGAGCAGTCAAACATAACTGAATCCAGTCCCTGCTGACTGGACAGATGGGGTGTCATGGGAACAGTAATACCAATTATCTTCCCTTCAAGGATTTATATCAAGCCATAAGTCTGATAAAGGAACATTTTTTGTCAATAATATTGCATTTAATAAAATGCAATGAGTCTGAGACTGCATAGTTTGCATGGACACGACCATTTTTTCATTTTTTTTCACAGTATGTTAACACTTTGTGCTATCACTTTGAAATGTAGTAGTTGTCTTTGGGAAGAAGTAGTTCTATGACTACTGTTGGAATATTCATGGAATCCAAAAACTACCAATAACTATTTGTCAGGGAGCAGCACCCCTCATGATGGGGCTTGAGCCCAGGGTGAAGTTATCCTGGTGCAGTCCGTGCTCTCACAGATGTGTCCCTGTCCCTTCAGGCAACAGCCTGTGGTGTGGTGAGAAGATGAGCTGGGTGAAGCCTACAGCCACATTAACTTTGATTTGTAGCAGGATCTGTCCCCTTCTCTGATGCCTTGGAAAGCATCCAATTGCAAGAGCTGTGTGGCTTTGCTCTTTGCTTCTCTTTTCAGCCACTGCAAAAACTGCTGGCTGGCAGCTCACTGATATGATTCCCTAGCCTGGTACACCCGCTGGTATCTCAGAGCAGAGGAACAAGGAAATATTCAGGAAGCTCCCATGGCAAAGGACTTTTTTCCCTGCTCCTTCCAAATGTTCCACTCACCACCTCATCTTAGTGGAGCATAAAACTGAGAGCAAGAAAATAAGATAGAAACCACACAGCCCAGGGTTCCTGTAGCCTTACACCCATGCAGGTGCATGGAAACATCGTGATTTCCCAGTACTCTGGATTCCCTGGCAAATCTTGCAGAACATGGTGGGATTTGCCCTTGCAGCCTAGACTCCTCGATCTATGTTAGTTACACTTCTCAACACCTAAAAGAAATTTAAGCTAGTCTCAGACTTGGAACTGCAAATATCATTAAAGCAAGACTCTAAAACGTTAGTCCAAAGCACATTCAATTATTTCTCTTTGTTTTGCTACAAGTGATAGCAGCCTGAGCAGCCTCACCCAGTAGATGAGGTAGAAGCCCAGGTCTGTCACTTTTGCCAGATGTGCCACTCATACCCATGTGGTAGCTCTGTCTCCTTTTGCACCTAACTGGGCTCCTGGGCTCCCTGCCTTGTTGGGGCTGTCTCTGGAGCCTGTAACACACCCTGTGTCTGCCTGCAGGCTGGGGTCCTGAGGGACAGTGTCTCATTGGTGAGGGACTCTTCCAGGGTTGCCCCAGTTTGTAGCTTGGCCCCCTCCTGGAGCAGCTCTGCTCATGCCAGCAGCCCCTTTCTTCTCACTGTTCTAAGCCTTTTGCTTTATCAATACCTGGCCTCGGTTCTCCAGTGGAGGAGCATCAGAAGAGCTCACGCACCACAGCAGGTGTGAAAGAATAAAATCCAGGAAGGTCAAAGCATCAGCAAAAGTCTTTGTGTAGGAATTGCTTAAAGGGTCAGCTTCAAATGAGAAATAGTTCTTTCAGAGAGCTTATGGGTGCAGCAACTTTCTGCAGTATTAACTCTGTGGTCTGGCCCAACTTTTGTAGTTGCAGGCTGTGTAGCTGAAAAACAGAAGCAGTTTTTGTGACCTTGCTTATAGATTGCCAGATTTGGGGAGAAAAGGAAATTTAAACATGGGTTTTCTTAATTTTAGAGCAAATTAAGACAAATATATTTTTTTTTTGTGTTATAAATTTTTAGTCCATTGCATTTTAGGAAGGTTATAACTGTATCAACAGGGAAGAGAAAGATTTTTCTGTGAGAGACACACAGTATGCTTTGTCCAGCGTGGGCATTGGTATTGGCTTATAATCCTGATACAGTGCAGAATGGAAGCCATCTGGGGCTTTGCAATTTTAGAGAGAAATTATTAATGTGGTGACAGGGGTGAGGTTGAGATGAGTTTTCTGAGATGCTTATGAAAATCACGAGTCTAAAAGGCACTTCGCATCATAGCTGAGTTCTCAGATGAACTCTGAAATGTTGTTATTGTTATCCTGAGTACTTTGGACAGAATCAATGTTTCTGAGTCATGGCTTTAGGAAATGACAATTGCTTTTACATGTTCAAAGAGATGCAATCTTTTTTTCTGTTTTGCAGTACTTTGTCACAATCAAAGTTTGTACCAATGTATGTCTATAGTTTGATTTCTGTTCTCATGAACTTTTTGGAAATCTAGTGTTGAGGGAAGAACTACCATGGATGATAATGAAATTTTATATATCCATTCCCCAACCTCTTCTTCTAACACCCCAATTCTAATTATGTATGTCCTCTCCTACAAATTTCTGGCTTCCTCCTTTTGTCCTTTTTATTATCCCTTGCTTCCCCTCTTTACTGTTCCTAGCAACTGCTGCTAGGAATTTCCTTGGAACAGCTGCTGGACTTCCTTTACACATTCTCACACAAATGAGTTAATGCTGCCTTCTGCTCCAGAAAGTACACTTTGAAGGCTCTTTGGGAGAGTAGCAGTACAGCAATTAAGTACTTTTATTGACACACTAGCTGAAAATTGTTTGCTTTGACTGTCTCTGCAGCTGGTTTTGAAGTGTAGTTTCTTATCTTTCTGGCAAGATGGTGACATATTCCTGTATTCTTCTGTTACCTGTGCTGAATTAAGAGATCAGTAGTAACTTGTAGTACTCTTATTAGGAGCTAAATGTAGTTCTCTATTACCATGTTGAAAATACATAAAATAGTTTAATCTTAGCATAGATATTCAGCAAATAAGATCTCTGTAATAATAAAATGTATTTCATAAAACTGAGCCTGATAACTAATGTCATGCCTGCTGCCGCTTCCCCTTCAAAAAGGCTGTGCTCAGATCCAAGAACAATGAGAGGCAGGTCTGTGGCAATGGTGGCAAGAAAGGGTCACAAATGGCAGCTAGCTGACATGGCTGCTGACCTGGAGATCCCCACAAAGCTAATAGCTCTCACAGCTCACAGCCAGCATGTCCAAACAGCTGCTCTTGGACTGCTGAGAGGCTTGTGCTTAGGAAAGTGGCATTTCTATGGGTCTTTCAGATTGCACATGTGACTTCTCTTCTGCAACAACTGGGCCTTATGCCTTGGATTTGCTCCTTTTGCCATGCCCTAAATATCTACATCCCCCTAAAGTTTCTCAGCTCCCTCTCCACTTTTACCATCAACGTGGTTTCCCTGCACTTTGCCCTGTAGCTCTTCAGAGCCACCATGCTCCAAATGCTGTCTGCTGTTTTCTTTAATGTGTCTAGTCTGTATCTTCCCAGTCTCCTTTGCCCAGCCCCATGTGCTCTGTGGGAGCTCACAGAGCAGGAGCTTGTATGCTTAGTCCTCCAGCCTGGGAGCAGTGAAAGGACAGTCCAGCTGAGTGTGCTGTCAGATCAGCCTGTGTTATCTAATGTGCTTCTGCTGTGCATCAAACAAGTGGCTAAAGCACATAAAATTAGATGCCAAGAGGATGGTTTTTGGTGATGAGGATAGAGTGGAAAGAATTACTGATTCCTTCGGTCACTGCTATCTGTACCCATGCTGCTGCTGGCAGGTGGCCAGACAGCCCCAGCAGCCCCTGGAGACAGGACTGAGTCCTGCTGTGTGCTCCTATGTGATTAAGGCCTTTTTTCCCAGTGCATTGTTGTTTGCAATGTTTCTGAAACCAGGAGGTTTGTAGATGGAGATGCAAGGTTCGGATCTAGTCTGGAGGGCAAACAATGCATTCCTCTGAATACTTTTTATTTTAAATGACCTTTCCAGGAGAGTTTAGTGGTCAGTTTGAAGTTCAGCAAGTATTGGGAAAAACCCCAACAAAAGCCAACACCATCATTCCCTCCAAATCCTACAAAAAATCACACAAAAACCCCAAGGCAACCAAAACCTGTGGAAAATCCCATGGAAATTGAGCTAGAATTTTGGCTTTTTAATGTTCTGACTGTGGCTGCTGTTATTCTGGTCAAGTGCTGGCTTGACCAGAATAACATGCTTGTTCATGCTCAAAAAGCAGAGTGCTAGGAAGATTTCAGTATGTAGGTAGTGTTTTGGTTCTTTGCCAAACAGAACTATTATCAGCTGTCTGAAATTTTGGGCAGTGGGAGTTTCAGTAATATTGGAATTTATGAGGTAGTTTTCAAAGGCAATAGCTGAAGTGCAACTTCTAGTCACCCTAAAAGCCACCTTCTGAACAACAGAAAGCTGCTTATTAATACTTCATTTAAAAGGGAAAGATATGTGTTGAGGCAATGTTCTGCCTTTAGCCCACTGAAGTTTGAGGATGGTGAAAGAGTTTTCCAAAATGCTGTCTTTTCTGTTGGCTAAGTCAGAATCAAAATAAGCTGTACAGAAACTATTTAGAAATTGATTGTTTTAAGATGAAATTTTATTTGTTTCCCTTAATCTGAAGTTGCAAACAGCTCTGTGAGTGTCTAAACAAATGAGGATCAGGGCGGGAGGGAAAGAGAATTAAGAGAATGAGAAAGGGTTGACTGATAGCTTTCTTTGACTTGCGAGTTGATCTCATTAGGCTTTTCTTTCAATAAGTAAAATTTGTGCTGACATCAGTTATTGGTATATAAGCTTGATGGGAAAGGACTGTAACTCTTTATTATATTTTTGTGAATGGGATAGCACAAGAGGCAATGGGCAGAACTTATACACAAGACTTTGCACCTGAATATGAGGAATAACTTTACTGTGCAGGTGACTGAGCACTGGAACAGGTTGCCCAGAGAGGTTGTGGAGTCTCCCTCACTGGAGATAGTCAAGAACTATCTGGACACAATGCTGTGCCACGTGCTCTAGGATGATCCTGCTTGAGCAGGGAGGTTGGACCAGCTGACCACTGTGGTCCCTTCAACCTGAACCATTCTTTGATTCTGTAACAGTTAATTGTGGTTTTGATTCAAAATAGCAAAGTTTTTGCTAGGCAGGATGTAGATCTTAAGATAATTTGAATGTCCTATTAGATAAAACAGAATTCAACTGCCTAGTAATGTGCTAAATGTAATTATTCCCTTTTTTATGGTGTTTTATGAGGGTCTAAGTAATTTTGTGTTGTAAAGAGGCATTTAAGTGACTCTGACTTCTGGTTTCATTTAAAAGTATTGTTAGAAAATTGTGCAATTGAGTAGTCACTAGCTAGCAATGTGATAGAGATAACATTTACCAGTGGTATGTCTGCAAGCTAAAATCAGGAAAAAGCCAGTAATAAGAATAAAATACTGCTTTTATACGTTGCTGCATGTATTTGAAAAAAAACAGTTACCTTAGATGCAATAGGAAAGCTTGAATTTTCTCATCAAAGAACTGCCACTAGGACACATGATAATCCAGGGGAGAAAAGTTTAGTGTGTTCAAAAATATTAAATAGTTCTTGGATGTGTCTCTTCTTGGGTGCTGCCAGAATCTGCATAGGTGGCCTCAACAACTTTTCATTGCCCACTTTCCTGAGGTTTTGAGACCCAGTGCTGCCACTTGAATGCTAATGAATTTACCTAAGTAGAAATTGTATAAATACATAATTGTTAAAAAAAAAATCATAATCCTGCTGTATATACACACTTTTCAGCTACTTGATTTCAGTGTGTTACCTCATCTGTCTCTCTTTTTTCTGTCAAAAAATAGTGCAAGCCCCCAAAGTGGTCCAGAGAGAGCCACTGGACCTGATTTAGACTTCATGGAAGAGATAAAAGAACTTGCAAAGGAATTTATTGACACCACAGAGAAAGCCATGGCCTTAGAAAAGCTATGGGAAGAAAACTCAAGGCTCTCAGGTAAGCTGTGATTTTTCTAAAAATTAATTTCTTTCTCTATTGGTTAGTTATAGCCATCAATTGGTATTAAAAATAAAATTAGGCAACTAAAATTTTAGCTGGTCTAAAAAAAGCAACTTTTATAATTACCAACACTGTGGCCATCAAAGTTATCAGAGAAAAAAAATTAGCTTTCTAAAATTGTGCCCTTGTATACTTGAGAGTTACTAAAACACTGAGAGGAAAGCTTAAAAGATAAGGATTAAAATCAGAGTACAAGGTTGTTCGGTCTAACATGCATTTAAACGTAGATTATGAGGATTTAACTCTCTCTCCCTGTATTTTTCTGTTGTACTAAAGAGTATAGGAATGGAAAAAACAAAATTTCACACCTGGTGACCTTAGGTGACCTTCTATTGTAGATGCAGGTGAACGCAATGGGAAGAAATGATGATGTCTGACTCAATTCAGAATGCTGAATTATTTCTTTATTATAAATATGCTAAAATACATTAATATACTATATAAAAGGAGGATACTAAAACTACATACTACTTTCTCTGACTCTAACACAACTCATGACCCTCTCTCGAGAGTCCAGCCCCAGGTGGATTGGATTGGCCATCAGGCTCAAACAATCCCTACCAGAATCCAATCAAGCACTCACTCCAGGTAAACAATTCTCCAAACACATTCCACATAGGAAAAACAAGGAGCAGAAATAGAAATTGTTTTCTCTTTCATTTCTCTCTGTGCACCTCTATGAAAAATCCTGAGAGGGAGAGAAATGTGCTTGCCACGACCTTCAGTCCTGCACTGAAAGAGTGAGACTGGAAGTGGCAGGGTCTGAGTTTCCTGTTCCATTTCCCCCCACGCTGAACAGCCTTGTTGCTGTACCACTGAAGACCTCCCACTACCCTGTCTCTGGCCGAGTTTTCAAGCAGAAAGATTTAGGTGAAATCACAGTTTGCATGCCTGGCTGTCTGGTAGCTAGGGCATTCATGTAGTGTTGGTATGAAGATTTTTGCCTCACTTAAAAAAATTGAACAGTAAGCAACATCCTTTAAATTATTTTTGTGATTACAGTATAAGTATTGGGAAGCACAGAAAATAAAATGGACCACTATCTTTGGGATATCAGTTGCTTCGTATGTCTTTTCTAGAAACATCCTTTGTGCACTCCTTGTCGTACTTATAATATTGATTTTTCTAAAGCTAATAATGCTTCTCTTTAAAGGAAAATATTTAATTTTACAGGGCTCCATAACATCACCACTTTTCTTACTGTAAGTATTTTTTACAATCAATTTCTAGATTACAGTTCTGGGATTCGAGGGTCTTTATTATAATGGTTAGAAATTTGTATCCTGCCAAGGTTAAATATACTATCTTAAAAAAAGTGTTTGAAGGAAAAAATGATGTCTTATAAATTTGATAGATATTCAATGATTTCTAGATTTCTTATTTAAACCAGTCTTATTTTTTAGTAGCTAAAATCCACAACAATTTGAAGGATGTTTATTTATTAGGAGCAATTTAAAAGTGCATCTATCAGATGTATTTTTTTCCATATTTGATTGATATTGCTACTTCATGAAACTTAGATTTCCAGTTTATAACTTGAAATTAGCTGGTAATTTTTAATTGTTCATAAGATCTCATTGATTGAAAGGAGCCATATCAACATGAAATTTCATTTCTTGAATGGAATATAGACATGAAAGAATGTTTTTCTCAAAATTAAGAAAATATTAAGTTCACAGTAATGATCATTATTAGAAACAGAGCTTGTATATACACAAGTTTCTTTTTGTATAAGGCATGCTCATGTCACCATTATGCAAAAAAAGCCCTAGTGAGACATTAATTTAGAGCAGCAAGGACTGCAAAATAAAAAAGTGTGATAAATCCTGTTTTGCATTGGCATTGTATTGTGTAGTCCTATGAAAGATGTTGCTTTATCCCAGGCAGATCATCTTTAAAGAGCCATCCTTATCAGTTATTTTGTGACACCCCCACAAGCCCTGCAAAGAACTGTGAGGCAAGGATGGCAAGGCCATCAGGCAGTCCCCTGATCTTTATACCTTAGACTTGGAAATTCATTGTGGGGCTTGAGAACTCAAAGATAATCGTTCCCTTGGTTACACCTCGGAGCAGAAAGAGATGTCTTGGCTTTATTTCCAACTCCATTTCTCCATTGGAGCAGAGAGACACATCAGAAACAAAGCTTCCATGAGGCCAAAATACCACCAAAATAATGTGGGATATTGCCAAATCTAGAGGTATGTTTTCACATTCAGAAAAAAATAGTTTAAAATTCAAGAGGGTTAGGGAAATAACAGGCATCTACTTTCTTTTTCCTTTTTATGTTTTCTTCTGTTATTGGAAGTGTAGCATGTAATTTGTAATTTTAATTTTTTTTCCACCTAAAGATGGATTTGAATGAAGCAGAGAAAATTATTTCTAGAGCAGAAAATCTGTACAAGCAACCATATTTCTGGAACCTTCTTCATTCACTCCCTCATCTTCAACTGAACAGCTTTTATACAGAAGATGAGTTAGCTACCATAACACAGTTTCTAGAAGTTATTCAAAAGTAAGTACTTTCACATTCTTGAAAGTGCACTGTTTTAAAATTTTATTTGCAATTTTTGTTATTCTCACTGTCTGCTTTTTGAAAGAAGCATCCTTTACAGTGTAAAGAGGCTAATATTTTCTTCGCTTTACCAAGTTTTGCTTTTATAAAACTGTGTTAGGAATTTTCACCCACACTCATTCCTTTATAATGATGTTTTGCATCTCTGCCAAACTCAACAGAGATGCCCTAGGAATCTTTGATAAGCAGTTCCATGTTTGCAATGCCTGAAATTAGCCCATCACATAATATGATTTTGAACCTTGTAATGTACTTTGAGGGTCTTTGAAAGACAGAACATATACATATGAATATAAGAAAATAATAGCTTTAATCCTAATCAGATCTGAATGTATGTAGCACTTGGTCAGTAAGGAAAATTACTCAATTTTGTTTCTTAAGCCTCTTGCTATCAAAATAGCTTTAGGTGTTCTCTTGCAAGAAATGAAGCAGTAAGAAAAAACACTTCAGGGACTGTATTCTGCATCACATAAAGGGCAGTTGGATTCAGAGGAAGACATAGAATTAAAGCATAGACCAAGACATATATTTACAGGAATTTTCAGTAAAATAATGTAATTGTTAGGTGAAAGTCAGATATGTATTTGCCAGGGCAGGCAGTTTGTTGTAGTAGGTTGATAAGCAATTGTCACTGTAGTCGAATAACATAATCATAAAGCAAGACAAGCCCTCTGAACCTGTGTGCCTGTGCTAGACTGGCCATGTACCTCACCAGCCTTAGGCCATGGGGAAGCAGGGGCCCAAAACATGAATGAGAAATTACTGTGCTGTTCTGACATCCTTTATCATCCCACTGTCTTTTTTTTAGACTAAAAGAATCCCAAACCGACAGAAAACCGACAGAAACCGCTCCCCACCCAGATAAGAAGGATATGATGACATACCTTTTTCTTTAACTGGGAAATAAGTTTCTATTACAATATGTGGATTGCATCTGTGTTGGCTATTGATTTTTAAAATTTATTTATTTTTCCCTTATGCCTGAGAAATTTGTAACCTTATTTCAGCTTGTTCTCTGAGCTATTAACATGTAAAACTACATAGGCAACTCAGATGCTTACATGTGGGTTTTGGTGTTTTCATTTGCTTTGGGGTTTTTAAGATTTCTGTGTCCTTCAGTAACCGAATTTACCCTCATTAATGCAAATTGGAAAGCAAACCACAAAGCACAGTGCTTGTTTCTTGACTAGATTCATATTACTATATAACATTCTAGTGGTCCTTTCTAAGGCAAAATTAAGCCAGTAGCCAGTAGAAAGGTTCTGAATTTACACTTCCCACTTTTAGGTCTGTACCATCTTTTGCTGTGTCTCTCAGAGGTACTTAACAAAAATAATCACGTCTATATGACTGGCTTTGAGGTTTTGTGGTAGGGGTGGGGATTTTTTTTTGTTTGTTTGTTTTTTTCTCCTTATTTTCATGAATGTTGGAAACTGATGATCCACTCTGGAAAACTGGATTCTTATTTGGATAATAAAAGGATTACTCTATAGGAAATGACTGGTAAATTTGACATAAATTTGAAGTAGTAAGTTACAGTTATATTAACAGAGAAATTTTTTTCACAGCTAAGGTGACAAAGACTTGTTAGAAATTCAATAGATGTATTTTTATCAATGCATTCTGTAATGCCCTTTGTTTAACCTCTTGTGAGAAGAAGTATTAGGTTGCTTTAAAAAATATTTTTCTTGCAGATTGATGGGAAGTAGAATGTCAGTATTCTGTGTTGATTCTGCCTTCTTGTGGGGATAACAGAGAATGTTTGAGATAGTTTTGCTCTTATACTCTTATTTTTTTTTTTTTTTAAGAAGACATTGATCTTCTCAGGACACATTTCCTTGATGGAAATTGATTGATACTCTAACTGTAAAATCTCAATTTATATTTAAGATACTCTAACTGTAAAATCTCAATTGTTTAATTGTTCAATTAAACAAATTCTAATTTCAAAAACATTGCTTTTTCAACAGTAAAAAAAAGTGTATTCTGTTGCTTGAAGGTTATCTCTTTCCAGGAATTCTTTTCAGGTTTTTGGGTGTACAGAGAGCTTGACTTTTGTTTTGTTTTCCACTTTCAGTACCTTAGCATCACTGAAGGATTTAACTATGATGCCACTGGGCCAAAATTTCTATGAAGTGGTGAAAATGGTGCTGAATTTGACTGCTGCATCACTACAGGATAGGAGCTCAGAAGGTATGAAATTTGCTTCAGATTTTCTTTGAACTACCTAATAAGAATGCTGGAAATATATGATAGTAACTTTGGACCTTCTGCTAGGTTCCTGACATGCAGACACTAAACTATATTGCTGTAGTGATAACTCACTTTACTGATCTGCTTTTTAAATACTGATACTGGTAATTAAATTTTGTCAGACTCTGGCAACTATCAGATAAAAAAAAACCATCAGATAAACTGGTCAATACATTAGAATGGTCATGGTTTAGCAATGAATTTTGGAGATAGACTAAATAAATGAAAAGGGCAGTTTCTTCCATTTGATAGAAGGAGAGCATTTTGTTTTGGACATGCATGTTAAACATTATGACTTGTTTACTTTTAGCTTCATTTTTCTGTTCTTATAAATTCTGCTGTCAGCAGAAGGGTTACATTTCTTCATCTGCTGCTTCACTATGGAAGATGAGTTTAATTGGAGAAGGTAGGCTGGCCCCAGGGAAACAAGAAAAGGTCAGGAGCAAGTTTCATGAGCAAACTGAAGTACACAATGTATAGGTGCAACTGTCTGCTTGGTGTGGAAGGTCAGGCTAAGAGTAATATGCAGTCTAAATCCTACTTCAGCTGCAGAAGTGAAGGCTGATGTGGGACAAAGGTGAGGAGCCCTTGCACAGAGGATGAACTTGATTTCTCTGGAACTTCTGGTATTATCCTCTTTCTCTCATTCTCAGTAGTGATTCACACCCAGTCCATTAACACACCTTTGCTTGCCTTTGTGCAGTTCAGAATGGTACCCTGCTGAATTTCCTGGCAATTGCTATGCAGGTGCATCCCACCATCATCATATCAAATGCTGAAATTCCATCACATTAACTGACTTTACCACTAATGCAATCATGGGTTTTAGCCTAGGTAAATTTGTGTTCTGGTGCACATATCCTGCTGTCCCCAAAAAAGCTGGGAACATGACACTTGGATCTCAACAAGTGAGAACCATCAAGAAACAACATGAATAAAAAAATAATTAAATAAACAAAAGATTTCCTTTCTTTCAGGTTTTCAATACAACCTTTCTTTTGTGGATGTTTTGTGGAATCCGCTTGCTGTGAAAGCAGAACTTGAATCCAGGTTTGGTTTTGATGGCCCTCGTGTTGAGAAGCTGTTAAGTTATACAGCACAATTAACAGAGGTAAATCAATTAAAAATTTTGGTGTCTTATCTTTTTGATATATTTTTTGAATTTGTACCCAGAATGTATTTTCCTGCATTACAGAAACTTAGCTTTGTGAAGCAGATACAAGGTTGCTAAATATCCTGGCTTCATTCCCATCAAATAAATGTTTAGCTTGAGCTGAAATCTCTGCACGTGAAGATACTGATAGGTCTAGTTGTATACACTAATGAATTTATGCTTCTCTGAAGTCACACTGAGTCCTGTGTTTATTATCCAAACCTGTAGAGAATTCTGAGGATTGCTTCACTGAGCTTTTAAACCAAATCCTTGATTTGAGTCTGACAGGATTAGTTTGTCTGGTAGCATTTTTCATCTTGTTTGCTGGACAAAGAATGCCTGTCTCTTCTGTGTGTAAATTAAGGGAGACCAAGAGTCCTTTCTTCTCAGTTGTGCAGTCTTGATATGAATGTACTAGACTGAATTGTCTCAGTGGTGCTTAATCAAATATGCTGGTGATGCATCACATTTAGAAGAAAATCTCTTTCTTCAGATAAGGCATTCTAAACCTATCCTCTAGACCAAAGTGGTGGTTGTGGTGTCTGGTTTGACTGCAGAAAACTGGAAACATCTTTTAGATTTGCACTGAAGTCCACAGTTTCTTTAATAGAACATGTTGTTCTTCGCAGAGCAGTACAGTTTTCTATACTCCAGAAGGGCTCATTGAAAAAATAGCTGTTAAACAAATGGATAAATTATTTAAAAAAACCCTGACTTTTGAATGGCCTTTTAATGAAATATAAGTGATGGCCTTTTTGAGCAGGTGAGCTGCATTGAACTGCAGCTTGGTTGCTGTGGTTGACTATGAAATGCCAGGCTAGTCACTTGGTAACTATTTAAACTGGTATCTCAATATTTTTTGCTTGTGTTAGAACATTGAAGACCATAAAAACCTATGAAAGCAGATATGGAAACCTGGATAATGTATGTTTGGAACCCTTCAATTCTGTATTTAATGTCCCATTTTGTTTGGTGTCAAAACACATGCAAAATCTTATAAATTTATGAATTCTCTGGTCAAAGTTGAAAGGATCAAGGATGTAAAGTATCTCAGAAAGGCAACAACAGAATTAAAATGTGTATCATTGTTTTTGTAAGCTTTAATAATATTTATAGTCTTGGGAGTATTTAATTACTCATCACATAATTTAAAAATTAGTCTATAAGGAAAAAATTCTGTTCTCTTGACCAATCTCTTGAAACCCACCAATCTCAATTTAAAACTAGTCTGCTGCATGTAATCACTGGTTGAAATGCATCATTGTACTAAGTGCTTTTTCTATCAATATTTTTTTTACTTGTGAGGTTATTTCAATATAGCTACTCTACTGTAGGGGTACTGTATCATAATCAAGTTAGTTCAGCGCCAGCCTGCAAATTACTGTAGAAGTAGCAACACCAGTGTAGCTACAAGGTGAAAATTCCTTCCATATGCAGGTCTCATCATTTTGCCTGGTGTGTATGAGGTGTACAAGCACCTAAATGGGGCCACTGGTATTTTATACAGCAGCCTGCATGTAGAGTACTTTGAAGTATGTGCCTGGGAATGTGAGGCTGGGTTAAATGGGATTTGTTCTTGCTGAAGAGGCTATGTGTTATTATTATTTTCACTAGATAAGTAAGTTGATAGGAGAGATAGCATTCAGCAATGCTCTTGAAATACTCATCAATTCTTTGTGTCCTTGCCAGATTCCCACAGGAGAGACACTGGAGCAGTTTGTGTGCTCTGCTCTGGCTGTTGTCCTAGAAGATGAAGCAAACAAAGAGAATAATGGAGAGGGCTGTAATTCTACACAGTATGAGACCAAACTGTATCTTGTTCATGCTGTCAGCAAGTTCAAACTCTATGCATGGGTAACTTTAATAAGTTAATAGTTTGAATTCCCAGTTTTTGCATGTAGGTTGTCAGCAGTAACTCAGTTGAAAGATCTAAGTTATCTATAAAATTGTTTTAATGAACTTTCTTGCTAATAAAATGAAATAATCCTTATAAAGAATCATTACAGTGGAAGTATAATCTATCATCATGTGTCCACTTAATCAGATTTTCTCATTAACGGAGATTCAGATTTGAAATGTAAAAAGGAATTTAATGAAATATACTGCAATGCAGAGACCTGTCAGAGGAAACTGCTTACTGTTCCAGTAAACATTTACTGTTCCACCTGAGACTGAATGTTGGACAAAACTGAAAATTGACTAGACACCTCCATTGATATGTAATTAATTTATTTTGTTTTCCTCTCACTGTCTCCAACAATGGTGGCTGAAGCAAGATAAAAGTAAACCTCCAGTAGAGATTCTTAAAATTCTGCTCTGGCAGAATAGCTTGCCATGCATTCTCTGTAACGACATATATGTAGTTGCATGGATGAAAGAATTAAACATTCACATATTTTCTAAGAAAAACACCCAGCTGCCTTAACACTTAACGGTGTTTCAGTATAAAAACAAATACTATGTTTTTCTCCATTAACTAAAAGAAGAATCATGTATCAAGCTACTCTGGAGATGCAATATTATTTAAAGAGAACATGTATAGCTTTCAATGTATTTCCTCAAAAATGTAATCTTTGAGAGTTTCCCTGCTGTATGATGAAGCAGGAGATAATAATTCAATATGATTGCTAAAACTAATGCACTAATTTTGCTGTAATAAAATCCAGTAATAATTTCAGCCATGATTTTAAGACTCTTAGCATGGGTTAACAATCTTACTATGGGAACCATAAATGCTGTAAGCCGCTGGCCACTGTGAATTATCTTGGTGAACAGAATATCACTTAGAGTAAATCTGGCAATAAGAAAAGAGGTAATAGTGGAGGAAAGGAGAGCAGTCAGTAGTTTTGGCCAAGCCTTGTTATTTCTGGGCTACACAGTGGGAGTGTGCTGGCTTCTTCATCATCTCTGTGTTATGGGACTCCAAAAACATTAAGGCTGCTATCTTCCATTGTATTGGCAGTGTAGGCAGAAGTCTGGTAAAAGAAGCCTGAATAATTGGCTGTGGAGGTCAGCTTTTGGTTGATTTCAGCCTCAGTCCATCTTTTTTCCATTCTTAGGTCTTTAGGCAAGGTCAGCACCACATAGAATGTCAGTTGTCTGTGTACCGTAGCCCTACATTGTCAGCTTGAGTGTCAGTCAAAACTATTGAAAATCAACCTTTGTCACGTCAGTCATTTCAGAGTCTAGAGAGATTGTTAGGGAGAAATTTTGGTATCATTATTGACTGTGTGAATTTTTTTAAAGACATGCAAATTTTGTGTACTGCCTAAGAAAGCTTTGATTAATGTGATTTTCTGTTTTGCATTCAATCCACTAGGTACTTGAGCAATGGCTTGACAGCAGCAGTCTCTCTCAGAATCACCTTCAGGATTTTAGAAGAATCATGGCTGATTTAATGTCTCATTTTTTAGATGTTGGGGAAGACTGGAAATTTTTTTCAGAGATAAATAACCTGATCCAACAATGGAATGAGAAATCAGATGCCTATTTTTCAAAAGGATATGTTTCATCTCATGATTGGTAAATTGTACTTATCTTTCTGCAATTTTTCTTATAAAATTAGATCCAGCTGAATATTAATTTTCACTTTGAATTTAATTATTTCTGGTTTTTGTCTGTTTTGTGATTTTATTTTTTATTCTGTAGTTCAAATCTTGTATACAGTCAAATAATTGTGCTAATGCTTACATATTCTGGAAGAGAAACTAAGTTTGTGCTTCAGAATAGAGCTTCCTACAGGTTCAGCAGAGGCTATGACTACTACATAATCAGGACTCACAGGAATCAGGAGCTGTGGATAATTGGCATTTGGAACTAGGACACAAATTAGTTATCTTATTTTGTGAACAAAGTTGAATACCCACAAGTAGTTGGTGTGACTCAGTAATACTTCTCATGTATAGCAAGTCCAGTTCATGTGAAATATTTAGAATTTTTATTGTAGAAGTTGTGCAGGAGATCTTATAACAGAAGCCTTCAGCAAAAGCTACAGCCTATGGAAAACAGAATTTTAAACACATGGAATTAGTTGTACATAATGTAATTTGCAATCTCATACAGGGCACTCTGAATCTATGATTTCTTTTTATGTTTTTGCACTTTCCTTACAGTTTCAAGTTCTCTGGTTCATGACTTAATGCAAATGTAAACACTTTATATGAAGATGTGGCTGTAAGCCCTGTACTTATTAAGAATTATATGTTTTGTCAAGCTGTTCAAATATTCCTGATCTGGAAGGTTCTACAGAAGAGTTAAGCTGTACATAAAGGGAGTAAATGTTTGTCAGAGTTAGCAGAGGCTCAAGAAAGGTCTATGGCAGAGGACAGGAACTGATACTTCCATCTTTCTAGTGGCACACTGGATGACTTGCATAATTTCTGCGAGTTATAATATTGGCAGTTTCTCATTGCTTGTAATTACTTGTTCATATCAAACACTATAACTGGAGGAGATATGCTTCATGTTATACAAGTCAGTATCTGAGGATACATCTGAGAGAAACAATCCATTATCAGCTAGTAAGAGAGAGATTGCAGTCAAATTGTTCAAACATTTAGCAGGTATTTTGAAAGTTGGTTCTAATTTATAAAAGGAAACTGCTGTGCTGCTGCAGTTGTTAAACAACAATGAAGTATTTTTTCAGCTGTTTTACCCTTTTGTTTGCAGTACACAATGTTTTTGTGCTCTACCTCTGTTGATTGCAGTCTGGAGAGAAAGAAAATATATTTAAGGAGAAGATATTTTCAATTTGAGGCTGTTACATTCAATGGCTCTTTCTACCATGCACCTCCTCTTGACCAATCTTAGGGGGCTAGTAATTTTTATATTGATAAATAATACTGACACAATAGAAACATCAGTGGGTGCATTCCAATTTTCACTGTGATTTCATGTTTTTGTAGATATTAAAATATCAGTGTTCAGCTATCAGGCAGTCAATTGGAATGTTTTAGCTTTCAATAAGTATGGGAAAACAAAAAATGATTTAGAATTCATATAAAATTAGAGGTTTTGATTAATTATTTTACAGACAGGAATGTATTGATAAAATCAGTCTGTGGAACATAAAATCTTTGTTCTTTTCAGCAGCTGAAAATGTGATGTACTCAGAGGTGTTGGACTCTGTGGCTTACACAAATCAAGCATAAAAGCTGGATTATAAGTACTGATAAATGCACAATTCTTTAACTGCTGTCTACAGTCAGGTTTTGATTTGAATGAGGTCGTGACTTTCCAGCAGGGTTTTTTTCACATTTTTGAAAACCAAAGCAATTGTTGAGTTTTGCTAATTCAGATTTTGTGATGATTAATTTGTGGCTGCTATTTCAATTATATTTGGAATTTCCTTGAATTAAGTAAATAAACCTAGATTCTAAAATTTAAATAATATATAGTTTAAAAATTCTTGTCTGCCTGCTAGGTAACTAACTAGAAAAAAACTTATGATTAATTTTTCAGGATTTTGACGTCTTTCAAAGAGTTTTTGAAGACAGAAGAAAACTTAAGGATTTCTGGTGAAAAGAAAATGGATCCTCTTTTTTATCTTGTAGAAGTCATAGAAAAATTTATAATGTTTGAGTCCTCAGTTTCTTCAAATAAGTCTCTAATTGAAAATGCATTGAATAATGCAATTGTATGGATAAAAAAATTTGTTGAGGGGGGAGAATCTGCCACCAATTTCTCACTTGCAGTTTCTGAACTCCATAATGACCTACAAAAAAATTTCCAGACTCTTCAGAGCATCTGGACAAAAAAGAAGACAGAACTTTTCTGGCATATAGTGGAAAGTGTATTCCATGAACTAGATTCTAGGCTTTCTCTCTTGAGTCAAGTAGAAGAGAGAGAGGTAATTGAGACCTTATCTAGAATTTTATCTTCTATTACAGAAAATAAAATCTATAACAGAAGTATAGTGCTGCTCAAAAAGATCCTGGCTGATTGGCCAGAGTTAAATATTACTGCTTTGGACCATTTAAAACAATTCAGTGGAGACTTCCAAAGAAATCTCTATGAAGTTGAATCATTGTCTGGTGGTAATGTCAATGTCTCATTTAGCACAATTCCTGGACTGAGTAATAATGCATCTTTTATGTATAAGGTACAAGAATTAGGAGCAATCGTGCATGATTTCCTCAGAAATATCCAAAAATTAAACAGTACTATTGTGGCCTCACTTGTTCCAAAAATTCTCTCTCTGTATCAGAATGATGATATAGTTTTAAATATTAAGAGCAATAACACTCTGTTAAAACTTTTTTATGAGGCTTCAAAAAGTATGTCATCTTCTCAAGTATGGCATGATTTGCAAAATAAGGAACTAGTTTTTGATTTTCTGTTTGAAACTTTTGATCTTCTCTGGAACCTCACCAATAAGTCTCTCTGTGAAAAATTACTATTAATTTACAACTACACAGAGTTTCAGGCACAGTTTCTTGCACAGAATGGAAAAAAAGATATACAAGTCATTTATGACACTCTGAGCAGCCTTAAAACTTTATTTATAGATGAAGAGTTCCAAAGTGCTCTCTTATGTTATTTGGAAGAGTTTCTTGACCTGCCTCCAGGATGCCTGGTAAATAATGGATGCACTGATTTCTATCTAGCAAACACGAGTTCAGTAGAACATTCAGCAGAGGTTTATAACTTACTTCTGCTTCCATTGGACAGTGTCCTGTCTGATGTAACAGACTGGGGAGATAAGGTAACTGTGCCTTCTGCTTTGCACTGCACTTTTACATGGCTTCAGGCGTGGACAGAGATTTTTGAAGAGGCATCGGAAATCTTGAATTTGAATTCAACCTATTTTGTCTGCCTAAGAGATGATTTGGCATATCTCTCTGAAAAGTTTTTAAATATAACTCAAGATGAACTGTGCAATAATACAGCTATGGCTATTGTTGAAGCTACAGGAGCAGCAATGAAGCTTTTAAAAGCTGTGTTTCAGGAAACTGGCAATTTAAATGACTTGAAAGATTTTGAGGCTTTCCTTGTTAATCTTCAAAGTGTAATTAACAATGCATTTGAAGTCGCAAACTTGCTTAAAGATAGCAGTTTAGAAAGTGTTTTAGAGACAATGGGAGCTGTGATAACTAAAATGCAGAAATCTGTACTGAAGATTGCTAATGAAGAGTCTTTGAATTCTTGGCTTGATGCTTTCATCTCAGGAGGATATGAGGGAGAAGATAAGGGTGCTGGTGCATTTTCCATTGAAAATTCCCTTTCTACTATTCTTAAGCTCTCACAAGAGGAACTTGAAATTATTCTCACTGAGATAAATGACACATCTGCTTTTTTAAAAAGTGTACCTCGAGACAAATATATGGTTTGTATCAGCATTTTCCAGAATATTACCAAACTAATTTTGGGTAATAGGCTGAAAGACATAAGTTACTTACAAACAAATTTTTCATCTCATCTTAACTCCTTTCTAAACTTTCACAGCACAATGGATGAAGCAGAGGATTGTAACACATGGATATATGGATTAAGTAATTTTACTGAAAAATACAAGTCACCTTCCCACCTTGAAAGTGCAAGACATATTTTTTTTCTTCTGAAATCTCTGGGAAATGCTGAGACAGATGCTAAGCTAATGAATGTGATGGACTTTGTTAATTTGGTTTTTAATTTGACACTCCCTGAATGTTCCCTAGGTGCGTCTAATATGATTTGTGCAAGTGTTTATTTCAATATCATAGCAAAAACTTTGAAACTTATTCTCCCCGAACTTTATGTAAAACATGACATTAATGTGCTTGAATTTATTTTTAAACTTCTGAATAATTCTGGAGAGAAAATTCAGACCATTATCAGTGATTTAGTTGGGAGCTCACTGTATATGTCAAATAAGACCCATTTTAGTCAGTCAAACCGTGGTTTTAACAGGACTTCAGGAATGCTCCCTAATCCTTTTCACCACATTCATCTTATATCAGTGGAACTTTTGTCAGAAATTCAAAGTCTTCTGAAAAATAAAAGTTTTGAATTCCAAGAAAACAGCTCCTCTAATTTAGACAATGAGATTGAACCTTTCTTGAATGGGAAAAATATCAGTTTGCTGATGGAGTTATTTCAATATATTATTAGAAAACTTGACTCAAACCTGCAGAATGAACACAAAACATTTCCTCAGAAACTGATAGAAACAGCAGGTCTGAATATTGAACTGGTAAGGAAGGCACTTGAAATTTTCAAGTCTCCTACTTTTATTGTCTTTCCATTAGGAGATGAAACGGAGTTTCTAAAGCATATAGTTGCCTTGGTGCAAAACATGAGAAACATGGATGTTGAGTTTTTGATAAGTAGATTCAAACAGATCCAGGAGAACCTTGAAAATTTTTTTAAAAATATCAAACATTTTAACCTTGGGAACTCTGGGTTAGGTACCTTAACAGACTGGTGGGATGCTTTTGAGAACATATCATGTTACTGGAACCTGACTGGGGTACTCCAGATAACACAGCTTTTTGAACAAGATGAGCTCTACGATACAGAAGATGTGTTCAATCTCCTCTTTGATGTCATCAGCCTTACAGAAAGATTGGCTCATGAAAACATTACAGGAGCACTAACTGAAATATATGCTTTCATACTGACTCAGGAAGAAAAAATGCCAATATTTACTGATGAGGAGATCTCTAACCAAGTTGAAGATCTTCTAATGTTGCTGGACACATTGGCAGACATCTCCGATGATCCTGGAGAGGCCTCTGTTTGTTTTTCTGCAGCGTTCTGCTGGACTTTCACAACAACAACACCTCAGAGTGATCCCACTGTTAAACCTTGTGACTTGGTGCACACCAATTCTACTCTTCATTACAATGCAGTCATTGAAGTCATTAAGGAGCTTAAACTCATCACTCTGGATGACAGTTTTGCTTGTTCTATGGAAGACGTTCAGATGGATATCACTCGCAATCTGACTTGCTTTTTTCATCAGATTAAAGAATGGCACTCTATAATTTTGAAGTTTTCTGAGCTCTATCATATAAATAGCTCAGTTCTCAGAGAACTGCTAGATTTTTGGAATGAGCTATCCCTTTATGCTGTGCCACTGCAGGTTAATAATACACATGCAATCAATTGTTCCTCCACATCAAAGAGCCAAATGGCTTTACAAATCATAGAAACTCTGGGCAGCATTTCAGTTTCAGAAATGGAGATGGCCAAAAATCTTCTCGAACAGTTGAATAATCTTTATGGTGGCCTAAGTTTGAACAGAAAGTCAAGAACATCACTTAAGAGTGTTCTTACTAATGTTAAGAATGTGACCAGTGAAGTTTCCAGACTCCTGAATACTGAAGCTGTCCTTTCTTTTCTTTCTGAAATTCAGCCTTTAATGACGCTGTCATCTGTTGGAAACCAGACACACTCAATGCTTATGACAATATCAGCTTTAAGTGGGAACATCAATGTGTCTGACAACTTTGAGAACTTCTTGTTTCCTGTAGTTACAAGCATAGAAAATTTATTGGTGAATTTTAGTGTTAGACACTTACTTGTGGTGGTAGATCAAGAGTTTCAATTACTAAAGTTGGCCACTGGACAGTCCTCTTCAATGGCACCTGATGTTTTAGTAGAGCAGTTTAAGACATCATCTGAAGATGCTATGTCAAGAAATTTTGAAGATATGAAAGACATTGTGAAGATCATTCTATGTAACTGTAATGATAAAAATTATTCTAAACTAATGCATGCCCTAATTCTCCTTATGACTAATGAAAGTTCATCAAATGCCCTACTGCTGGCTGTCAAAGATATTATTGCCTTTCTGGAGCTATTCCAAAATAAGTCTAAGAAGGACCATACTGGTATGTTGTTTGGTGATATTCATTTTAGTGGAGAAAAATTGAATAATACTCACCCTGGTTTTTCAGTTTTACTAAACAGCCTCCTTCATATAATTGCTGATCTTGATGTTGTAGAAGAAGATTTGCATATAAACAATACTGAGCTTCATAAAGTTGACTTTATTGATTCATTTTTTAATAATGCACCGTATAGAGACACTTCTACTCAGTCCCAAAGCAGAACTCTGGAGATCATGCAAGAGATTTTGCAAATAATATTTCAATCTACTGAACATGACATGAATAAAATAAAACTCTTACTAATGAATTTGCACAAGGATGTAATGGCAGAATTGAGGTAAGTGTTTTCCATGTACTCATTTTGGGAAGTGTGCTGACAAAGATAGAAGGGCTTTCTGTTTCTGAACAGCTCAATCAAAACTTTTATTAAGTTAACTATTAAGTGTTTCATTTCAGATTTGCTCCAACTTATATTGTTCAGACCAGCTATATTTGGTATCAGAACACATTGTGTGGACCAGATTATTGTGTTTAGTTTATGTTTATGGTATGTGCTTAGTCCCATGTATTGATACTTAGTTTCTTTGGAGCTATAATAAAACAGTTATTTAAAGATACTTATGTTTTAAAATTTTTTCAGGTTTGAATACTGAACCCCCACTAATTGGCAGGCAACAGTAATTTTTATCTTTGGAGCTAAATATTAAGGAATGCTTGAGCCTAATACTTTGTGATATGTGTGGAGTTTTTTTTCTATATCCAAATACAGCTATATAAAGTTTCTTTAACTTAAATTTGTTGATGTGTTATGGTTATTGTGTTAAGTTGTTCAGTTTAACAAATGCAGTGTCTGAATGAATTTTGAACCCACAATCATATTTGCCTGATTACTCAGATCAGATGTGATCCAGAAGCAGAGGAAACCGCTTCAGATTTACTGATGGTTTACTTACTAGAAAGGCTGCTAGGCTGGAGTTGCTGCATTTAAACAAAATTGAATGAACCACAAGTTGGTTGCTCCAAACAGCTCTAGGGTATCTTGCTGGTGGAGCTACTGGTCCTACTGACATAAACCAGCTGCGAAATGGCAATGTAAAGTTGATGCTGTGATGTGGTATTTTGACCTTTATGATTAATTTTATGTAAATACATAAAACCATTGTCCTTCAGGGCCAAGTGTTATCCTAATGTTGAAAAATATCAAAAGCAAGTACTAGAAAAGTGGTTTATTTTCCTTACATGTTGATTATCTGCTCTTTACCATCAAGTCAGTATATTCTATGGGCTCTCAGTGTTTCTGAAGCTATTGCAATTTTGCTTATTTTGTGAAAGCATTCCTAGGGTATATTTTTTTAACATGGAAGTATTATATTCTGATTTTGCAATAGTTCAAACAAATGTAATAACTACTACTGCTGAAATCCTTGTGTGGTTCATTGAAGACTGCATTTGTGCATTGTCACTTCTTGAAATTTTTATATGCTACCCTTGGAATGAAAATAATGTTTTCTTATTGGTGTTTCTACAGAGCATCTAAAATCTGCAACATTCTTCAGGAACGTTTATACCCTGATAGTGTTGTACTATTGCAGAAATTGCAATTTACCATTTTGAATATTCTCAGAACCTTTTCAGGTTGGTTACCACACTAATGACTCTGAGTCCCCACGTGTTAGTGCTGTTAAGTCTTTACTCTAAGCAAGCTTTTGTACAAATAGGGTAATTTGGGTGGTGTTAAGCAAAGCAAGCATACTGATTGCCTGGAAATTAAACCAACAGAGGCACAGGAAGAAATCTGATACAGATCATACAAAGGGATGATTTCTTTCTGGAATGTTCACATAGATTTAAAATCAAAGTGAAAGCAGGAGATCTTGCTGCTGCTCCTCAGCTAGTGAACTGAGTCGAGTCTCAGGGTTTTATTTTAATGAGCCAGACTTGCCACAGGGCAGCGTGTAGCTGACAGTAAGGAAAAATGGGGCAGGTATTCAAAGGAAGTAGCATGTCCTGCTTCTGGCCTTGTCATGCCAGTGAATTGGCTGCCTGTAGCTGAAAAACTTTGCCTTCAAAAAATTGTTCAAATTTTAATGTGTTACCTTGTTTTATTTCTTCTGTATCTGCTTCCAAGCTGTACACTTTAAGAAAGGCTAGAACCTCTCAATGTAGATATTGACCTGAGTATAAATTCCTATTATGTTTTACTGGGGCAACAAAAGCAAATGCTTTTCAAAGCTCATATTTTAGCCAACTATGCCTAGAATTGTTTGCAAAGAGTGGTTAGGAGACATTAACCTGCCCTTCTACGGCAAGGGATAAAATCTGTAATGTCTTATGCCAAATTAATTACCAAAAGAGTGTAAGATGTGATTGCAACTCAGTTTTGACTGTCTTGTCTACTTTCCTATGGTAGATGTAGTTGCAAAGAGTAAAACAGTAGTGATGCTGAGCTACAATAAGTGATAGTGAAATTTTGTAGCCAGGTACCTGTGTTCTATCCTTGACCTCTGAAGAACAGTCTGTTTATTGAGAAAACTGAGATTAGGGAACTAAATTTCTGTCATTTCAGTCCTCTGTTTGTAAGAATGTTTCATGATGTTTCATTTGTTACAGAAAATATTATGAAACCAAATGAGAAGATGAAAACTGATTTGGTTTGATTTGAGGAATAGTATTGTATTACTTCTATGACCAAGGTCAAGGTTTGCTTGTTTTAGAAGCAGTGTTTAATGTTTATTATTCTTCCTACTTGACTTAAGAAGCAAACTTAAGGAAAAAAAAAAACAACCCATAGTTGAAAAAATTACCTTGATACTGAATGAGAATTCATCAGTCAAGACAAAATTCCTTCACTTCTATCCCATGTACAGACCCACTGCAGGCAGCAGAAAGGAGGCTTTTCCCAAGGATATGGGGGCTGCAAGCTTGGGTAGAAACAGTCTCCGTGGATGACCAGGGGGATAATATTATTGCCCTATATGGGTTCATTATCCCAAGATATGGAAAATGCTCCTTTAATGCTGTTTCACTCCCTTTTGTAGTTTGGTTTGAAAGTTACTGTTCACTGGAGGGTTAGTAACATCCAGATGTTCCTAGAAGGAAATAGCATCAGGGGAGCCTGTGTGAGGGAAAGGCAGATCTGGTTAATGTACTCAGCTTCTCAGTTATGCCTCTTGCTCATGAAGAGCATATAGGAAATTTTCTTCTCTGGTTCTGTAGCAGGTAGGGATGCTCTTATAATTGATCAGAAAAATGTCATGGAGAAGAGTAACTGAAATGGAATCAAACCAGCCTTTCTTGTCCTCTGAAATGATACATAAATTTAGTTAGAAATATTTCTCTGTGCCTTAACATATCAGACATTCCTTCCTTTTTGAAAAACTTTCTCTCCCTTACTTGTTGGCTAGCTTTAAATTTGATTTCAAGTTGTTTTTTAAAAAATCTGATTAAATCTGGACATTTTTTCTTACAGAAGAACCCATTGTCTTTAGCAACATTTTCTGTGCCATTAAAAAGTGTAAAGATGGATTAATGAGTCACCTGCTCCTTGCTGTCTTTGAAGGGATTGCTGTGGCTCAAGATCATTATCAGGTCTGAATGATTCCCTCACCTACAAGTGTACTTTACAGCATGCATTAAACTTTGGAAACTAATGAAAGTTCCCTTTTTTTCCCCCACTGTCTGAATGACAAGTCTCCACAGTGACTATCCAAACCTGAGGTTTAAATAGGTATAGCTTTGATAATTTTTATAGAGATATCCAGAAGAAATTCCTTAAATAGACATTGGTGAGCTTTACAAGCTGTAAGTATGACTTTGAATTATGAAAAGTCCTATAACTAGGATAATTGGATTGTCAATTAATGTGAAACAGTAGCCAATTTTTAATTTACTTAAATGACATCATTCTGCTAATTTAATGAGTTGTAGTACATTTATACTTTTAAATCTTCACAAAAACATTTGTGAAATTAAGCTAGAAACAAATAAACTTCTTATCCAGAATAATGACAGCTAAAATAAATTCCAGTTGTGTTCAGTCTGTTTTTCTTTAACATGAAACTGTGAACAGGTGAGAGCAATATTTGGCAAATAGAGACTCACCCAGAGTTGGAAGCAGGCCTTTGGATAGCAGACATGTGTGTACACCGATCAATGTGCTGTACACAGGCAAAATATTAAAATCATGGTTTTTAGTATAGAATCTGTCTTCTCTTTATTAAATAACTCTGCTGCTTTTTCTACCTGGACATTTTTCTGATATGAACAGCAATGTGGTAAAGTAAAGACATGACAAGTGGCATCACTCATATATCACAGCAGACTTTTGCAGGCCAAATGTGTTTGTGTAGTCACCATCCTTCTATGACCTACTTCTGTAAATATTAAAAAAAGCTTAGCAAAATCAAAATCGTAAATATTCAGGAGAAAATAAAAAAGTGCATATTATGCAGAGCACAATGCATGAAAAGCTTTGGATATGAGGATCCAGATATTTTGGTTTGTTGAATCAAAACTGATGTTCAAAACAAGTTTTTTTTTGGAAAGACATAAAAATGGTCAGACTGAAAAAAAAAAAAAAGGAAAAAGGACAGCTCATTTTATTTTGAAACAAATTTTAAAAGGTTGGCTTTTCTATTAGTGGATGACTCTCCTTGACAGGCTAGTTCAAATTCCCAATCTGATTGTTTCCAAAACTCAAATATTTGAAAATTCCTTGCTTCTTGAAAATGTTTATTCCAGTTTCAGTTAATCATACAATGACTAAGAGAATATTACCTTACCCATATTCTCATTTGAAACTACGAATCATCTAGTTGCCAAGGGCTGCTACTTAAAACTATAACACAATTTCATGAATTTACTCACCATGTGATCACCACGTTCTGCAGGATATTGGAAGATATTTGCCAGCTTTCAACAAGTGGGATTGTGAGAGTATGGCATATATAAACCAAGAACTTTCCGATGCTTTGGAGAGCTTTGTGGGAGCCTTGCAGAATACCAACAGTGACAGCTGTGAATGCCAGCTAATGTTGGGGAGCATCCAGAGACGACTGAAAATGTAAAGCCTTTCACATTTTGGTACCCCAAATGGTTTTTCATCATTAGTGATGTTCTGTACATATGTCTGTGTTCTAAACTAAGTAATTACAGGAAAGATACTGTCTTTTTAAGATTTTTTTCATTTAACTTAAAACTGAGTTGATAAAATGTACAAATTATTTAAGTAATTTAGAATAACTGAATACTTCTAAAAACCCTTATATTTTTTGCCGAGCACTTGCAGCAGATCTTGCTGCTCCACCAGATGAATGCTTTTGATCACAACTAAAGAAAACTTTCAATTTCCTGTGACTTCAGTTAGGTCAAAATTTTGATATCCAATTTTTTTCTATATAGCTCTTTTAATATGGCTTTTCCTCTCAATAGCTGAATATATTTTTGTGAAATATTAAGTATTCAGATCAGTTCAGCAGTTCAAAGAGTTAGAAACACAGTTCGGTGACTGTAAAATGATGGGATTGAAGTCCAAACAACTTGTGATAGTTATTTGCATGGGGAAAAACATTACATTTTAAGTAAAGCTGCTACTACAGAGTATTTCAAATTTGCAATCAGCTAGAATTAGACATTGTTATAATTGTTGCTGTACTGGTTTGACTGTTAGATTGTTTTCATAACAGGCTTGAATGGTGTCTGTGAATTACAGTAATAATACAGAAAAACTTGAGCCTAGATGCTGCTCCTAAATACCATGGGCTCATGTCCAGTTTTGAAGAGAAAATCATATCTAATGTGGACATACTCTTTATTACTTAGATTATAATTAGATAGACATTTTTTCATCCTGAACTTCAGTGATTTTATCTCTAAGTTTTAAAAATGTGTGTTCAGTAAGAAACATGGAAGTGAGATATTGCTAGACCTGTCCTTCTCTATCAGTTACTGTTTGCTAGGGCCCTTAGTCATTATGGGAATCTATGCCTACATATGTATCTATATAAATATAGACATGTATAGGTCTATATATGCAGCCTAATTTAGCCATGAAATATGATGACCACAGCTCCATATAAATACTGCATGAGCAGGTCTGTAGAGGTGCTGACTGCATGCACAGTGTGTGCACACAGAGTATAGTGGGATCCTTATTGCCTCTTTTAGTCCTGTTTCACTGTTCATGTTTGTCTTTTTACATTGAAATGCCAATGACTTGGTTCTGATAACCTGTGAAACTAAGGCTATCATTCCAGGGTGACTGAAAATTTGGAGCTACAGTTGTCGGAAAATCCAGCGACAGCTTTCTTCAGCAATTTTAATCTTGTGAATGGTGGGTTCCAGTTTTCTTCACCTTTTCTATAAGTCACTTTAGTGTAATTTTGTAGGATAAAACTGTTTCTTTGTTCTTTCAGCTTCAAAGGGGCACTGTTTATGGAGACTATTGACATAAGGCAATATTGTCACTCAAAATGCATTGAATGGAAAGAATACAATCTGTAGGAAATCTAATTAATAAATTTGATGCGGTTGGTACTATTTTCTTTCTCTTCCAGATGCAAAAGTCAAAGATTTTGTGCAGAATATTACTCAGTTGAGGCTGGACATTTGTTCTTCTGTCAATATTTCTGAAGAAACTCTCAATACCCTTTTGGAAGCCAGTGTCTCTCATTCAGAGGTAAAAGATCAAAAAGAGGTGTCAAATTAGTGGGTCAGCCTATAGCATGGTGTGCCAGCTGAAGCAAAACAAGCAATGTTGTCTGTGTGGAATCTTGTATTTTCACTTATCACTTCCATGTGAAATACTTTGGGAGTTTTAGGACTTTAAAGTAATACGTGATGCATTGAGATATCAATTTATAGTAGCACTATTCCTCTGGTCTAAATGGCACTGCTTCATTAATTTCAGCAGTGTTTTACCCTCTTGTGCTGACACAGAATTGGAGCTTTGCTGTCTTGGTATTGTAAAAAAGATGAGAGTTTCTGGAGATATCATTTTGTAGCTTATTACATCTGCTCCTTGTGGTATGGAGTTGTCTTTGTATATATTTTTTAAATTGCTTGTGTTCCTCACTCTTCTTAAATTATCTTACCATTGTCTTGCTTTACTTTCACTTTGAGGTGTTGACTTTTGAGTGTTGTAAGTTTTTGAGGGAAAGGCTGTGTGTTACCATTGCTTTTCCTGTGATCCCAGTAATCTGTTGAAATCATGAGAAATGCCAGCTGGCTAACAGGTTCTCTCTGCTGCGAGTGTCTGTAGAAAAGCTGGAGGTACATTTGGTGTAGCTTGATCAGCTCAGTCAAGCAGCCACTGGGTGTCAGTGATGCTCTGCTTGCAGGAATCGCTGCAAGCTCTGTTCGTGAAAAATACAGCATTAAAAAGGCAGTTCAGACCATCATAACTACTTATAGATGATTTGTTCTTCTGCTTCTGTGGCAGTGTGACTGCCTTTATTGTTATCTTGTTATTGTGATACCACTAAATGGTAATGAGAGAAATTATCTGAAAGTAATTCAGTTAAATGGGATGCAGTGCACCTTTGATCTTTTGGTATAATAATGCTAATTGGCTGAATTGTCAAATTACTTGCTATTATTACTTTTTGCCAGTCTTATGTAGAGCTTAGATATATGCACGTCTTACGTTTGGATAATGATACAGAATTTTTTGTTTGCTTAGTGCTTAAATCCTCCCCCAGTCCAACTGGAGCATTAAAGGCATGTGCCTCTTACTGATCATGGAAGCTGCACAAATACTTTCTAGAGGGATGGGTGTACTTTCTATGAGCTATATTTTAGTTCACAAGTACTTTCTATGAGCTATATTTTAGGCATTCCCCTTATGTTTATTGTCTATAAAGCCACTGTCTGATAACCTAATGATAGCTATAAGCCCATTGTAGCTCTATATTCCCGTGATTATATACTGCTACTGTGCTTGCCTCTGGAACAGTATGAGTAAGCCTGGGAATTTTTTGTGCTTATTGTATTTACTCATAATTTCTGCCACGATGTTATGTGCTGGCCATGCTCATTGCAGTGTGATGAAGTGATTTGTAATCACTTAAAACTTGTAACCTGAAGACTATAAGCATTTATTTATCGAATGTAGTAGTTTGGATTAGCTCTAGAACTCAGAAAGCTGCAAAAAAAGTTCAGAGGAACTTAACCTAGGGGATAAACCATAGAATGTGTTAAAACTGCGCTGAAATGGTGATATTCATGTGAGGCACATTTGAAATAAATTTCAAATTGCATCCTAGACAAATTTCCTCCTCAGCAAGAAGTCCAAATCAGGATCATCTTATGCTGCTCAGAGAATTATGTTTGTATTCTGTTCCTTGAATGCACACACAAAAAAGTGAATCTTTAAATAGACAGGAAACCTTGTTGATCACAAAGGCAAAATTCTGTTCCAGAATAAATATTAAAAAAAACCCCCAATTATTAAGTTGGAAAATACAATGTTCATAGGAATTAAATAGTTAAGTTGCATATCCTAACTGGGTACTGTTAGCAGCAAGAGATGCATTCAGTGGAGGCAGTAGAGGCAGATTTTGCTCTGAGTAGTACAATGGAGCCCTGTTTTTTGGCTCCTACAGGCTCCTAAAACACTTGTGATTTTTCTGGACTTGTTGAGAATGGGTAGTTAAGAACTCCTGAGATATGTGGACTTCAAGCACTTGCCATTATCCAAGATGGTTTTATTATGGTCTCACCCAGGGTCTGCTTAGGCATTTATCCCTTCATCTGCTATTAAATAATACTTTAAAGCAGTGTTTAACTGAGAAATGTGTGGTGGTTCAGAGTAGATGTTATGCCATATAGGCATCCCCAAGTGTTACATTTGTGTGTCCTTTGAAAGAAGGAAGGACTGTATTGTTTGATGTTAGTGATTCACACGCCTAGATTTTGATCTACAGGTGTTTCTGCAGCAGAGGTGTATATCTGCTAGGAGAATGCTCAGCATTGTAAATATGTCTGCTTATGGCATGAATGCTCCAGAATGAGTGATTGACCTGTGAAAAATGAAAGCAAATCCTTATAAGAAATATACTTCATTTTTTTTATATGTACAAGGAGTATAAAGTAAGAACATAGCAATCTGATGTAAAGCTGTATGGTTTATTATTTCAGGTCTGTTGGTGCCTTCAAATTGTCATGTTACTGTGACACAAATTTTCAACTTCTTGTCTATAAGAAAAGGTGATGCATTTTAGGGAGAAACATTTTTAATACACATATGTTTTGATAGGTTCTTTACAGTGCCTTTGTGGTAGCTTTAACTGGAAGATGTGATGAAGAAGTACTTAGCCTGCTACTAAAGCTCCCTGAAAACAATAGATCTTCCTTGGTAGTGGAAGAATTATGCTCTTTACCAGCACTGGACTTGTATACCATGTTTGTATTGATTATACAAAATTTGAATGTACGTCACATCATTTACAAGGTAAGATGCTTTATTGGAAGGTGGTATGGAACATGGAGGTAGATAGATTAATAATTCTATTATTTCTTCTGATGTTCTTTCTCCATGAAAGCAAACAGTGGACATATGGCATTTTTTTGTTTTTGTTTGGCTCCCTAAAATGTAACAGTTGAAGAATGGGGCTGATAGGTCCTTCCTCAGATAAATTATCACTGAGGAGTTAATTACAAAAGCTTTGCAAGAAACAAAGGAGGTCAAAGACATATTTTTATTAATCTTTAGCAGAGTTTGCAGTTCATGCATTTAGTCACTTCATTATTTGTAAGGGTGGAAGACTGATCTGACAACATTTGAACAAAAACCAGCACAGGAGCTCACATCACAAGAATGACAAAACTATTTTCTAGGATGAATTCATAGCACTGTGGATGCAAATGTCTATAGCACAACTGTATTATCTGTACAGCTGTAGATAATCTGGAATCTAGTATGGTTATTCATTGAGATAATGGTTTTATCTGTAAGAGCAGAATTATTGAATGGGATAGAAGACATTTAGTTCAGTTCTTTTGGGGGTAATTGATTGACAGAACATAAAATGTGAGCATGAATAGCTGAGATATCCTTATAACATTATGGGGAGAAATGGTTTGTTCTAAAGCCATAGGGGTCTGGCTGTATTCTGGATGCTGCACGCTCTGTCAAGCAGATGAGAAATATAATTTTAAAAAACAAGACAGTTTTCCACAGTGGGTAAAGATACCAGAGGGGAAATAAAAGATTTTACTTCCTGAATTATCTGCAAACCTAGAAGGGAAAAAAATAGAAAAAAAATAAACCAGTCATTGTTCTGATTAGTGTTGCTACTGCATCCTATGGAAACCTAATATAATCCTAGCAAAGAGGAAAAAATATTGCCAGGTCATCCTAAATTAAAATGGAAGTTCTGCTCCTTTTTTAGCCAAATAAGATTTTTTTATGGGTCTCTTTCAATTTTTTTTAACTATGTAAGGCTGAGAAGAAAATCAAGCACAAATATTTGCTTTGTCTTGCTTGTAGGAAGACAAAGGTAGATAAAACAGATAATCAGAGGAAGAACTGAAACTATTTAATGAGATTATAGTGGTTTTATTATTTTGTACAGACAGGTAACAATGAATCAGTTGTAGTATTTTATCATCTAACTAATACCCAAAAGCAAAGGGAACAGAGAGAAAATCCATAATGAGAAATTTGCATGGTGGAAATAGCAAACAGCCAATTGAACTTGGGTCAAGTAGGTAATAAAATGCATACAATTACTTTGGGCATGAAAAATTTAAAGACAAGAGGAGTATGGAAGGAAAGTTAGTCACTTTAGGGGTCATATTAAGCAATGAAAATGGTTTCTAGATTTAGTTTAACTTACAAATTATTTTTAAAATATGAAGTTATTGCATTGAACATTTTTAAAGTGGTGAAGAAAAAGTTTCTATTTACACTGAATTCTAAAAGGATAGAATGTTCCAGATACCATTAGCATCTTGGGTTGGAAAGCTCTCTTCAACTTGGCAGGTGTAAACATATTCTCTGAATATTAATTTCTGTTTTGTCATAAGTTATATCTAACATTACATTACAGAGAACTTATCTTTAGCTTAATCTGACAGTAACAGTTGAGTTATATCAAAAAGAGTTTTGTTAAATATGGTTTGTAGGAACATTGTATAATCAGATTTAGAAAAAGACTGAATAATTTTGAGTGTTTCATTGAAAGGTTAATATTTGTTTCTAACCAGAATTTCTTGTTGTGGTTTATTTTTTGTCCTTCTCTTCCAAGGTCCAGATACCACCTGAGATAGGCAATGTATTAAATATGCTACTGGATGTGGTTTCTAGTATCAGTTCACTTCTCAATAAAGTCCACCATGTCATGGAAAAGCTTCCAGTATTCCTCCAAGGAATTGAAAATATTGGTGTGCTCGATGTCTCTGCATTGCAGCAGGTATGTGTAGGATTTCAATATACAAAATTAATTCCCCTTGTGAGGTGATTAGGTAGGGATATGTGCTTAGTAAGGAGGTATAATACTAGAAATGATTGCCTAGAATTTAGGGAATGCTGAGAAGAGTCCATAAAGCCTAGGAAGTTTCATTTGGTCTCATTCAAGCAGTCTGGTAATTCTGAGACTAGTGATGCACTGGTTTTGTCATCTCTTTTTTTGTTAACTTATGAGGTTCTAGTCTAAGTTACCTCAGTGTTTGTCAACTAACGTTGTCTATCATCTGTGATTTGGAGGTAGCTAGCCAGGTGTTTTCTGCTTATAGCAATTTTTTGTTGTTTTTAAGAGCAGACCACTATATTTTTTACAAGAAATAGCTTTGTTTTTTTAAAGAAGGAGTTCAAGACAGCCTATGCAGTTCTTCTGTCTGTCACGTGTTTCTGTTCGTGTCACTAAGAGGTTTGTGGGATAGTTCTGACATAAAAAAAGTGACATGAGGTGTGAGTGCAGGTATTTCTTTTGTCCCTGCCTTTAAGGGCAGTTGCTGTTGCACATCTACACATCTAGCACAGTGGTGGAGCTAGTGTTAAACAAAAAATCAGAAAGATTTCCAATTCCATAGGAAGACCTGCTGACCCCCCAAAACCCTTTTGGGTTTGTTGTCCTTTGTGGAAACCTGAGGATTGAATCTGGTTTAAAATTGCAAACCTCTGAAAGATGCCACAGTGATAGACGGTGCAATCTGGTTTATTGCTAGAGTACAGAGTAAAAACTGCCTTAAGTACTATTTTCCTTAGTGATACATTTTACAAGATCTTCTTATCTGTGTGATAGAGACATGTTGAAAAATGCTGTTCTGGTGGATCTATCAGTTTTGGTTCTGAGCTTCTCTTTTTGGGGTAGCTCTTTGGCTGCTGCAATTAATGGTGACTTTTATCAGACACTTGTATTTTTTCTACTTTCCTTAAACTATGTCTGTTTGTGTCAGAATTTCCTTCCAGCAAATGAAATATTATTTTTGGACTACAATCCCAAAGCTCCTAATTTGATAGAAGAACCTCTTGAAGGGTGCTGTTTAAAAAAAGTTTGCAAAGGAACAATTGGAACAGCAGAGGGCCATCTGCTCAAAGTTTTAAGCTTTGCTCGATGGCCGCCCTTATTATCCTGTAATATACCGTAGATTTAACCTTGGAATTTTTGTTCTTTTATAGTTCTAACCTTTTTTGATCATTTTTCCCCCACATAGTCTTTATTTTCTAATGTTTTGCTAAATCCATTTTTCTTGTGAGATTGCTGGGACTTATTGGTCACCTAATAATTTGTGGAGGATTAAAATAATCAGTGCCTATTTATTTTATTAATAAATTACATTTTTGATTTCAAGGGTTCTTCTGTCTCTGTTTTTTTTTTAATTTTGAAGACTAGAAAAAGTGTAAGTGTCCTTCTTTTGTTGTTTAAATTGATTTTTTTTATACTTTCCAATAAGTTTTAATTATTGATTATTTTTTACATCTTTTCTACAGTGGCCAGACTTGTACTATGGAATAAGTGCTCCACTGAAGTGCATATATTGCTTATACACTTCCCTCCTTCAATGTTTTCTTCTATTTCCAAAAGAGCCCAACCTTATGGATTTTTGTTTTCATAATTACCAAGAGCAAAGTAGTTCAGTGACATTTGAAGACTATCAGATAAAGAATGTAATTGTTCTTAGGGTAAAATATGTGGACCTTTTTCAGAAAGACATTGAAGTTAATTAAAAAAAAATTATTTCTATAATGAAAGTGGTAATATAGTATTTGTCAACTATTCATACTAATCAACATAGATTTCTGTCTGAAAGGAAAAATTGAAAGGAATAACTAACTTTAATATATCTGTAAAATGTGAAGTTGAATTGAAAAGGTAAATGCATTGTAATAAAACATGATGTCAAAACTCATTATCTACCCATCAGCATTAACTGGAATATGGTGCCAGATTCTACTGTTAAAAACACTGAGAGAATGGATAACTCCCTGAAGAAAAACATTGCTGATTTCAATAATGATTTTTGCTTGTGTTTTGCTGTTTGAAATTATTCACTTATATTTTCAGACCTGTGTTTTTGGATGCTTGTCACTCATCAATAGATTAGCTGCGGTGACTTCCTTAGTTGCTAAATGCTGTTAATTGTGAGACATGGTCTCACTCTGTAATCCTTCCATTAACTTGAATAAATTCTCTGTTGAACCTATTATTGTAGAACAACCTGTTGGGGCTTTAAATGAATAAAATTCTGACTTAGGCTTATTTGTGACTACTATTTTTATTCTGGTATCAAAAATGTTCTGTAGCATTTTTAACTTCTCTGGCTTGCCCGTGTGTGTGGAAGGCCAGTTGCAGTCCTCTGTTTTGATAGGTCAAAGTGTCTTATTTTAGCATTTGTTTTTTTGCTTTAACTTTTTCTATCAGTCTTTCAGTTGCTTAAGATACCCTAGAATAATTTTTGCATGCTGGTTTAAGGCTAATCCTCACTGTCTGGAAGAAGAAATGTGTGCAGTGCTTGAGGGGAATTGCAACTGATGACTCGTGTAGCCTGCTCATTCTTGTCAATACCTCCTAAAATGACTTTCCTAAACTTGCATTCAACTTTTTCATAAACTGCACACAGCTTTGTCTCTTAGATGACTAAGGATGAGTGATATACTGAGTGGTATACTCTATCACTATATATGTATACTACAGTGATATACTCCATTTTATAGCAACATCTCATGATTTCAGTTGATAAATAAGATTTTGAACTGGTTATCTTTCTATTCAGTTTGCTTTGAATTAGGTATTTGGTTTCTTGCCATATTGCATTCTCATCCTCTTTTCTCCTGCAATGCCTTCCAATATTAAATGATAGGCAAATTTAGGTAATTTGATTCTTTCAGGGCTCACAGGAATAACACTAATAGCTTCTCTGTAATCCTGTGCTTTCTTTCCTGCTAACAGACTCCCTACAATATCTTCTTAATGCCATTTTCTTCACCACTATTAATCAGCAATTGGATTAATTTGATGATTAATATTTTCTAGAGCATGAACATTAATTGGTTGTTAGAGCTCACCTAAATTTGAGGCAGCTTGTAACTTTCTTGTGGAGAAAGGACTTGCCCTCCCATGTAAATATGTTGTGTTGGTCAGGAATGATAACTTGAGAGAATCCATTAAATTTTACTTCTCAAATATTTTTTTGCTTTAATGTTCTCCCCTTTAAATTTCACTGTATATCTTGCTCTAATAAACATCAGAATCAGATATCCATTAATTCCTGGATTATTATACTTCTCATTCTGGAGTATATATATTTTTCTACTCTTTCAAATAGTGCCATCTTAATTTGATAGGCTTCTGAAAACTCTTTAAGCAAATTAGAAATTTTGCTCTTATTCCCCTGATTTGTCAATTTCAGCATGAAAAAGACTTTGTTTTTTATATGTTTTTTTTTTTTTCCCAAGAATTAGGATTATCTATTTCTCTGAATAGCCCTTAGGTTTCACCAAATTTTGGATTATCTTTAACCTCCTTGTAGTTTTCCAGGAAAACTGTATTATTTGTTCTCTTTGTTTCTCTCTAATGTAATAATTCAGAATGTATTTTAGATTTATGTGCAAGCTGTAGCCCAGTATGACTTTTAATTCTCTTTTTCAGAGTATCTAGTATTTCTATTCCATGTGAATTTGGTTTTATTAATAATATTTTTTTTGGCATACAGCTGTTCTGTTAGGTTGGAAGCTCCTATGCTATGAGGTTTTTGCCTCCATTTGAAAATCCGGTTCCAGATAACCTTTTAATCTTCCATATCAGCTTTTCTCTTCCATGAATTTGTTACAGTGACTTGCTTGACTGATTAGTTTGTAGGAGGTTGGTTGTTTGGATTCATCAGTCTTAATTACAGTCCTACTTTATACAGTTTAAACTAGATCAAAGATAACTCTCTTTTTTTTAGTGGAAGCCATACTATATATTCCTCATACTTTATCAAAGCCAAATTTTAAGAAACATATCTTTTTGAGTCAGTGGATATTTAGTTGAAAGACAGTAAGTAGAATCAGCCTGGTAGTGGCAGCTTACCACATAAATATTCATTATTTCAATTTCAAATTATTTTGATTGGAACTGGAATTAATTAGCACGTTTGTGCTCTTTGACTGAAATAAGCCTCATTTATCCCTCTAGTGCAAATAGTCACTAATAAAGATTCATAACCAATTTTATACAGCATTGTGCATAAATAAAGTTTATTTTTCCAGTGAAGTCCATGCCAGCAGATTCATTTGAGGGCTGTGGATGATTTTATTATGAAATATGGGTATTACTTATTTACTTTTCTCTGTGCTGAAACTCTATGCTAAAAGTAAGATTTTTGGGAGAAACTAACACTGAGTTTTAAACAACACTTACTAATATTCCTCCAGGATTACTAAAGAAGCACCTGGCACTTCAACAAATGCATTGATCAGGATAAACTGTTTCTAACAGCGCAATTTCCAAACTGTCTGTGATTATGTCTTTATGTAAAGTGCTGTACTACTTTGAAAATTGACTCTTCTGTTTAAAAAAATTCCAGTGATAAAATGCTAAGTTTTTTTCTGCGCCCAATGTGTGTGTTTGACATATCACAGTGTTTTTTCTACTTGCCAGTTGTCGAGTCTTCAAATGATGTCTGATAGTTTAGTTATGCCTTTCTTGACAAGCAGCTGTTACAGTAATGAGTATCAGGCGAGCCAGTGCATTCTTCATTTGTGCCACAGCAGCAAGATGTCTTGCAGTTGTGTCCTCTTAGAGCTGTGCACCTGTACAGCCTTCATAAGATATCACTTACAATCGAAGCCCATTATTTGAAAAGTGGAGCTGCACAGAGGATGAGACTATTGTTGTCCTTCATTTTTGAATGTGGTGAATGATGGTGCTTAAGCCATAAAAGCAGTCAGATTGCTCTCCCTCCTCATTAGAAGTATGCTAGTCATGAACAAATGGCAATAATAAATGATGGTATGACTCAAGATGTGCAAAAACTGTAAGCACATCTAACAAGTTAAAAGATGTACTTGAAAAATAGGGCATCTGAATATATATGTTTTTTTCTTACTAACAACTGTCTTCACTGCAAATGTTTATAGCAAAATGGCTTTTGTTGTTTCTGCTGCCTTTGTGACACAGGAATACTCTACCAGAAGACACTTTTGGTGAAAAATGGCATTGGAATCAGGGTATCTGTCATCCAGTTGTCTTGATATTTTCAGTCCTTTTCTGCCTAACTGCTACACAGTATTTTTCTAGTTTCAGTGTGGTGCATTATGCTGCTCTCTTTCATTGAGTATCCTGACAATTAAAACTACATTACCTTTCCCCATGATAATGGTGATCAGAAGAATAGAAATTAACACTGTGGGCCTTCATTCCAATAGGTTGTTTCAGCAGCCTAATTTTGTCAATCTCCTTAGATGTCAATACTGACAGAACACCAGGGCTACTCCTTGAAGCTACTTTAAGCAGCCTTGATTCATCTGTATTTTTGTTCATTTGTTCTAGTTTTTGCAAGGTGGGCAGTTCAGAAGTTCAGCTGTTGGATCCCTGGAGTCTGTAATCAAGGCAGTATGTAAAGAAGAATCTTCATTTTTCAGCAATGAAAACCTGTTCATAGACATGCCCAGAATCATGGGACTTTTGGAGGAAAATATGGCAAAATATGGCATTCCTGAAGACTCGAGTAAGAAAAAATATCTGACAAGTTGCAGTATGATTTCAGAGTTAAGAGAAGTTTTTCCACTTAAATGGAAATGTTTATATACTTACTGACATCTCAGTTGACACTGTCATCTTGAACACAAAGTGTTGATCAATGAATGTTAAATGGCTATGAGATACTTGTGGGTAAGACATAACAGATCCTGTTTTTTCTATCTTGGCACATAATAAATAAGAGCATTCCTGTGTTTGAGACAGTTTTATTAACATTTTTAAAGCACTTGGTATTAAAAACATATATTTGAGATACAAGATAGAGAATTTATTGCTGCTTATCTTTCTTTGGTGAGCACAAAGCAGTGATATTATTGGGCAGTAAAATATACAAATATACATTCTATTTTAAAAACTTTATTTTGAATGAGTTTTTAAATGGTTGATATTCCTATTCTGTTTGTCTAGTGCTCAGAAAAATCCCTTATCTCTCATATAGTTTCACCTTTGCTGCCTTTCCTCAATACACATTTGACTTACCCTGATTAATTTTAATATTGTTAATAACCTTGTTAGTGCCTCAGGTGGCCCTGTGCAAGAGAAGAATGCAGTGACAGAGTGTCACTAGGGAAGCCTCTGTTATCTGTTGGTTTCTACAGGCAGAAATTGCTCCTGGCTTGGCTGGGACTCTTGGGAGGGAGCCAGAGCTGTGCTTTGGCCTTTTCACTTACATGTGTGGGATGTAGTGGTAAGCAGGCAGCTCTGCTTTTCTTTCCTGTTGGAAGAATGAAGTCAGCTGGATGGCTGATTAGACAGATTGTTTGGAAATTAGTCTCTTTAAAAGCTGTTTAGTCCAGAAGCACTCTTTCTTGATTTTTTTTTTTTCAAGTTGTGACAAGTTGTTCAAGTTGTTTTTTTCAAGCTGCACTGTGAGACCTTTTTGCCATGGGACTCTGCGGTATTTAAGGCATCATCAGTTAGTTGCAACATTTCCAGGAGTGAATTAATACTATCACCCATATTTTACCAATTTGTAAATGGGGCAACGGAAAATGAAAATTTTAAAAAAATTTTGAAGCCACTTACTTGATTCATACTGCTTCACAGTGATTAACTTGTATGTATTTTGTGTATACCAAAAACTTCCTAATGACTTTCTGAAGATCACAGCAAACCCAGATTAGCAAATCTTCTGTTTCTTTAGTGTATTGACATTTATGTCTGGGCAACTTCTAGCCTCTTAATTCTTTGCTGTTCTTTAGCAAGGATAATGTTTACTAGTGATTGTTTCATTCAAGAAAGTAAAAATTTGGGCAAAGAACTGTTTCATGATGAAAAGAAACGTTCTTGATGAAACATTTCTGACACTTCTTTCTTTAATTTTTGTCAGGAGTTTAAATGTTTTGGCCTAGTTTTCCATTATGTAAAAAGATTTGTCTTTGAGGAGTTAATGATATTATTTAATATTTCTTCTGAGTACTAGAAACAGGATATTTTGAAAACACTTGTAATAAAGAATAAAACCCCCAAAAACATGAGTTGGGCATAAAAATCTAAATGTCTCTTATAGGAACTCGTTGCCTTTACATGAGTACAAATGCAGTGGGATATCTTGGAAACTATTCCTTAGATCCCAGTTCTGAAGGACATACACGCTAATGCATTAGTAACCCCATGTGATATAGGAATATACTTTTTATTAAGGAATGGAAAAGACAATTGATTAGATTTTTAAAATCAAGAAGTTTAACATTGTGACAATTTTTTGCTTGTTTTTTTTTTTTTTGGTAGGTTCTTGTAAGAATATACAAAAAGAAAAGTCTTTATTTTTGAAGAATTTTGTATGTTCCTACTTCTTTCTTATATAGGAATCCAAAGGTACAGAACGATGCAGGATGGGGAAGGATTTTTTTTTTTCTCTTTTAAGGTGACTTTTCCCTCTGAATTCACTTGTGTGGGCAGAGGTTTTGCATATGTCCTTCTGCTCTAAAATGCACTAATGTAACACTTAGGATAGATGGAATTCACAGGTTGCTTCTCAGAAATGTGAGGAACTCTTTATATTCTGACTTTTTTTCCTATTCAGTGTTTAGAGTTCTGCATCCTCAACACTATCATAGACTGTGTTTAAACTGATTGGTTGTACTGTTTGCTTAGTGGTGGTTGCATGGTGTTGTTACCAAAGCACTGGTAACAGTTTTTGGCATGGTGCTGTGATAGACTCTAAAATAAGACTCAAGCTTTTTTTTGAATAAACAAATTTCAATTTCAGCTGTCTTGTCAGTCTTAAATGTGAATCTGTCTTTGTTTTTGCAGCTCCTTTTTGCTTGAAGCTCTATCAAGAGATTTTGCAAGCTCCTAATGGGGCATTGTTATGGACTTTCCTGAAACCTTTATTACATGGGAAGATACTGTACAATTCAAACATCAGCATGATTGACCTGGTGATGGAGAAGGTGAATATCAAAAAATGCCACTATTTCTGTGTATTGATTTTGTCTTTGTAATTTGTTTTAAAGGTCCACCTTTTTCAGGGTTGGCAGAAGCAATTGGATAATTGCCTTTCAGAAAAATAGATCCAACCTGCCCCCTGAGGCCTCACCTGTCTCCACTTTAAACTTAATGCTTCTCTTAACTTCTGTTCTACTTGTTACAGTGGTTCAAACTTGGTGTGAAAAGTAGAATTTTGCTCAAAGTCTTTTAAAGCATGTATAGAAAGATTAAAAAGAACGCAATAGAAGAAGTGTCATGTGAATCATGCTGAATTGAGGTGTAGGTGCACATATTCTAGGGAAGATTTTGCCTTCAGCATTTTCTTCTCATGGGAACTGTAATGGGGTGGCACAGAGACCTGTGGGAAAGGATGTCCTCAGGGAAAAAAAAGCCCATTCTTAGGGAGTCACTGAGCGGAATTAAAAAGAAAAAAACTTAATCAGTAGTTCATCCTCAGTGATTGTTTCTAGCACCAGTAGTTGAGTGACCAGTCATAAGTGAGGTGCTGTATGTGTGGATGCTGATGTTGGTATTGAAGAGTTTTACACTTTCTGCAGTTCTGCTGTGGTTGGTGCTCTTTCTTGAGTGTGATTATTGACAATGATATGCATCTTCATGCCTAGCTTAGAGGCACTTCTGTAACGAAGGCTTTATGATTTGTTTTAGATTTCTCTGCAAATTTTGCATTGATCTTCTAAATATATGACTTTTAACTTGCAGTATTAGTAATTGCAAGAATAGAAATTTGGAAAAAAATTTGCTGCTTGTAAGTGGTATACAAAAAGACCATAATAACTTTAAATGTGACGGTAACTATATTCTCTGTAAATTGAAAACTTTGTGGTATTATGATTTGTGTTCTAAAAATATAGCAAAAAAACTAAGCCAAAAACCCCACTGTAGATAGCAGATACTATGTAACTTTATAGTTTCTGTTCTGAATGGGAAAAAAAGATGAGTGATTTCATGCTCTGCAGTTAAATAAATTAATTTGGGGAACATCAGTTATCGCTCTGGATACAGTACAATTAATTTAAAATTTCTAGTCAGTTAAAAATAAAGCTGTTCTTGATGTTTCTAGATGGAAATTATATAAAGAATGAATTAGAAAAAATGATAAATATTACATATGTTTTTGAACTTATATTCTATGGTGCAATGACATTTAGACTATAACACTTAAAATATTTCCAGATTATTTTACAAATTAATATGCTAAACCTCCATTCTTAAAACATCTGTAGGAAAAATTAATATCTTCACATACAATATATTCCTCCACAGACCTTTTAGTGAAATTTGGACTGAGTAATACAATTCAGAAAGAAGCTGGCTTGTGGGTTGGTTTTTTGGGTTTGTTGGTTGATTTGTTGATTTTTTTGGTGGTGGGGTTTAGTGCTCTGGAATGATAAAAAGATTTTGGTAGAAACTCTTATTCTATTTATATATTCTCAGGGTCACAAAAGTTCCATCAGTTTACTCAGAAACCTCTGTAAATGCACTCTTGCCCCTCTTTCCAGTGCTGCAAATCTAACAGCAGTTATGAATAGGTATCTGTTTATATGTAAATATGAAAGTAGTAGGAAATTTTATTGTTTTTATTACAGAAATCTCTCAGCTATTGCTTGAACACAAAGTTTAAATGCAAAATACTGTCCTCAGTGTCTCAAATGTTGCTACTAAACCCTAACCCTGTAGGTCTTACAAATCTGATCTCCTGCTGAAATTGGAGCAGCTCTAGTTTCCTTTAGACTGTGTGGCCATATGTTATCTGTTTACTAGAAGAAAAAAGTAGTAGATTACAGCTTCAATAATGTTTGTATACTCTGACATATTCTCTAAGTTTTCCACATGGACTATTAAATTTGAAAGAATGTAATTGACCATTCTTTGATAAATTGTGAGGCTGCTGGGTTTGAGTTTCAGAGAAGGCAGCAATTCTACTGTGTGGAGTGATGGTGGTGACAGCCACAGAAACAGGCTGTGGTGATGACTGAGAGTGAAACTGTTTAGTGCCAACCAGGCACTGCATCCAGGAGTTCAAAGGCCACATGTGATGTCTTTGATCTTTGCTTTCACAACTAAGGTTTTTTGCCACTGATGAACTGATCTTATAGAACTATTTGTTATTTCAGAAGATTTTCAGAGTTGATCTTATATTTAGTAATCAGTTTTGAACAATTTTCTGCTATTTCCAAAAACATTGGGGTCAGGCTTGCCAGGACTTTGCTGCTATAATTTGTCTACTTTCTTTTAGGACCATATGAATTCCTAGCATTTATTATGCCTGTGGTGAATTCTGCATCAACCACTTCTTCCTCACTTGCTTGTTCTTCCACTTCAGACTGTGGCGCCTTCTATTTTAATACTCTGTTTTTATCTCCCAGCTGTAGTTATTTCTATTTTCTATTTACTACTACTCTTTATTGTAATTTATTATTAGTATAAAAAATTAAAACTTACATTTCAGAATTATTAGTCTGCATTAGTAGCATCTTTATAAATAACTTTGCATTTGTTATTCGCTACTTCCCTCATAACAAGTGAATTTTAATCAGGAGGTTACACTACAGTGAGTAGTTTGGCTATTTAATCCTCTAGTACTTTTGAAATTCTTGGATGGACATTATCTTTTCCTGGAAACTACTTATTGTTCACTTCATTAAGTTGTAGGACTCTATTTTTTACTGCTGCTTCGATAAGAGGCAGATTCTCCAAAGGCTTCTGAGACAAACACTTCCCAAATGCCTATGGTCATGAATGAATGAGTGAGAAAGCAAAGTTACTTTTAAACAAAATATTATTATTATTATTATTATTATTATTATTATTATTATTATTATTATTATTAATTATTATTATTATTATTATTATTTATCTGTGCTGTGCAGAATCAAGTTAAGAAGCACTAAGCTATACTGAGATCACATCTTACAAACTGCTTGGTATAATAGTTTCTAGTGATGTCTGAAAGTTTGATCTCCTTGTGTTCTGGTGTGGCCTGCAGTTGCTCTGTCCTGGGGAGAAAGGGATCTCCCAGGCTGCCTATTTGCCACCCTTGCAGCCTTCCTGGTCTCCCTTCAGTTTGTCACCATCATGCCTGGTCTGGGGGTTTCAGTCTATGAGGTTTCTGTGTTACTTCTGATCAGAAGAACTTGTTTAGTCTACTTAACATCAGGTTTAGTTTAACATTTAGGGTCACTTTCTCTTTAATCCTAATAAATGATCATGCTTTAAAGTGGAATAGGGATTCTCATAGAAGTTAAATGCACAATGTTTTTCAGGGGAACAAAATTATGTGCAAGGTCTCTTTAGGGTGTTCTGTGTTACAAAGAGGAAGAAAGAGACACCAGAAATTGTTTTCTCATGTTGTACTGAAAATGAGATTTTAAAAAAGGCACTTAAGATACTTTGGTAGAAATTGTATACTTTCGACAGGAATTATTGCAAAAAGTGGGGTCCCAAATTGGAGTTTACAACTCACTGCAGACACTCTTTGCTGGAAAATGTCATCATTTTTATCATAACAACCATGTTGGATTGTTCTTAAATGCACTTCTGTGACTGATAACACCAATTTAAACAAAAAGATACTGCAATATTTTCTAGTCTTGAGTATACTTGTGGTCTGTTTAAAACAGGTTGGAAAAATTGCTAGTTGTTTACTAAGAGATAAATTGTAACCTGTGTTTGACTGGGACAGAAAATATTTTGCTTTACTCTAGTCAAGGCTTTCCCTGTGAGAGTATTTTGAAACACATTGATTGATCAGTTATATTTCCAAACTGTGTTTCCACATTTCAGTTTTGTTATGTACTCAATCAAACTAGTTTGTATAAAAGACACAAAACTGAGAGGCTTTCTTTTGAAACTGCATTTCTTTTTTCTGTCTTTCTCAAGCACCCCCATGATACTCTCTGTGAAGGTGACACTATAAAATAAAGAAGTCTTTATTGATACTTCAGGTGGGAAACATACAGAAAGGACAGGGGATTTTGATGTGCTTGGTATACAAACCAAGCAAAGAAAAAAATATATTTAATTCTTAGGTAAAAAAAATAAAACATGGATAGTCTTCCTGCTGATTATCAAATGGAATGGAAAGGAGTTGCAGAAGATCTAAAGCATGCCAGTTTTTTCTGTCTCTTAAAATTTACTGTGTGCACATTTCACTTCATTTGTTTCCATGTATTTTTTCCCTAGGCTAATTTTACTTTTGGTTTGGTGGAAAACTTGAAGAGTTATTCTGAGACATGGCTTAGGATGTCTGAGGTTTTCAAAACCAGTGGAAATGTTCTCACAGTCTCACGACTGCAGGTTGGTGAACTGTGGGAGATCTTTCTATTTGCCAACTTTTTGCTGTTTGATCTAGACAGTATTTCTATACATGCAAAACCACCCATATATCTGACTTCAGATTTTAAAAGAGCTGAAAAAGAGGCAGATTAGCTTTAGGTTATGAACCTAGAGACTGATGCTGAGGAACTTCTGACATGAAAATACTTAAAAGCAATGTTCCCTTACTAGCTCCAGTATTGCTCCAGTATCACTGAACAACAGGGGAAATAAAATGATGTTGGTACTTGTTTGGTCATTGCTTACGTTTGCCAGGAAGATGTGAAACTGATGAAAAAAACTGGTGAGGGAAATATTGGCTATACAAGAAAGGCATTCTTCTTACTGGGGTTTTTCCATTGTACATATTTGTGCCTTCCTCTGTCATCTCCTAAATCTCTCCCCCTCCCCACTCCCATTTAATTGAATTGTGTGAGGGAAAGACCAAAGACATGGAGAAGCTAAATGACTTCTGCAGTGTCATGGAGGAAATCTTGGTAATGGAATTGAACATTAATACATATGTATATTTTGTATTTTCTTAGAGAAGATCAACCTGAGGTAACATCTATGGCTTTTAATTTCAGGAAGCTCTGCAAAACAATTTTGTAAAGCGTTTCATAGAAAGTAATTTGGATATCAACATGGAAAAACTCCTCAAAAAAATGCAAGCATATGGTGCGTATATGAAAGTGCATGTAATGGTTGGCCTTGTTAGATTTTAACTTACAACTACATTTAGTTGAAATTGAATATTTTACATCACTGATACTTAAGTAAAGTAATAAGAGACTTTAACCCTCTTGAGTTAGTCTCAAATGTAATTGTCTGTTTTCTTTTAAGTGAATGGATAATTTGAATTTCAAATATTGAAACAATATTTTTCAAATATTGAAACAAGTCAGAAGTGGAAAAGTGTCATGGGAGAGTCTCAAACACATCATCCATACTTAAAAGGAGTGAATGGAGATATAAACCTTGTAGCCACAGTTCCATTAGGTCGAAGTATATTTTTGTAGTAAATTTTGATGGAAATAAATAGACAATGAGGTTGGATACAGTGTGTTTGATAAAAAACTCTCTGTATTTTTTTTTCTCCATTTATTCAGAATCAGTTGTGTGTGGTGTCCTTGAGCCTCAGAAAAGCCTGAGGGAGGATGATAACCAGGGAGCTGCACTGTCAAAAGAAAGCATCCTGGGTCAGTCCCAACCCTGGGATAGCCCAGTGGGGCCATGGGGATGATGCTGAGGGCAGAGCACCACCCCGTGGGAAGCAGCGTGGGCCCAGGTCCACAACCAGGAGTGAAATGGTGGGAGCTGCAGCCTGGAGCAGGCCCAGGCCCAGCTTAGTGCAGCTCTGGTGGGAAAGGAGTGCCCTGATTCACTGGTCTGCCTGGCAGCCTCCCGCTGGGCACAGCCACCCTGCCCTGGTAGTGACAGAGAGCCTCCAGGCTTAGATAGATAGCCCAACGGGGATGGTTCTTAATGGAGGAGAAGGGCAATACTTATTTTGACTAATGTGGGATATTTGAGGATTTAAGTAGGAGAAGAGAAAGGATTGTGCTGTAAATTTATGTTACTTAGTGATTTTACAAGAATTTGATAATTGGAAAAAAAAAAAAAGTCAGTCTATCCAGCTGTCAGTAAGGGGGATGCATGATGATTAAAATGCTTGCCAGCATGTGCCAGAAGGAAAACTCTGTACTGAAGCAGATTCCAATGTCATTTAAGAAAAGCTCATGCTTTTGAGAATCAGAAAGAGAGAAAAATGGGATAAAATGCAATAACAGACAGTGTGCCCATCATGGACAAAGGGAGCAGAGTACTTCCCAGAGGAGGATTGTGGTAAAAAGGAGAGATCTGTGTGGTTTCAGGTCAGTGCCTGTTTGGATAATTATGAGCCAAACAAAAATCTGTTGCAGTCACTTTCTGGAGGAGGGCAGTGATGAGCTCTCAGGTACCCCCACAGAGGAACTTTATGACCATAATTTCTTTGAAAAAAATTGACTTTACAGGAATGTAAGTCATTAATTCTGCTTTACAGACAAAGAATTAAGACTACAGCTAAAATAAATAAATGTACCTGAAATACAGCTTTTATTGGTTTTCAGTATCTGCCAAGATCCACAGAGAACTTGAAAATGAAGTGAGCTCTCAGTCTTGTACTACTGCCCTGAGCTGGTGCAGTCATGGCTGGTGTGAGCTGGTGTGGCTTTTCTTTAGCTGACAGGTTGTGAGATTTAGTTGAAATTGGCCTTGGTTTGAAGGCTTTCTTTGAAGGCTAGGACTTCTTGTGCATGTTTTCAGTAAGAAAAATGACAAACGGCATCTGGAATTCAAAGTGGAAAGAGTCCTGCTCTGTGTCCTCCTTAGGCAAGGGACTCAAATGAATCTGCTTTGTCTTCAGGTGATTTTCTTGACCAGTGAATTGCTGACTAGTCCGAGTTGTACACGGATCACCCTTTGAGGTGAAGATGGATCATAACACAGCTAAATACCAAGCCCACAGAATCACATTGTTGGAAAGACAGGATGGAGGAAAGAGCAAGACTCAAACTTCAGGGTGTGCTGGAAGCATAGCTATCTCAATCTATTAGTTGAGTAATAGCTGGATATTTTTGTGTGGACCAAACCCTGAGAACTATGTGATAAGTTGTAGACAAACAATATTCCATTAAATAGATACCATGATCTCTGGAATGATCAGATCCATCTTCATTGATGCAGACAATGTCAAAGAAATCTGTACCTGTGTTTCTCAAGCTATAGCTTTTTCACAGAACTTAAGGACATTTGATAATATGTTATAGTTATAGTTAAATGGTTAATAGTTTGGATGGTCAAGAAAAAGATATGGTTTAAGTAAGTGTGGCTTGTGAAACTAGGATTTCCTTATTTTAAGGGAATACAGTTGGTAAAATTAGGATCATATAAAAACTGAAAATCAATAGGGGCTATATATCACAAGAGCATTTATGCCTGTGTGAAACTGATCTTCCCAAAGCACCAGAGTACTCCTCTGCATTCATTATGTGTCTTTGTATAGATTCACTTGGTTGTTTTACTTCTTGAAAAATTATATGCATTCTTATTTTTGTCTTAGCTTGTGTACTTTTTATTCATTTTATTAGACCATAATCATGTGTAACTTAACTGTAAGCGTCTGTTCTTATGTTTGTTTTTTTAAATTTCATTAGTCTTATATTGCATCAGCTGTTCAGTCCAATAATTACCTTGCTTGCATCCAATTAAAACCTTGAATATATCCATGTTAATGGTTTTACCACTCACAATATTTTTAATTTTCATCCAAAGCTCCAGCTTTCTAAAATCTCCTGATCTCTGTTGCTATGTCTTCTAACTAAAGCAAATATCTTCTTTTATCACATCTACACTCTCATACAGATGACTTTTAATTATCCTCAAATACAATGTGCTTGTCTTTGTATATTTTTTTACTTCTCTCAAATGATATAACAAAATGTTAACAGACTTAGTGATGTTTTTTTCTGTGCTACTCCTGCTGTAAAGTGTCATGGACAGAGTGGATAGATGTAGAACTATTCCAATGTCTCTATAAAATCATCATACTGCAAGAGCTCAGAAGGTTATCAATTTCTAAAACTGTTTAGCAGGATTACTGTGTCATATTTACTCAGGTGGAACAAGGTAAATATTTAGGCTGAGGGCTAAAAAGCTTGTGGTTTTCTTTTTAATCCCTTTACTTTCTAAGCTAGCTGTATGTGGGCAAAGCAATTGTTTTCCTCTATGCTTGCTTTGCAGCTGAGCAACTTGGGATAATTTCCTACTGATCTTATATAAACCCTGACCCACTAGAACTTGTAAGCTCCTTGCTGGGCGCAGTCCTTACAAACCTTCAGGAGGCACTGGGAGGCATTTGTGCTGCAAGCTCCTCTTTTAAATGCTTGCTTGCTGAGTCTCTCTCTTGTCCTTCTTCTGTGATTTCCCCCAGACATGAATTGTCTTTTTTCACTATCAAGGGCTCTCCTTACAGAGGGCTACATGTGACACTGTGTATGACAGGGTGATAAAAAACAAGACCAAAACAAGCAGCTTTCCTTTGTGCTATCCCTCTGCTGCCCTCATTGTAGTGATATAATTTTGTGTGTATTTAGAAGGCAGGAAACAAATAGATGTAATGCCATCACTGAAATCTGTGCCACCACCCAAATCTTCTGATACCTAGAAACTTTCTTCTAATTTCTGACCTAAATTTATTTATTCCTGATTTATCCTAATTTATTCTTGCAGCAACTTTTCATTTTTACTTAAATAGCACTTCTATGCAATGATTTTACATAAACCATTTGTATATCCTCCCAGTTACTTAATGATAGGTTAAACAAGTTGAGTGGAAGATGAGGACTGACTTGATTTTTAATGAAATATGAAGATAATAGTGAACACAGATTTACCAAGTTTTTCATTCATAATTGCTACATTTATAAATGGGAAAAAAACAAGATAGTCATCTGTATAGATCTTGATTTTCAAATATTCATGTAGATTGCATTTTTCATATATGTGTTATTTCTATGATGGAGTACAGAAGTTCATTCACATTAGGACAGTTTTTTTTCCAGAAATATTTAATTATACCACACTCCAAGCCAACAGCAATATATATGTTATTTCTTATGCTAAAATATTCAACAATTTAACTTGTGAGAAAAGCTTTTCTTAGCTAATTATTGATTTCAAATTAAGGTCTTGTGTGTCTATATATGATAGACACTCAAGGATAAAATGCTTTCAGTAGGAGGGGACCTTAGGAATGACATAGTTTCAACCCCTCTGTCATGGGGCCGCCTTCTGCTAGATCAGGTTGCTCAGAGCCCTCCCCATCCAGCCTGGCGTTGAACACTTGCAGGCTTGGGGCATTCACAGCTTCTCTGGGCAACCTGTTCTGATCTAAGCCTACTCTCTTACAGTTTAAAGTCATTCCCTCTTGTCCTACTGGTATAGAAAGTCTGTCCCCGTTTTGTAGGCCCTCTTCAGCCCACAGTAAGATCTGGAAGGTGCTGTAAGGTCTGTCTGGAGCTTTCTTTTCTCCAGGCTGAACAACCCCAACCTTTTCAGCTTGTCTTCATACAGAATAATGTGTATAGGGTTATATATAATTACATACATGTATATGAAAACCCTGCCATTCAGGCTTAATGTTAGGAATATTCTCTTCTCTCTAATGCTGTCAAAAAAAAAAAAAAAAAAGGGGCAGCATGGGTGTCTCCTTTATTGTCCTACTCAAGGACAGACATAAATAAGACATTTATTATCTCTGTTCTGTTATGGTTTCTTTCAACTATGAATTCACCCTGTCATTGTTTGCCTATCTTTTGAATTCTAGACTGTCAGTTCCTCTGCTTTTTCTCCTTGTGCACTTTACCCTTCTCACTGTTAATCATGCTTCTTCTTCAGACTGCTTCATACATTTTCCACTTATCTGCCTTCCTATTGTAATATTTCCTGTGCTGATGCTGAGTAATGTCTCTGATCCAGGATTTGTCTGTCACCACTCTTATCATAGGAGGTCATCACCTATCATTTTTTAAAGATTATATCTTCAAGTGAATCCTGAAAAATTTAAGATGGAAAATTGTGTTGAATGTTTTATAGCATTATTACCTGAGAAATTCAGATGTTTTTATTAAATCTAGATAGCATGTTTCTAGCTCATGCTATCCTTCTGATTGTTCTCTCAAACATAAGGATATAGCATTATCCCTATATTATCTATCAATGGATGAAGATCTGAATTCCTCCAAAGGTTGACTTTTTTAGAAACCGGGATTTGATTGAGTTATATGTTCCTCCTGGGTCCATAGATGAAGTAAAAATGAAGAGATTATTAAGATTTTCTCAGATTCTTTTAAATGTAGGACTCCTGCCCAAATGCTTATGCTCTATTTAACATGGTTCTTGAAATATTCACAGTATCAAAGAGAAAAGAACTGGATAATATGTTGCTAAATGAGAGATTAATATCGATTATGATGTCTGAAGTACAGTAATTCCCTTGTATTTGTAGTAGTTATGGAAACATAAGAAAAGGTTCGAGGGTGTGGGCCCTTTCTAGAACTTTGCTAGAATTTGTTACATTTTTATTCCTCTGAAATTGAAGTAAAGAGTAGCTGAGAGCTTGTAAAAGCCATTGAAACATGAACTGCACTTCCACAAGTTCACAGTAAAATGTCTGTATTTTTTAAACTTTTTTTTTTTAATACAAAGAGGATTTATTCTTCTAGGATGTGCAAGTGACAACAAACCTTTCTGTACTGATAATTAAAACTAAGCAAGTCCAATTTATTTCCTCATCTTAGAGACTATGACGAACAAGATGCTTAACAGCTCAGCAAGTAAACAGATTGACCTGTTGACACAGCTTGTTGTAAATATCTCTTCCTGTGTGTTACTGGACCGTTTCCAGCCTTTTGACTCTATAGAGAAATTAGAGGAGAAGGCTCATGAACTCATGCAGGAAAATAATCTTTTGGCTAGTAAGTACCTCATGTAAAATGTATTTTTACAGAAAATTTTGGACTTTGTATCTGTTGTCTGTGTTTATTGGTAAGGTAGGTAAAGGTTACACAGTTTTAACATGTGCATTAAATCACCTTTAATACAGTCAACAAAAAGCACATTTCAGAGCTCTAATGTAAGCTGGAAAGAATAATTATATTGTTTACCTGTGGTCAAATGAATCCTTGGAGTCTCTTACTTCTATCAAAATGTTTAAAAGAATGGTCATAAATACTTAAAGAAGAAAAAGATAAAAAAATGTGGAATACTGAGGAAACTTAACAAGATTACAAGATGATCTAGTTTTTAATTTTAAATTTTATTTTTTATATTCTTGGCTTTTCAAAAAGGAGGAAAGAAAGGGGTTTTGTTAAGATTTACTCTTAAATCAACAACTCAGAGTAATTAGCTTTTTATTCAGAGTAAATAAGTTCTTAAGGAATTTCTTTTCTTCTTTTCTCTTTTTCCTGCATTATGTGCTTATTGCTGAGAATCAATTAATTTTACAAAAGCCTTTAAGAGGCAAGAATATTTTCCTTAATATACACACTTGATTTGCAGAAAATGCTGTATATTGCATATATTGTTTCCAAAAGAGAGGCCCCCTTAAGTCTATACAAAGTGTTCCACAACATTTTCCCACTGTCTTTTTGGGTTTTTTTTGTTCCCCTCATGCCTATAAGTGTACAACGTAAGACATGAGGAAGCATTTATAAAGAAGGAAACTGTTCAGTCTGGAATCTCATGCTTTTTTGTGATCTGCACAGTACCCTGGCAATTTCCACCCTCTATCAGTATGAAACAAACAGGCTATACCTTGAGACAAGGAAAATTGCTCAGGAGAACTTTGGAGAAGGCAAGCGGTTTGTCTCTTTAAGGAAAGAAATTAACTGATAAGTCTTGGCCCTCAGGAAACTGAATTATCAAATTATAGTTTCATTTTTCTTCCACTTACCTGGGGAAGGGTCATATGCTAATATAAGTCAAGTATTTTTCAGTACTCTGGCCTTATTATCTCCTCACATTATTAGAGAGCAAGAAGATGACGTTCTAAAGAACATAATGTGTCCAACATGTCAATGTTACATTGTTACATTCTCTGATGTAGGCATACATTCTTTTCCATAGGAAGATGTTAAACTGGAATAGAATTTTCCTTTTTTTTTTTTTTTTTTTTGTGGTCTTCAGAGTCTTTATAGCTTCATGGAATGTCTTAGAAAAGCAACTGTTTGTGTAAATGGAAAAGTGAGATTGGCTGGTTGAAAGAAATCAGGTTTGCAGTAAAGTATTCTGTATTTTATTGTCTTTCACAGAACCAGATGGTAGGTAAGATATCTCTCCCTTTTTTCAAGGAAGGGCAACATTTAACATTTATCTGGAAGTCCTAAAAGGTCTGGATCCTATAAAAAGAGAACACAAGCAGTTTCATGTATTTGGCTTCATCTTTACAGCTACATGTTTAGCTTTCTTATGTTTGGTTGGAGTTTCATTTCCTTTATACAGAGCTAGAGAAAACAAACATGCAAATTCTGCTGTGCTAAAGTAGAAGTTCTGCAATTGACTTGAAGATTAATATCAGAATAAATTTTAGTGGGTTGGTACTGTTTACTTTGTCATCTACTTATGAAAGCTGTTATGCTTTGATGCACAAATTTTATGGCTGTTGCTTTTACTGTGGAACTGATATCAGTCCCCCAAACAGGGCTAAATGTGGATGCAAAGAGAAAACTGCAGCTCAAAAAGAGACAAATCACCTCAGATAAAAATGATTTTTATGAACCCATTTATCATGTGAATCATCTTTTACATTTTTTATTCATGAACGTGAAAAATGTATCTCTGAAACCTGCCATTTTTGGGCTTGGATTCAAGAAAGTTTGGAGACCTGCCCTGACAGATTAATGCATCCTATATCACATGGTAATTAGCCATGAGTTAGCTCTGGAAATAGCATAAATTATATAAGCTTAGTTATGAAGCTTCCTTTCTTCTTGTGTCAGGTATCATCTTCAGTACACCGGAGGACAAGAAGCAAGATTCTAGCAATCTCCTTCCAAGACACATTTCATACACAATTAGAACCAGTGTTCTCTACAGCATGAGAACGGATTTGCTTAAAAATCCAACATGGAAATCCCATCCCCAGAAGCTGCCAGCTGATGGGTTTAAATACAACCATGTCTTTATTCCTCTTCAAGACATGATTGAAAGGGCAATTATTTCTGCACAGACTGGGACAGACACCTCAGAGATAGCAATTCAGGTGCAAGCCATGCCTTACCCTTGCCATATCAGTGATCTGTAAGTAAAATTTCAGCTTTTTAATTTGATGTATAATCCTTGTTAGATTTGTTCTAGAGAACTTGAGATCCTACTAGGTTCCCACTGTTCAGTGGGTGAATGTATATCTCTGCACAGGCTTCAACAAGTACATCCAATACCAGAGTATTACAGCATAGCAAATATTGCCCAAGATCTGTGTTTAACATAATATGTTGTACAGTGTTTGTAGGCAAATGACCCCTTACAAAATGTTTGAAGCCATAGTGAGGAGTAGTCCTCTGGACAGTGGCTGTGTTAACATAGTGTGCATTTAGCTTAAATTCTTGTAAGAGATCCCTTTTAAATCCTTAGTTGTCCTGTACACAAACTGTAAATTGGTGCCTTGAAGGGTGAAGTTGATGAAGCAAAAGTGTAAGGTTGTTCTCAGTAAAACATCAAAACATCCCAACTATTAAATTTTAAAATTAGTCAGTGGTAATAAATCTATTAAAGTGGAGTGAAAATTGACTGGGTAATATTATTCCTTGTTGTCCAACTATATTTCTTTGCCATTGACACAAATCTGAATTTTGTTTGATGTTTAATGGAGCCCTAAAGCATAATTACATCTGTTTTATGGTTTAAAATATTATATGTAATAATAATATCATACTAATACATGCATTTAGCTTGTTACATAAAAAATAATTATTTCTAACCAGAACAGGTATAAATCTTATTGTTCATGTCAGATCTTATTTTGTGAATATTTTGAGAACAGTTCCAGTACATTCTTCTAGAAAATAGTTTACCTTTGTGGGCTGACAACTCTTCATATTTGTTCTTTCATAGATTCTTGAACAACATAGGATTTTTTTTCCCACTTATGATGATGTTAACATGGATGGTTTCAGTTGCTGGTATGGTTCGCAAGCTGGTTTATGAAAGAGAAATTAATCTTGAAGAGGTAAGAGGCAGATTAACCTCTGAAAAGAAAATTTATTAATTTAGGTGCACTGAAATACAAAAATTGTGAAGTACTTTTAAGTACTCATAATCCAGATGGCTTTGTTTTCACTTGTTTCCTCTAGGCAGTAGACTCTAGTTCTAGCTGCCAACTCAGTTTCAAAACATTGTTTGAACATCAGTATGCAAATATTGTCCATGACAGAAAAAGCAACTAGCAAAAGTTGAAGCTGGAAAGTGTTATTTGGGAAGACTTTGTGGTTAGAATGATTTTTGTTTTGGATTCTTTTTCATGTTTTGCTCTATGTAGTCTGTAATGATAAGTTAAGAATTTGTTATGAATTTGTTATGAACTGTGTAATTATCAGAAATAAAAGAGAAATTGTATACCAACAAAAACTGAGACAATTATTTGTTTCTATCAACAGCTAGTCTTCACAGGTGCTAAGCATTTGGAAGGACAGGGTCCTTGTGATACATTATCTATAGGGATAAATGCACTTTTTAAAGAATTATACTGATTTCACTGTATCAGCAGAATTACTGCTTGAGTAAGATTTTTAATTTGGGGAATTATTAAGGAATCATCTACTTTCTCTAATCTTTCTGTTGTAAGGTAAACTTTTGTAAGGTAAACTGTTGTAAGGTAAACTTAAACTGCTCCAAAATATTAAATCAACTTAATATTAATTTTGATGATCTTATGAAAACTACTTCAAAGGTTTTATTAGATTGTATCTAAAAGCATAGTTTTAGAAAAAGAGGGATGTACTTCATACCTGGCTAATTATTTGCCTGATAATACATAAAGGTTACAAACTGTATGCCTCTTTCAGAAGAGCAACAGGCTGAGAAAAAAAAAATTATGTATATATATATATTGTTGTGTATATTCTCAGTACTTTTTAGAGTATAAAAAGGCAAAATCCTAGCTGGAAGAACCAGTAATCTGACATCTGTTTTTGAAACCCTATGCAAAAGAGGGCTTTGCTGAGCATGGTGATTCCTTGTGATCATGTATGATGATCTTAGAGACTGCCCTGCTCAATAATGTGTCTGATCTAGGAGAGAGCACAGCACAAGGACAAAGAAACAAGAAATTTAAGGGGAAGATGACATCCTTCAGGAAATTGGTAGTATCTTGGTGACAAAATGTTTTGTTTAAAAAGAAAAACAAAAAGAAAGTTTGTTTCCTAACTTTAACTCTCTGCTCTGTTGTCTTGCAGTATATGAGGACAATGGGTGTGTATCCAGCCATTCATTTCTTTGCTTGGTTTTTGGAGAATGTCATTGTGCTCACAGTAAGCAGCTGTGCTCTGGCCACCATTTTAAAAGCAAGTGGTATCTTTGCTTACAGCAATGGCTTCCTTGTCTTCCTTTTTCTCCTGGAATTTGGAGTTACAGTCATTATGTTAAGCTATTTTTTGGGAGCATTTTTCAGCAGTGCTGATACAGCAGCTCTGTGTGCCAGCCTTGTCTATATGATCAGCTTTTTACCCTACATAGTTTTGTTGGTCTTACAGAACCAGCTGAGTTTCACCAACCAGATTATAATGGTAAATATTTCTTCTTTTCTAATTTTTCTCCTCCAACTATGCTGTGAATTCCTATAGTTTCAAAACTTCAGACCATAATGTATTTTTTTTCCCATGTTGCTGTTTGCTTTTGTGATCATTGGAAATAAATCACACTAATAAATCTCCAACTGAGAAAATATTTAGAAGGTAGAAAGGAAAGAAAAATAAATTTTCAGGGCAATTTTGTAAACCTACAGAAAATATCAGGAAGTTGCATTCCTCATACTCATAACTTCTCCTAGTGTCTTGACCTCAAAATTTTTGTAACATCAGTGTATTTTCAAGATCAGCTGATGACATGCCACTTCTCCAAGTCATTATTTGTTTGGAAAAAAACCCTAGTGATTTATTTTCTGTTAATATAATTGGGGAATAGATCCAAAATTTGTTCAACCATATAATCTGAGGTATGTGTTTCTTTGGTGTAGGTTCTTTCAGGTCCTTTTCCGTTCTATGTATTCCATAAGCTGTATTATACATTTGTCCTAACATACTATATCTCTGAATGTTACATCAATTATCACCATCATAAAAAGAAAACCATATTTCATACATTTTGGTTTCACTATTTAAAAATAACTCTCTAAATTAAGCTGGTGGAATAATTCATATACTGTTAAAAATGCTAATTTTTTCAGTGTCACTTGTTCAGATAAAATAACACTTTCTAGTATTAGTACTAGGTCAGTGGAGCTCTTGTTAGGGTGGAGCAAATACTACTAAGGTTTGTGATGGAGTATGGTTAAAACATAAAATGAAATAGCAACCATTAGCCTATGTGGAGGGAAAAAAAATAAGGTCTATTTAGTTTGAGCTTGATTTTATCATTACAATATATTTTATTTCATGGAACTTGTTAACAGAATGTTTTTATTTGGTGTTCACATACTCTTTCTTCTCTGATGTTGTAGTGTCTTCTTTCTACAACTGCCTTTGGGCAAGGAATATTTTTCATTACATATTTTGAGGGCCAAGAAATAGGTAAGCTCTTTGGTTAGGATAAAAGCTTTGTAATTATTATTTCAAAAACATTGGAAAAGTTTTTCAGTCTGTTCTGAAATATCTGTAATAAATTAATAAGCTGGATCAAGTTCAGGTATATTAGGGGATGTAATCCTTTTTTTTACTATTATAGCAAGACAAATATTGATGACTGTGGATGTTTCAAACTATTGAAAAAGTGTCATAATGGTACAACAGTTTATAAGAGTAGAAGAGACAAATGCAGAATATATTACATACATTTACCACTAGACACTTCATCAAAATGACTCATCTTTACTGAAAGAAGGGCAAAATGTGTTTTGGAAAAAACTACTTTCCTTGACAATTGTGGAAAAAGTATTGTAGAAGCAATATCATGATCCACTGTACTGCAAACAAAGTGGCATTTTTAGTTAAATGTAATATTTTTAATAATTTACAACTTTACAACTTACAACTTTACAACTTAAAAATGTACAACTTTGTTACTTTTGTTTTCCATTTAGCAGTATGGTAGTTTTCTGTAGCACTAGTGTTTGCACCTTTTTTTTTTCCTTTCATGTCTTCTGCAATGTAATAATTTTATGAAGCAGTTATTCAGTGAGTTCATTCATGTTTACCTCTGAATGCAGTCAATGTACACAATGCTTCTTGGTTAGAATTCACAGACTTAAATCTTCAGATTTAGCACTATAGAAATAATATTAAACTTTGTATAATCCTTTTCTTTATATCAGCAGAGTGGCTTAAAGCCTGATTCATTGGTCAGTGCCCCATTTTGTCAGTGTTGTAGTTCTTTTCCTTTTGCCAAATTAGGGGGCCAGCTAAAATTTGATAAACAACTTTCTACAACAGCTTTTCTATATTTTCCCAGCAGCAGTGCCACCTGTTGTTCTCAACACAGGCTTGTAGAGGCATAGAAATTTTTTCTGTTCATTAGGATTACTGTTATTAACTATGATTTGTCTTGTGCCAGTGCTTTAATACCCAGTAGTGTGTGGTGTTGATGTGCTTGTGATCTTTAATGCTGTGCTGATTTAGCTTTGACCTTTAAAAAATCATTATTATTACTACCAGGAATTCAGTGGGATAATGTGCACCAGTCAACAGCACAAGGAGGATACATGAGCTTTGGATGGATGTGCTGGATGATGTTCTTTGACTGCATTTTATATTTTGTAGGTGGCTGGTATTTCAGCAATATTATTCCTGGTAAGATCATGGGCTTGTTCTTATTTCATGTTTTTGAAGAAGTTATTTAATATTATTCACCCATTAATATCTTCACAATATAAACATTCAGCCACCATAGGAAACATTGTGTCATTGTCTTTCTTGTTTTTATGCAAATAAAACAAAAATATGTATTTTTCTGAGTTATAGTTCTGTTGTGCAAAACTGTCTGATTTTCTTTAGGGACTGGGAAACAACACCTTCCTAAATATATGAATACTCACTAGTGCAAACACATGGACTAGAATTTGTAGCCAGGCATAAAATATCTTTTGTTTGCTGATGGGTAGGCCAAATATTTGGTAGAATTAGGAATTTATTGGATCTTCACAGTAAGAGAGCCTAATCTCATAGCAAAACTTCCTGGGAACATGGTGAATCTCCTGTCAGTACCTGGGCTGAAACCCATGAACATCAGCATGTTTTCAGATAAAAAAACTTCAGACAGCACAGTAACTGTATCTTGTTCCCAGTCAGTCTACAGTCCAGTGTACAGAGAAGACAAATTGATTTTTGAGTATGTTTTTAGAAAGTAGTGATGTGTTTATTTAAATTTTTTAATGAACAAAGTTTTATAAGTCTTACTGAGTTGGTTGATGTATTTATAATCCTAGCCTCATGCCTCACTGTATGTTTTACCTTTCCTCTGATGATTTACCTTTCCCCTGATTTGCATATGTCAATTTTTCTTCTGGCTACTTTGTATTTCTTGGTTTTTTTTTAATAAATTAAAATTAATTTTGCCTTGAAAGATAAGGGTGTGTGGAATATGCAACTGAATTTTAAAAACTTTATCTTCAGTTAACACTTGCCCTTCAGTGCCAATGTAATGACACTCCAAATAGAGAGTGTGTGTGTTGTGTGATGGGTAAGTAATGCCTGAAAAGATCAGGCACTGCCAAAGATTAGTTTGTATATTAGAGTGTGTTTTTGCCCTTTTTGTTTATGTGCCACAATAAGTGTTTCTTTTGGTGGCTTATTTGTTTGCATTTTGCAGATATTAATGGAAGAATTGGCACAATGGACTATCTTTATAATAAAAAAAAATAGGCTCTTTCTCTTGGCAGGCTGTTTGGTGCATTTTCTTCCCTATAGGTTACAAGATTATATTAGGTCTATTAAAAGCTGATTTGGAGACAAGATAAAGCATAACTGAGGCTTGATTACTTTATGAAGGACCTGGTTTTATGACCAAATTACTTTTTTTACACTTTATGAAAATTTTTAAGTAGAGAAAAGTATTTGGGCTAATTAAAGGGCCTAACCAGGTTATTGTAAGCAATAATAGGACATTTTTAGTCTACAAATAGATGCAAAACTACTATACATTTTTCAACAGTTTACATCATAATTCTAATATAGGAAAATTTGGGTTGAAGAACCGGTGGTATTTTCCCTTTACTGTTTCCTACTGGAAGAACCTGTGTGGTACAGAGAGAAGCAAGAGACATTATCTGAATTCTAATATGTTTTTCTTCAATGAAAACTTCCAAGAAAAAGGTTTGTAGTAATAGAATTTGAACTTTTTTTTTTTTTTCTGAATGGTGTGCTAGTCATAGTCAATGTGCTTTTATCATTGCTTGGTCCTGTATTATATGTTTTGATCTTATCCCTTTCTCTCTTTCATTATGGAGTATATACTATGAATATCTGTTACATTTTGCTACCCCCGTAATGATTGATTCATTCTGTGAAAACTACTATTGTACAGAAATATTTAAGAAAAATCTTTGAAAGATGTAAAATAAATATCTCTTGGGTTCATCCTGTCCAGTGTATTTCCACTTTGCCTTTTTGGATCTTTTGGAATTCACTGAACCCTTTCATACTCTTACTGAATCTGAAACATGTTGGACTTTATTAACTTTTAAAAAAATTACTTCTTGTTTCAGTGGAAAAATTAACTTTGTTCATTTCTTTCCCTTCTGTTTCTAATTTCCCACTTCTATAATCACTGTTCTTTCTGTCTCTGTTTCTTAGCCTTTTGTCTAGAAAGCTGTTATTGTAACTAATTTTTTATCAGCCTCCAGATAATTTCACTGCTCTTCTATGTATGTTCACTTGCTTACAATTAATTCAGATTTTTTTTCCCTTTTTTCCCCCTCTCCAGTCCCTTTAAGAATGTTCCCACATTTAGTTTAGGTTTTGGAAATGAAGGAGTAAATTACTCTCACCTGTATTCCATCCTGGGCCTCAAAACAACATGATGGGTGGTTGTGCTTCTTTTGTGAGTTACAATATCTTAGAAATGATCCACTTGTCTGTAGCATAGGTGAAGAAGCTGAACAACTCAGCAGTTTTGCATACAGGTGTCTCCTAGATTGGAGCAGATTTCAAAATATCTTGAGGTTCATTTTAAACACTCACGGGAAAATGATTTGTATGAATTTTATCTGAATTTCTGCAATTTGGAACAACTCCATTTTATTAAGACAATTGCATTTGGTCCTTACGTAAAATGAAGATTTCCAGTGTTTCTCTCTGGGTTCACCGCATAATCTGCAGAAAACAAAGACATAAACTTCTTTGCCTGACCAGTTTTAGTGTGGTGTCTGGCTCAAGTTATTTCAGTGATTTCCTCATGTCATGTGGTTGATAGCAAATTGCCTGTCTGTGAATACTAAAACTGTCTGCAGCAAAGGAGCTTGCTGTCCTTTAAAAGAATTGTGTGCAATTGTACTGACAATGGGATAAATGCAGCCATGAAGGATTTTCTAGGAACAGCAAAGTGACTTGCTTCCAGGCAATTTCTTAATTTGTTCCATACAGCGCAGGTAAGGGCTGGTCCCAGAGATGCAGAAAACATTTAGGAAATCAGAGGTGCATGAGGGAGGAGCTGGGAGTGTAGGTCCTACCAGCTGGAACTAAAACTACAGCAGGGCTGGCAGTGACCAGGATGCTGTGTACCCACTTGGAGCTCCATTTTGGAGAAGTCCCAGGGTAATCAATTTAGTGCTTGGAAGTAACTTGGAGCTCTCCCTCTGAGTCTTTCCTAAGCTAGATTGTCTGAGGTCCCTCTGCACCTGAATGCTTTTTTGTTAATTTAAAGGGTGCAAATTTAGGAAACAGCAGAAAGATATCTGGGAGAGAGGTGCATGGCTAGGAGAACTCAGTACTGTCCCAACTGCTGGTAGTGCCTTGCTAGCAATGACCTCAACTTTAGAAATAATTTTTTCCAGAAGCTTAAAATTGAGTGTGAAAGCAGCAAAATATTTTCTTCATTCACAGTGTAAACAAACCAATCTTTGAAATAATTATGTGGTTTTTAATTTCAAATTTGATTTGTACAATTCAATGTATAGGATAGTTTTCTCTTCTTGTAACATTTGCATTTTATTTACATAAAAAGTATTGCAAAGAATGTAACTATAAACCATAAATATCTTATGTATACGCATATTCATAAGAATAATTTTTCTCAAAGTTTGTTTCTTTGGACTAAGATTCCAATCTGGCTTGCCTTTGCTTAAAAATAAACAAACTCACTGCCAGATTTCTAAGTAGTAATGAGACAATAAAATATTAAATATGAATAATGTAATGGGGCTGCTGCTCGACTGTGCTCATGTTTCAAAAGTAGTGCAAACCTGACATGGAAAGGAAGGCAACTTTATTGGTGTCATCTGGCATCTCAGCTTCCTGAGGATGTTACCTCACAGCTAGAAGATTGTTAGATATCTCCTTGCCTTGAGCACCTTGAGTTATGCTTAGACTGGGCTGCTGGTCTGAATCATTTTAGAGATCTGCTTTCCTTAGTTGACTAAAGAGAATTGAGATTAACTGCCTGTAAATGTATATCAATATTGTGTGCCTGAAACTGGGTGACATATATGAAGTAGCTCACACAGTTAGAATTTTCTAATGCTTATGGGTATAAAAAATGATTCAAGTAATGTTATTATAAGTATTTTTTTACTAGAAATAAAATATAGCAACTATTTTATGGCATTATCAAGACATACGTAGACATGCACATAACTTGGTGTCACAAATGGGCCAAGTTCTTAGCAAATATTAATTGTCACGGTATCTTTCATTTCAGTGTAGTTTGTGTTAGTTCAGTCAATTTGAACATCTGTTCTAGGGTTTGGTAAATGGTAGGAGAAGTTAAGTTATTTTGTTATTCCTTTTATGCACAAACACATGTTTAGATTCAGCTACCTGCTTGTTCTGCTGCTCTCCCCCACGCAGACCCATCACCTGAGGGCTGGAAAGTGCCTTGCACTGAAGGAGCCACTGTTGGTGTCGTGCTGCTCTCCCTCACCAAAGAGCACATGGATGGTCAGAAGGCCGCTGTTAAAGATCTCAACCTCACTTTCCATAAGGGCCAGATAACAGCGCTCTTGGGTCCTAATGGAGCTGGAAAGACAACGGTTATGTAAGCCCAACTTTTACTGCTGTTACCGTCCCCTCTGATCTCTGCTATGCTTTTTCAGTTTAAAATTATGTGAACTATTTGCTATGCTTTCCCACCCGGCCCCTGCCCCAAATAAATATTTGATAAACTCCTCAAAGCACATAGAAAGTGAAGGTTGTATATCTATGACAAAAGGAATGTAATGAGTAGAGAACTGAGTCCTCTGTGTCACTTAAACTGTGATGTGGTATCTCAGGAACAGCTTAAGTAGGACTTGGGAATGTCTGGTTGTGGAATTGAATACATCTTGAAAGACTGCTCTTTTTTGGCAACCTGTCTATGGAGTGTGTGGAGTTTTATGGTGTTTTTGTCCCTAGAAGTTGCAGGGGACTTCTTTCTTGGCAGTTGACCAGAAATGAAAGTAATTAAATGAAAAATGACCTTTAAAAATATCTCAACTAAGAAGTTTATGTTTTTACCTTTCTGTTAGCTATAATCAGCTTTGATAAAGCCAGTGACGCAGGATGGGACCAACTGGGAAATACTCCTCACAGAATACCCATGTGTAGAAGGAAACAACCAGCTGTTAGATTTGGTTGGGAAAAAAATATTGATTTTGCTCTTGAAAAAGGGAAATGAAGAACTCTTGAGATTGTGTTCAAAAAACAAAACAAAAAATCTACCAACAAACAAATCAGCCAAAAAAACCCCAAAACCCAAACCCAAAAAGCGACCAAAAGCAAAAAGTAGCTAAACCCAAACCATTAGTGATATCTCTATAACTATACCCAACTGAATTGGTGTTACTCTAAGATGTTAAAACATGCCTCAGGATATCTAAGTGAAGAGGTAATTGTGTGTTATCTTGCTGAATTCTTTTTCTCTTTTCTTATATCAGATCCTTGTTGACTGGTCTGTATCCACCGAGCTCTGGTACCATTATTGTTGATGGGAAGGACATACGGACTGAGCTGGCTGCCATCAGGACAGAGCTGGGTGTTTGTCCCCAGTACGATGTCCTGTTCAGCACGCTGACGGTGAGAGAGCATCTCCTGCTTTACGGGTCAGTGAAGGCACCAGGGTGGACAAAAGAACAGTTGAATGAGCAAGTCAGTGGGTAAGTTTTCCTTCCTTTTCTTGAAATCTGTCAAGTAAATTGGTAATTATTGTTGCAAGCCACCCAAAAAAAAAAAAGAAAAGAAAACGCAAAACTTGGAAGAAAAAAAAACAATGAAAACTGCAGGGTTTTATGAGTTTTTGTCACATTTCATGTTCTGAAATCATGACTGGAAAATAGATTTCCTACTGTCTAACTATTCCTCGAATATATTTGTAGTAGGAACTGCCATTGTTTAAAAACCTGGTATACAAAACCATTAAATAATGATATTTTCACTGGAGTGGAGGTGGTTAGCCTTGTAGAAATTGCAGGTGTTCTGCCGCATGTTGTCTGCTTTACTCTTACCTCTATCCTTGCTGGAGAAGCAGATAGAAAGAAAACTGCTGCGCTTGCAGCAAATTTTTAAACAAATCAACAAAATGACTTTATATATTTGTGATCCTGTATTCCTTCACCTGCTGCAAAAGGAAAGTTAGAAAACCAGAAAACCCAGGTAAAGGCAGTGATTGCTACAATATTTTTAAATAAGCCACCTCATTTTCCTTTGCCAAATCCAGGCTTGAAATGTTTTTAATAAATGAAGAGGTTTAAAAATGAAAAATACAATAGCAAAAATAAGTCAGAGCTCTGACATGAACTCAGAGGATTTGCCACTTGTCAGGTTAAAAACATTTGCTAGTGTTTTTGTGCTGATACTTCTCCGATGTAGGACTAGATCTTACTTTTTCCTAGTGTATATTAAACTAACTAGTAAACTGTACAAGCTGAGATCTGGTTTATTAATAGCAAACTGCATTTATTCTACTTCAGACATAAAAGGTATGCTTTTCAGACAGTGTGGCAGTGTAAAGGGTTTGTGTTTACCTTCTGATTCATGCTAGACTCTATGAAGGGCTGGGCATTTCCATGCTTCAACAGAAACGAATGTCAAGTTGATGGGACTTCTCCTTAAGTGTACAATCAGGCAGAGGCATTTGTGGCAAAGTGATTTTCCTTGGTAGCTATCATAAAAGCCTGTTACGTTTAAATTTTGATCTGAACGAACTCAGGTGTGGATACTGTTCTCTCCATAAACAACGGAAGGAATTGTCAAGAACTACAGAGACAAAACAAACTTAGTAAATGGTTTAAAATTGATGCAAAATAATATTCTGTATCTTAAAGTACTTAGACTGCTGAATTGTAGTTCTAGTAGCAGTCTGTCATACTAATGGCATGTGAAAACACTCGGAGCTCTGCAGGCCTTGCTATGAAGAAAAATTATTTTTAAAGGCAACAAATGCTTTAAAACACTTCATAGAAATTATAAAAGCAACACAAGAATGAAGCAAAAGCTTTTTATTAACTAAAAAAGTGGGCTTCTAAAGAGATTAAGAATAAATTTTCTCACTATATAGATCAGCTATTGAAAAGTGTTTTCTTAAAAATGAGAAATTCTCTCAGGGTAAATGGCATCGCCTCTTCCCTCAGACTGCGTATTCACTGACATTCACTAAGGAGTTTAGCTTAGGACTGTTGAACCTTCTATGTCTTGCTTTCCCAGCTGATAGGAGCTGAAAGCTCTTAGGTCAGTGACTGTATGCTAAGTATGATGAAACATAAGTTAAAGGTCTTATAGTATTGCCGTTCTTAATTATGTTTCCGTACCATGCTCACATGCAAGACAAGTGTCTTGCAAGAGCAAGGGCTGAATTGGAAACATCTGGAAGATATCTCCCAGTCCTTAACATAGGAATTAGATTAGATTTGCTTAGATAGTATTATTGTACCCAGGGATCTCTTAACAGTTTATTTCATGAAACTAGAAGTCTTTATCATTTTTTAAAGGGGCTATAATTAGTAGTTTGCTGAATTTGTGGGACAAACTAGTATTAATTTTATTATCTTTAATTTAAAATAATCCTTTACAATATTATTTAAAATATGTGCATCTGAGGATGATAAGTGTTTATGCTTTGTAGGTAGAGATTTTTTTTTCCTATTTGTTTTTGATACCAAAATATATAATCAGACAGAGGTAGTGATTTTATCCGCTTTCCATTTACAGTGACTTTTCAGTACTTGTTCTCTGAGTGGACAGAATGTGACTAGAATGTCCACTTCAAAATTGGTCCTATTTCTGTACTCCTATTCAGAGCTCTGGAAGATGTGGATTTATCCCAATATCAGTACAAACATGTTGGAGACCTTTCTGGAGGAATGAAAAGGAGGCTGTCAATTGCCATCTCCTTTATTGGAAACTCAAAGACAGTTGTTCTGGATGAGCCTACGAGTGGAGTAGATCCATGTTCTCGCCGTAGTATCTGGGATGTTCTTCTGAAGTACAAAGCTGGTACAAAGTTTATGCAACATAATTTGCTTCTTCTTTTCTTTTCTGGATTTCTTTTATTTCAATAAATTAATTTGGATAGTCCAAGTGTAGTCAAAATATTATCAGAAGCTAAATACATTAATTTCTGAGGAAACATTAAGTTGATCTTGGTAATTTTAAGGCAAGCCAAATGGCATTACAAGAATTATCTGCTATTATACAGAAAGATGCCCAATCTTAAAAAAGATTGAGCTTAGTTTGAAGTCCTGTGCTAAAGTTTCTCCCCTCTCTTCAGCTTCTCAAAACTACTATCTGGTCTTCATTTCCCATTTTGCATATACCTGTATATATATGCTCACATACTTGTAATGAAAATATATTCATTAGTCAGTCTGCTACACTAATTCTAAAATTGACTGTGGGGAGCAAACTCTTCAGCTAGTGAGCACTCAATTAGTTGTAATAACTCACATTGAATTATCCATTGAGAGAGACACTGCTTTTATGTCATTTTAATGAATTTCTTAAGCTTTTAAAACAGCTGGAGGTTCCAAATCCTTAATACTGTTTACTATGTATAAAGCAGGGCAAAGTAACTTTAGAACTAAATCTAACTCAATTTCTAGTTCTGACAGCATATTTTGTTTGAATCCTGTAGTTAAGATTTTAAAGAGTTCTGAAAATGTTTCCCTAGGGCTAAAGGACCCTTGTATGGGGGTTTTTCTAGAAACCAGGTTTTGTAGGGATGTACCAATCTTTGTCATGCAGGTTGCACACTGATCTTTACCACTCACCATCTTGATGAGGCCGAGGTGCTCAGTGATCGCATTGCCATCCTGCAGCGTGGCCAGCTGAGGTGCTGCGGTTCTCCCTCTTATCTGAGGGAGACATATGGCCAGGGACACAGTCTAACACTCATAAAAAAGGTAAGTTAAGAATGTACTGTACTGAACTGGACAGTGCCTGTCGAGTATATTTTAAAGAAGATGTATGTCCCTGCCAGGAAGTAATGCATTTAATAATATCATTATTAGAAAACCAGCAAAACATGTTTTTATTGGCTTTCTTGGTTGTTTTGGATGGGTGGTATTATTATTGCTATTTAGATGAACACAGTGGCATCTTTGAAAATGGTGAATATCAGTATTTAGCTGAAAATGGGCTTGTCTCACTGTCCTTTATTCCTGGGAGGTAGTCTCTGTATCCCAGCTGTGATGCATCTTCATCAGTAGAATTTTTCCTGCATGAATTCTAATATTAAGACCAGTATTTCTGGTAATATGTATTTTTTTCTGCATTATTATCTTTCTTCATAGCCCTCTGTGTTTGAAATCCAGGATCCTAAGCACATTGTTCAGGTCACTTCTCTGGTACAGACCCACATTCCAGAAGCCTTCTTGAAAGATAACAATGGGACTGAGCTGACCTATGTGATCCCAGAAAGGGCGGATAAGACCTCTTTTAAAGGTCTTTTCCAAGCTTTAGACCAAAGCCTTCAGCATCTACATGTGACTGGCTATGGCATTTCTGACACAACTTTGGAAGAGGTACTTGTAGTTTTTCTGTGTAATGACATTTTCTTGGTTAGAGACTCTTAATTGTATGATTGTATCTTTTATATTGCACAATTTCTTGTGAGAAACATGTTTAAAAATAAAAAGGAGAGGAAACAAACAAAACTTCCCAAATTAGGTAAAATCTATACCATATAGTTTTGCTTTGCTGTTAATTTCAGCACCCACTCTACTATGGCATATTTTTTTTTTTAAACAATCTAATGTGAAGACTGATGAACTCTGTAACCCTTAAATTTTTTTTCTGCATTAACTTAAGGGAAATGTAATGTGTCATTGACTTTGAGAAGCTGTGTTGTCCAAGGTCCATCACATTGGAACAAGCTTTGGGTTTTCAAGTCTGGTGATTCAGCTCAGGTGGCTCTTTGGACTGAAAAAAATGCTAAGAATACATTCCAAATTACTAGTTCTGAAGCTTAGGACTTAGCCAAACTGTGTGATGAAATACCTAAAGAATATTTTCTGTGTGTACTGGGAGAGAAAGTCTTAGATATAAGTATACATCAACATATATACATACATATATGTAAATGTGTTTGTGCATATACTAAATAGATCAGAGGAAGAGAGTCTGTTATGCATCTTCATCATTCTGAATTTAGCTCTGTGTAAATAGCCATGTCAGCAAGTGGTTGTTTCCCTTGGACTCTTTTTACCCCATCTATATTTTCTAAATAACAAGATTCCCTAAACCACCACTATCCAAGTACTGTACTATAGATCCTTTAGAAATCATATTTTTTTTTAACTTCAAGTGATGATAGGAGACTGATGTCAAACTGTGTGATAGGAGACAAATGTCTCCTATCATTCATTGTTTACAAGTTTAATAAACATTTTACTTAATGTTATGAAGTAAATTAGATTCCTACAATAAAATTCTCTGAGGCAGGTAAAAAAATAGTGAAAAGTTTTTATTTTCTTATAGAAGATGGATGATTAACATGGTATAAGGAATATTTTTCACTGGCAAACATTAGAGATTTGGAGGTAATGTATATATTAAGAATACTTTTGGGTTACTTCTCCATGGGATAGCACAGGACTTTCCAGAACTGACATATATAAAGTAAATGTGAAGTTGTCATGGATATGAGGAAGATTCCTCAGTGAGCTGAATCTGTGACTCAGTTGAGAGTTTGATTATAGCTGTTTTGTGAAGAAGAAGTTTAAAACATCTTTAAATGTGGTATTAGATATTAATGTATCATTCTTCAGCTTGAAGATTTAATGCATTAATTTGGGTTGATTTCTGTCATCTCTGCATCTCATCATTAGTTGTTATTACAACCTCAATTCTCTTTTATCTTATCAGAAGCCTCTTTGCATTGGGCACTAAAAGAATAGCACATAATAGCACTATTTAATCTATTCAAGAAATTCAATCTGGAAACCAAGAACCCCGGCTGTAAAGGAAGAAATGTATTTTAATTTTTTTAGCCTTTCTTTTTGTTCTCTTATACATTCACTATTATTCTTTTTCATTCTGAGGGACACTAACACTCTCTAAAAATTGTATTCACTGAGGGAAGATGGACTTCCATTCATATTTCAAAGGAATCTTGAAGTTCTAACAAGTCAGTTTCTGGCACCTTTAAATCTCACTATTTGCTCAAATTTAGGCTTTAGATATCTTTTCCAACTATTTATATTTGTGTATTTTATAATACTTGTAGTCCAAAGTGTTGATAGAACCAAAAGGAGAATAGAAGGGTAGTTAATTAAATTCTGCATATACTAAGAGATCTCTGGAGGATGCTGTTTCACTTACTGGCAGCTCTGGGGATTCAAAGCTTATTGCTTTCTTGCTTTTCTTTGAGGGGAGAACAAAACAAATGTAACATCTTTTCAAAATAAGATGTGTCAAAATTTGTTAATTGAGTACTGTTTATAAATTCTTTTCTTTGAAATTACCTGAGATTTTGCATCAAAACTTTCCAGGGAAAGCCATTTACCTCCTTGAAATGATGGGCACCTTCTACTGAGATGCAGAGTATTCCAACATATTCTGGTGATGGCACAATCCCATTAATCTATTTCACTGTAATATTGTCATTTGGCCAGATTTGTTTCCTCAAGGACAAAAAGCACTTTTTGTCCTTGACAAGGGCAAGTCCTTAGTCAGCTATGGACTCGCTAGTCTAAACAGAAATTAAACAGAATTTCATAGAATTACAGAATTTCAGAGAACATTCTGAGTTGGAAAGGACCCAAAAGGGTCATCAAGCCCAGGTCTTAAGTGAATGGCCCACATGGGGATTGAACGCACAACCTCGCTGTCTTTAACACCATGCCCTGACTAACTGAGCAAGCAGGAATTGCTAAGGCATGTGGGGAAAGGATGCTCTGCTGAGGTCTAGTACACACCTTCATTTAGATGTAGCAAGAACATACTGTCTCTTTGTCATGGTGCCTAATCCTGACTTTTCCATGCCTCTGTGTTTCAGAGGGCACTCACTCTGTTAATAACACTGTTAGGCTAATACCACTTCTGTCCACAATATCTGGTGCAACATCGGGTAAATTATCATATCTTCTGTACAAGGTAGTCCCTAATGATTCCCATTCTTAAAAGGATGTTTGAAAACTGGATACCATGGGGAGGACTAGGCAATACAGGTGGCCTTCTGCCTTTGTAGCTGTATCAGAGTATGTGTCAATGAAGCTGACAACAGACATAGGATGTATTAGAAAAGCATTTGGTGGGTGTGTTGATTTTTTTTTTTAAGGTATAACTACATCCTCTCTACAGTGACTTAATGAGATTAAATAAGAAAATGTGTCTGCCGCTATTTTGGCACTGAAGTAAACATAGGCAGGCAACATTTTGTAGTGTAGGCACCATCCTAGCCACAGATGTGTAGTTTGTGGTTTCACTAAGTAGTTGACACACCTGAAGGACAGGAGGCCATCTGGAGTCAGCTAGACAGGATCAAGAACTGGGCCCATGGGAAGATTACGAGGTTTAACAAGACCAGGTTCAAAGTGCTGCACCTGGATCAGGGCAACCCTCAGTACCAGCACAGGCTGGGGATGAACAGATCAGAGCAGCCCTGCTCAGAAGGATTTTGGAGTGCTGGTGGGTGAGAGACTGGACATGACCCAGCCGTGGACACTCCCAGCCCAGAAAGCCAAACATGTCCTGGGCTGCATCCAAAGCAGAGTGGCCAGCAGGGCGAGGGAGGGGTTCTGCCCCTCTGCCCTGGTGAGACCCCACCTGCAGGGCTGCACCCAGCTCTGGGGTCCCCAGCACACAAGGGACAGGACTTGTTGGAGCGAGGCCGCCAGGGTAAGTAGATGGATGGAGAACCTCTCCCATGAGGAAAAGCTGAGAGAGTTAGGTTTGTTCAGCTGGAAGAGGAGAAGGCTTTGAGGTGACATAATAGTGACTTTCTAGTACCTAAAAGGAGCCTATGAGACAGAGAGGGACTTTTTACAAGAGCATGAAGTGACAGGACAAAGGGGAGTAAGTTTAATTTAGAAGTTCTATTTTGCGAGGGTGATGAGGCAGTGGATCAGATTGTCCAAGAGGAGCTGTAAGTGTCCCATCCTTGGAAGTGTTCAAGACGAGGCTGCATGGAGCTCTGAGGAATCCAGTCCAGTGGAAGGTATTGGCAGAGGGATTGAAACTAGATGATCTTAAATGTCTCTTCAAACACAGGACATTCAGTGATTCTGCGATTCAGTTGTTGCAGTTCATTTTGGTTTGCTTGACAGAATTGGTGTTCAGAGCCATCATCAAGCAGGTCCAAGAAAATAAATTAGAATGTGGCTTTAGACTGTGAGGATCTGCCTCCAGGGTCTAATACAGAAGTATCAGGCCTTGCAATTGTTAATGGCCAAAGTTTTTCCCTGAAAGCTGGCAGGTAACAAACATAATCAATAACAACTGTTAAATGGTAATTATATTGACTAAGCAAAATAGGGTTTTGTAACAGTCAGGCCTTAGAAAGTCAAGAAGTATCTTTTAAGAGCTATAAAGCACTTCACATTGACTGGTTTTTATTGCCTATTGTATGACTCCTTGGAAACAAGGAATTTTTTGTTATAGCTGATAACAGGTTCTTTTGTGGGAAGAAATAAATTGTTTCTTAATGATTTCAGAAAGTTGCACTGTGGGTATAATCTGTCTTTCAGCTCAATCCAAACAGAGGAAAGAGCAAAAGAAAACTTTCATCAAGACAAAGAAAAATTTAGTTGCTATTTTTCTGTTTAATTTGAGATGTTCATGGTGCCTGTATTTTCTGTAAATTTTTCTTTCTTTTTATCTAAGGTTCTTAGATCACTATTTAAAATGCAGTTCAGGTTAAGATAAGAAAATGTGATTGTGTTTTTTGTTTGAGCTTACAAGAAGTGGGGAGTGTGAATAAGGCTGACTATGAAAGCTTCTGCAAGGCTTTGGTATGGATAAACGAAATGCATGTCTCTGAAATTCAAAGGGTTTTATGAGAACATAACTGTGAAGCAGGTTTAAGGAAGAAATAGTAGTTTGAACACAAATCTGTTTGGCAAAGTATATATACCATTTAAATAGACTTCATGATTATGAAGTTGGTGAATTCTGCCAGGTTTTTATAATTTTAACTATAAGTCCCTTCTGACATGTCTTCCCCTACTTTAGAAAATTCAGTCCTTTCAATGTCAATCTAATGCATATTTTTAGATTGCTGCTTTTATGAAAAAATAATTTCAGTTGTTCTCATGGTGATTTTAGGTAACATATTCCTATCATCTCTACCCAGTTTGGGGTATGCACACTAATGTTTTGCTACAAAACACACATTGTTGCCTGATCCTCTCTGTAGTATTAGTTTTATAAGACTTTGTTCATCTTGGCTGTCTCTGATGATTGCCTTGTCCTTTCAATGTCTTTCAGTAATGTTATTGTCCATGTGCTTGCACATACCTAGGCATGTTTCCTGAGTGTCCCTAGACACTGTGAATTCCCTGGAAATTGTAGGTTCTCAGCTTTGTAGGATTTTGTGCATAGATGTAGATGTTCTAGTACAACTAGAACTCTTTGGTAACAGTTCTAGTAGTGCCCATAGATTTCGAGCTGGAGCATCAGAAGAGATTAAGCTGTTTCCTTGGTAAAAACTACAGTAACTGAGTTCCAACACATACCAAAGCTTAGAAGCATAAAAAGTCAATCAAGAGCAGACAGTCTATTGAAAAATATTTGCAGATAGTAGTGTTTGTAGGTCAGCAATGTTTTGCATAGGTGTTTTTGCATTTATTGGCATTTATTTCATTTCTCTTATCCCCAAGATTTTAACTGGAGAACTTGACTAATTTTATTGTCATATTCCAGCAAGGTGTTTAGAGCAGTCAGTGTTAATTTCTGACAGTCTGAATAGCTTATATTCTGTGACTGTGTATGTATCTATATTTATCGCTATATAATAGTTTTATAAAATTGATTTTAAATTGCTTTTTTCTACTTTCATGAAAGGTTTTTCTGAAGCTGCTGCAGGACTCTGAGAAGATGCCCTGTGTTCCACGGGCAGCACACCTGGACCATACAAATGGTGCAGAATCAGTCTGTAAGTAAAAATTGATGTGCCTTCTGAAACAATTAAATTTATAAAGGCCAAAACCACTAATGTAAGCATGCACGATGTTTCTAAAGTGAGGAATGCACAAGCAAATAGAGAATACTTCTTGCTAACATCTGGTAATTTCTTTTTTGTGTGTCTGCCTTGGGAAGTAGTTTTTATATGTCTGCTGTGATTTACCTCTAGCCCTTCACAGTCATCTTCCCACCCTTCTGTGTACATGAACATTCTCTCACTGCTGCAACACTGACTTACTGCTTTGTACCAGTCCCTGGAAACTAATTATCCTCTTTGACTCATACTGAAAATGGATAAATATTACAGACATATACCAAAGATATAAAATCGTTACACTCTAAGAAAAGTACATTCATGTTCATCCACATACAATTCAAAAAAAAGAAAAAAAAACCTTGTTCCCCTTTGTCTTCTTAAGTGGCATGTTATTTTAGGTTCCTTTACATCTTGTTTTAAAGAAAAACCCTTCATACTTTCTCTTTTTCTGCCCTGCAAGCCTGGGAGGAGGTCCTTGTGAATGCTTCAGAAAATGCAGGAAGATTTTTTTCTTAAAAATTCTCTTAATAAGAAGAATCACTAATTATCGCTAATGATCATAAGGTGATGCCATTATAAAATCCAAGACTCAAGTTCTCTAATGACAGTGCCCATCAAGTTGATGAATGTTTTCACATTAGTTCTGGGATTTTCATGCTTCTATACTTATCATGTTTCTTTCTATCTGAAGATTGACATTTAGATTATAGTTTTCTTTGGTTAGATGTCAAGTACTTTTTTCTGTGTGAACTACTTTTCAGTATGTTTGTATAAAGTACAGGCACAGAGAAGTCCTGATCTATGGACCTTTAATGTTACTGTAACAGAAATAACAATTTTCAGCCAAGCTTTCTTTATTTGTTAAGATAAATTCAATTGAATCTGCCAATAATAAGTAATCATTGCCAATAATGGTGGTCTAAGGTGAGACCTTTCCTCACAAAGTGCAAGGTTGAATCGATGACTTTTCCCAGAGGGTGTGTTTGCTGGGCTATTCCATCTAAATCAATGAAGATGTAAGTGCATAAAATTAAAACAACTTCACTAAGCAAATAAAATTGCCACTTTTGTCAGTGGTGAGAATGAGACTTCTATTCAAAACACAGTTTTGAATATCCCTTATTTTATGACAGTCAATTTATTTATTCAAGACTCAGCTAGGACATCTGAACTAGTTTCAAATCATAACAATCTGTCTTCTCCACACTGCATTTTCATTAAAGAGTAAGATTTACAGTTCCTAAAGTAATGAAGACAGTATATTCTAGCAAAGAACTTGATATACTTTCCCATCTCTATCTCAAAATGTATAAAGTAGTATTTGTTTAAGTTATTACAATAATAAAGAATTGAGTAATCAGAGACTCTGCATTTTTTCACCCTGATAAATTATAGCAAGAATATGTGATGATAATGCCATTTCTTTGAGGATGAGAGTACTGGAAAATTGTCATTCATTGCAGATGGCTGTCATTCATCATTAAGGACAGTTGTGAAGTGTAGGCATAAGGGATCTGGAAAATGGTCATGAAAGGTATCCATCATTGTCAAAGTCAACCAGAATACTCCATGGACAATAGCTTGACTGTTATAACTTTGTCTTTGAAAGAAGGTTCAAAGGCAGTCAAACTTTCTGTTGTCGAAGTAGTCAAATGAATTTTCAAAACCCCTTAGAGCAAGCATCTGGGATTATTGAGGAGATCACAGGATGCTGCTATTTGATTTGTAAAAGAATTTAAACTAGAAAAATGCTTTTACAAAGCACAGATCTGAGCTCAAACAGGGGTGTTGGCTATCCTTTACTGCTGTTGAGCCCTTGAGGTATCAGGATTGTGCAGAAACCAAAATGTTGTCTAATGTCTCCTGGACTAGGAGGTGTAGCAGAGAGGTGTGTATATCTCTTCTTAAATGAAACTGAAGAAAATCAGTACACAATTTAGGCTGACCACCATTGCCAAAAACGTGCAAGAGACATTATTTCAGCAAAATATGACAGTATCACACTAAAGTCAGAGCTGAGATAATTTCTAGTTATGTTTTACGGTGTCTTAGTGTACTGTGTATGATTGGAATTGAGTTAAATATCTTCATAGCTGCCTGTATGGTGCTGTGCTTTGGATTTGTGGCTGAAACAGTGTTGATAACACACCAGTGTTTTGGCTATCATTGAGTAGTATTTGCAGTGTCAAGGCACTCTCTTTTCCCGCATCCCTGCTATGAGTAAGCTGAGGATGAGAAAGAGGGTGTGAGGGGACATGACCTGGACAGATGAACTAAATTGACCAGAGAGTTATTTAATGTCACAGAGTGTCATGCTTGGCAACAAAAGCTTTTTTAAGGAGGTAGCTGTTGCTGCCAGTGGCTGAGCATGTCTTCTTGTGGGAGGTGGTGAGTGATTGTCTTTGCATTATCTGGGTTGGATTATTTAGTTTTTAGTTGGTTTGTTTTGGGTTTATTTCTCTTTCTTTTTCCTTTACTGCTGAAACTGCCTGTATCCTGACCCACAATTTTACTCACTTTCTCTGTTCCTATTCTCTTCCCCATCCTGCTGGGGGAGGGCGAGTATGGGCGAGCAGCTGTTTGGTGCTTGGCCGCTGCTTAAGGTCAGCAATGAAAATAATGTAAATAAACTCAGAATTATTTAAGTATTTCTAAATGCAAATGTTATAGGTAAGTATCAGTCCATTAATTAAATTAGCTCTAACAGTTTTAATATTGGTAATTTTAAAAGTGCAAAGCACACTATAATATATAGTGGTTTGTTTCCATTTGAATGGTTTTCTCAAAATTTTTTGTTTTATTCTAATGAAAAAACCTTAGGCTAAAACTCACCTTTTTTTGAAAACAGTTAAAATTTTGTTTTTAAGCCAGGGATTACTGCATGTGCAGGCATAGTTCATAGATATATTATAATAGATATAATACAGTCATGCATTATTCATTTATACACCGTTGGAACACACAGTAGTTATTGTTTTGTAGATGTATACAGAGCATGCAGAAAAATGGTTAGACTGAGCTTGTAATGACTGTTTGACAAGACCATTGAAGGCAAATAGTCTAGAGAAAATGGAGAAACCAACTCTATGGAGGCCAATAAAATTATCATAATCCACAGCTGGCAATATATATACAGAAATGATCAGGAGAACTAAGAACAAGTCCAAGATATGAGTAGCTAACCATGGATAAATGACAAAATAAACTGAACATATGCAAAAGCAGGTAATAGGCTAGTGAGCGATCTCATTGGCTCGTTCAGGAAGCAATATTGTTGAATTAAGATATTCAGATGTTTTCCTGATGAGCCAAATTATTTAATTTTCTAACATTTATTGTCTTAGAAATTTCTGGGAGATACCAACTTTGGATCTAGTCCCTTCTGGCAGTAAACTACAGTTGGAACCCTTGAGGTAAAATGAAACTAAACTGTAGAAAATGCAAAATTTATTATTATATTTTTGCACACAGTAACACATAACATTTGAATTTTTTTCCCACACAATTGCAGACACTTACAGAGACTTAAGAGTATTGCCATGCATTTTAAAAAGCCAAAGAATGGTTATTAATGGATGTATAATATGAACAGCTATAGTAACAGTAATGCTATTAAAACTTATATGCCTCTGGACTTCTTGGAGAAGTTAGCCTCTGAAAGTGTGGGTGTGGAAGCAGGTTGATGCATAACTACTTTTTAATGTTGCTTAACCCTTCTCTGAAGCAGCTGGTGTTAGCCATTTTGAACCATATTGGGCTGAATGTGATGTTGCTCCTGTTAGGATTGGTGAGATCAACAATATATGGTACTCATAAAGCTCTGCTAAAACCTAATTTATTAAGACATTGTAGCTGACAAAAAGCAGTTGTTAATAGTGAAATAGCAAAATGAAGAGCTTTTGTGAATTTCAGCTGTTTCAACTCTGCCTTTTATTTATCTTCATGACTGACACTGAAGTAAACATAACCTTGCTGTTGAAAAAGAAAGACAACTGCTCAAAAGTGATAAGTAAGACCAGTCCTAAGGACTGAGTTAGATCACTTGAAAAGCTGAATCCATTTTAAATAAAGGGTATTTTAATTAAGCCAAATGCTAGGCATGTCTGTGTATTCGGAAGTAATATTCTGTAAAGCACTGACTCAGAGTTATCTGCTGATCCTGTTGAGAAGCATTTTAAGACAGCTAAGGTGATTTATATTTGAGCTGAATGTACAAAATGATGTGAAGAGGTCATTTTGACTATCCATTCAAAACTGATGAGACTGATGCTACAATACTAGTACAACCCTTTTATCCACATTTTTAAGTTTGAATGACTTTAGGGAGAAATTGAGAATTCAGAAAGCAAGCAGAGAAGAATTAATATTTGGAAATTGGCAGTGAAGTCCTTATAAAGGCACCGTCAGGGCTTCTTTAACATAATTTATAAAAAATAAAATAGAGAAGTGGTTTACTTAAAAATCCTACTATTTTTTTAATGCATGGAAAATATTGTCTGTTAAAGTATAATTCTACCTTTTACTTGAGCAGAAGAGAGAAATGAAATAAAGGAAGCAAAAAGTAAGCAAATAGCTGTAATCTGGAGACAGGCAAGAGTTAATTAGCAGTTGGAGTTATTCTCCCCAGGGAAGTGTGTTGCTTCTCTTGGTGCATTGGACACAAATCTTGTCTCTTTGCAGAAAATATGCTGTAGCAGAGTGTTATTGATTTCTTCACATGAGCTGCAGTGTGGAATTTGATATCTTTTGGTAGGAAATCGTGATTTCTTCTGTTCTTAAACAGTATCTTTTAATCCACTATGACAAACAGAGTTCACTGTAATTACAAATAAAAAGTCTTGACAGTGATTTTTACAATATCCTTGAAGTTGTATTTTAACATCCATTTTTAAATGGAGCTCGGTTCTTTCAATTCCCTGTAAAATTTGCATAAAAGAACCTAGGAATTATTTCAATACTCCATCTTGCAAAATGTAATTTGATTTATGAGAAGAATATTGTAGACATGAAGCATCAGTTTCTCTGTTTAGGAGTAACTATTTCAGAGACATGAAGGTAGGTTAACTATATCTGCCTTCTTCACACCTCATATTATACATAAATTGTTACTTCTCTCCCTCTTAATATGGGGCCTATGTGTTGGACAAAATTTTCACTTAGATAATCAACACAAAGTCAAACATATGGTGTGAGAAAGTATTTGTTGCTAATATCTAGTCTTTAGGTTTTATATGGAAAGTAAATTCTGATGGTTTCTTGCCTTGCTTGAGTTTACAAGTGGAGTGTTTATTTTGTGTATTTTTGTGTTTGTGTATATATATATTTACAGATAGAGAAAATGTGTGTGTATGCACACACATGGATACAAGTATTTTAAAAGTTTTACTTTATTAATGATGTTGCACTAGCAACACAGGTATTTTAACTTCAATTATGTAAGTAATGTAAGTGACCAGTTTTTTAAAGAAATGCCTATCAAGAGTAAGATGTTTGCTTTTCATTTTGAAAGGGAACATTGCTTAGGGAAGGGGCTTCATGAAATCTTCCTAACATCTTGCCTCATTTATTCAGTAAATAGTCTAGGTATGTAGAAGGTGTGCTATGCATCTTAGTTGTGCTAGTAAGACTCTCTTTGAGGCTGATGCTTCTACATGAAACTAGATTTTCACCTGTCCAGTTCAGTCTCAGAAGTCTTTCCTTTGGTGAAATTGTTGTCTCTGCTCTGTTGCTAAAACATTCCTTCTGTGCATCAAAAGCCCACAAAGACTTTAGCAATATTAATACATTTTTTCTCAATAATAGCAACATTCTGCAGTTTTCTACATGGTTTTTGTCTGTTTTGGGTTTTTTTTTTGGTTTTGTTTTGTTTTCCTCAAAACTAAAAAAAAAAACCCAACAAATCTGATTTAGGAGTTACAGGGAGAACATGTAAGGTAGCTACAGTATGAAGGGAAGTATGTGGAGCACTTAGGATTACCCTTTTTTTGCCAACTTTTCATATGGTAAACTTATTACAAGGTGATACAAGATGTATATTACACTGTTGCTAGCCAGTTCTTAATTTGAAATATAAGTGGGACTTCATGATAGTAGATCTGGTGTTGGACTTCTGTATAGGTGGAAATTTTTAGCCATGTAAGTTTTTTCTCTTTCTGTCTCTAGGTCTATTTTACAGTTTATTTAGGTTACCATATTAATTTGAGACATTAGAAAAAATGGAGCTGTTGTTTCTGCTAATCCAGATCCTTGAAGCTGTTTAATGCTACTATTTATGAGCTACCTGAATGCCTGAGGAATGAGATTATTCATCAAACACATTTTTCAGTTATTTGCTATAGCCTCAGGTCTGAATAAAACATGCCTCCTGCAGAACTTTCAGTTTTGAATTGTTTCCCTGTACAAACTTTGATATGATTTTTTTTATTAATAGAATAACTCTAGTAGAGATATGGTCTAAAAATATTCCTGATTATGGGAGCTGCAGTATTTTAGACCAAGTACTTTGTTTGTATTAAGGTAATACTTGCTAAAATTCTGAAAGTTAAAGTGGGTCAGAATGTCCTTGTCCGTCATGGTGAAATCTGGGCCCTGCTAAAGTTGTTTCCTCTGTGAGTTTTCTCAGAGCAATGTGTGAGTTTTCTCAGAGCAATTCCAAGAGGCTTCTTCCAGAGTGCTGTACACAGTGTTTTCAAAGGCCACTCATGGCAAATTGAGCAGCTGACAGAAGTCATTTGCAGTACAACAATGGACAGTTGTTATTTAAAAGGTCCCTTTGTGGGAGTAACCAGTGGGAAGTGTTTGAGAACATCTGGTTTGAATATATAGTTCTTTCTTCTGTTGCTGTATTTAATCTGTCTAGTTGGAAATGCTAAGATACTTAGCATGACGTCTCACACCTAATGTTATGGGAAGTGGTAGAACAAAGTTCAGATTTTATTGCTGTCCTGCCCTTTCACCAGTTTTTAACCAAACACAGCAAAACTACTGTTGGTTGTAGCCATATTGTCTGCATCAGATTGAATCTTGAAATGTTGTAACTTGAGTCTATAGGTTGAAATCAATGGGTTAAATTCTAACAACTTTCTGAGAATTGATTTAGAAAGAAGAGGAACCAACCTCAATAAGTGTGCTGCTTATTGTAATAAGAGGGTATATTTTAGTGCATGAAATGTATCTGATGATTGCTTACCTGTGCATACAAAAATGTATTCTTTCTCTTGGCCAAGTCTGGCATAGATATATAAATACATATGAAATGAATTGGGATATTTTTTTGCAATTCTGATAGTCTGTGCTTCTCTTCTACTGTTGTACTTTCAAAGAGTACAAACAGAATGTGAAAATAGGATTCCATTTTGTAGCCACAGTCTGTGCTTTTCAGCTCTTCCTTTACTTGTCTCCTCCATGTGGCAATTCATTGCAGGTGCATCGCTTCAGGGGAGATAGGGGAGATAGTACTGCAATAAAAGGATATCTATTTGCAAAATTATCTCCTGGAAATTGAAATTAGCATAGTTGTTAATGTAGCAGGTTAACCATGCAGAAATTCAAAATCAGAGACTTAGGGTTTTCAAATCTGCAGTAATTTTCTTTTCCAAGACATGATAGACTGCCTACCTGACTGAACATTTGTCTTTTTGTTTGTTTATTGGTTTATTTGTTTCCAAAGAATATTCCCATCCCATAATGATGAAGTTGTCCTGGCCACAGTAGAGTTCACCACACAAGTCTAAAAAAATACTTAGTGTTTAATTCCAACTTCTTTTTCAGAATGGTTTAAGCTGGCAAACATCCCAACTAGGATGAAGAGATATAAACTATGTCAAAGCAGGAAAAAAACCTGGAAATGTAACAAAAGAGATTGTTTTAGGCATCACAAATGTAGAAACAGTTGAAACCCTCTATTTATGAATTATTGGAAGGGGGCATTCAGCAGTGTGTCCTCCTCTTCCACCAGGCCCAGACTAGCTTAGGTGGCCATTCACCAGATTAGTTTGCCTGTCAGTGTACCAACTGTATTTGGCTCTCCACAGTGTCTGTAGGGTGATGGACAGGAACACAATACCATTGTTTCCCATTTCTTTATGCTCATGTACTGTTTGTGTTCTTATGGCTGGAGAAGACAATGAAACAGAGTGTTTTGCTAGAAAATTAATTAACTAGTTAATTATTAACTAGTTAATTAATTAACTAATTAACTAACTAATTAACTAATTTCTTTTAAATACAGTGATAAGTTTGAAAGGAGTTTGCCCCATTCTTTTCCTAAGCTTTTTGTGTACAAATGAACATTTGTTCATACCCCTTATTCTAGGAAATAAAAAATAATAAAGAGATTAAAGAGTCTCCTTTATGAGTTTGCTAGAAGTTTTTCTAGGGCCAGGTTTTTAGATTGTGAGATTTGGGTGTTGGGAGTTTCTTCAGTGAGTGTATATGGCACATTTTTTTGGTTACACTGGTTCTTGATTTTTCAATAGGAATCAGATGTGTTGTTCACACTATCATTTCAGTGCTCTTCAGTGTGATAAAATATTAAGTGTGACAGATCTTGAATAAGAATAATATCTTAGATAAAGGAAGGAAATTGTCTAATCAGTCAGCTGTCTGGCTTGAGGAAAAGGGCTTAGGAGATCTGAGTTGTGAAGGGGGTTCTTTACAAGGCTGGGGAGTGATAGACACCAATTCCTTGGCTTTAAAAGTTGTTAATTCTATTGACGAACTCTACAGTTGCCTAGATCTCTATTACTCTGTATCAAAGGTCTTCAGGCCTAGGCAGAATCCTATTTTGGGATCTGGCACTCAGAATGTAAAGCTAAATTTTTAATTACAACCCTACATATTTTCCCTTCAAAAATGTTGCTTAATTGGATTAATCAATATCTGTGGAGTAGGGAGAAACTCTTAAACAGGGAATTCTAACAACAGAAACAATTTGAATCAATGTTTTAGAAGAAATATTCACAATGCCTAACATTAAAAATAGCCTGAGGGCAGGAATAGGAGGATTTATATCTAAAAATGCCCCAAGACAACCTGTCCAATGAAATTCCCCTCAAAATAAATATTTTTCTGATCAGCTTTGGATAGAGAGAACTCATTACTCCATTAGATATAAGCAAGAATCAGTCACTGTACGAAACACAGACCAGATATATTCCCTTTATACTTTACACCATTAAAGTGCCTTTTATTCATATTCCCCACATGAAAATCTGTCTTCGACATCCTTCTGGAAAAAAAAAAATCAATGTAATAATAGTTTTTTATGATGAGTGGAAAAATGTGCAATAGGAAGAAGAACATTTTTGTATCTTCTAATGAAATGAGGTGGACAGACTGGTGGGCTACCACTACCTCTGGGCCAAGTATGGTGTGTGCTGAAATGCAGAATGATGTCAGTTCACTTGCTCAGCTTAGAACTACTTGTTGGCACAAAACTTCTGATAAACCAGCAAATATGTGCTGCCTTCGAATGCAACCAGTTTTGTATGAGCTAGATCAACTGTTTTGCCAGGTTCTTGCAGCTCCAGGTATTACCTTCCCAAAATCTGGACTTCCGCTAAATGACTTGCCTAAAAGCCAAAGTGACAGAAGTAGAATTGAAAATGTATGCTCCTGACTGTTTATCTATTGCATAGCCCATCTTTCCTTCTTCACTATGAAAAAACATTAGAATTACCTTGTTTTCTAGAAGTGAAAAATACAGGAGAAAAGGATCATCTAAGACCAAGTTAGAGACTTTTACAATAATTTTTTCTGTTCCTAATTCTAGAGTGGTCTATAGTCAAGGATTTGGATAATTTTTGTTTCTGGATTTTAGGCCTTGTTCTGTTTCCCTGTACCTAATATTAACTTATATGTATTGGAAACTAGCAAAAGTCTTGTCTGTAATACAAAGGAGAGTCTGGATGAATTGGGAAGTACAAATTAATTGTGAACATAATTGCACTTCTGGTGGATAATTGCAATTGTAAGTCAAGCAAGACAGCTTCTAACACTTGGGTCAGGTTTTTAATTCTGTGATCTAAATTATTAATGAGGATATTTTCAAAAGCTTTCTGCATAAAAATTGACTTCATAACAGAGAGGTCAGTTGGTCTTGTCTTCTAGCCTTTATGATTCTCGGTGATAATCAGAGGCTGTTTTCCCATAAATGTATGCTGGTTTTATGCACCCTGACATACATACCAGATGTAGGTGGTGAATTACTTACAAGCTTTATGGAGCAAAAATTAGTTCTTTAAGTTCTAGTTGAAAGAGTGATTTAATAGCTTGGGAATCTTGAAAGCCGTATTGAGTCTATTATGTAAAGGCCAATGCAGGCTACTTTTCACAGTGTGGCTGCAGTGAGGTGAAGGGGTATGATGCATAAAGAAAACAAATTGATCAGTACAAGCATGTATAATACTATAATATAAATTAATAATGTTTCAACATCTGATAGACAGCTGCACTGAACACATTATATCTTGAGACTGATACCGTGTCAATATAAGATTTGAGACAAGCAGCAAGGTTGATTAGGAGTATAAAGATTTTTATAAGAGGAGAGTGAAAGGTTGAGATTATTTATGCAGAAGATGGATTGAAACCTTCTATAACCTGTCTCCTAAAGCAAGATTTAAGAGCCCATCCAGTATCATCAAATGGAATAAATTCAAAACAAATAAACAAGAATTTTGTTTTGTACCTGAAACACAAAGAAATAACAGGATTTAAGGTCACAAAGATGGAAATTTAAGACAATTCAGAACGATATTTGGCATATTTTCAATTAGAATTTTAAACAGTAAATATGTGAGATTTTAGAAAAGATAAATCACTTTAAAGTGCCTGAGTCAAGCAGTCAAGCATATACTTCCACTATAATAGTTTATTGCATCTTCTTGGGGTGTGTCTTGGCTCATTGGCATTATGAATATTGAGTAAGAGTCAGGATACTGGACAAAATAAACAATTATTTATATTCATGGTGGCAATTTCCCTTCCTTTGGCAATCTGAATTAAGTTGTTATAATTTATCACTGTTCTGTTTGTCAAGAAAAAAGAATAGATGGCACCTCTGATTTCCCTTTCTGTCCCCAGAAAGTAGATGTCATAGTTGCCTTTCAGAGATTCAAAGGGTCAAATATTTTGACGACTCTTTCATTCACATCTCCTGTTAATGATCTATAAGTAGGTCTGGGACTACAAAGTATCTAATTCTGGGCTTCTTTTCTGGCATTTTGCTACTTAGATAAATGAGACGTGTTATACTTTACAATTTCAGGAATGTTAAACTGGAAGTACTTACTGGATGTGTTTTAGTCTAAAGACACTCATACCTTGAAAATTTTTCTGCCTCTGAGTGTCTCAATTTCTGTATTGTGATAGTCTTACCATGATAATATGAAGAATTTAATACATTCCTCCGAAGATTTCGTAAAAAAAAAAAAAATCTTAACAGGAGTGTCTCCTCCTGTAAATTGGAGAACAATTTAGAGAACAAAAAATTTACAGAACAAAAAATTCCAAGCCTAAAATATAAACCTTCTTGATCATGGCACTTGAAAGCTGAATCAGATTCCGAATTCTGAAGCTACTTTTGCTCTCCACAGATTCAAAACCTTAAATCCCATTTGTGTTAGCTGTCAAATTAGCAAGATATGGCTGTGATTAGAATGCCTTAAAGAGAGAATTTCTGCTCAATGGGATTTTCTGGGGAAAAAAGAAATAAAATTCAGTTGCAGAGTTAAAGGAATAAATACTGGAATTTGCCCCCAAAATAACCCTCAAAATAATAAATTAGAGTCTATTAAAATCAGTGAATATTAACATTGAAAATGCAGGTCAAGCAGGTCAAGAGCAGGTAATTTAGTGCCACGTCCAGGCCAGTCTTGAGTCTTGATTGTTTTCTTAACATTAAATTTATTTTCCTGATTTATTATTTCAGAATTTTCTGGGTACCAGCTGGTGCCTGTTGTAACTTGTCCTTTCCCTGAGCAGAGATTTTGCTACCTGATGCTACTAGGGTTCTTAAGTGCTGCCAGAGAGCTGCTTCTGCTGCCAGGAGGTTCTCTTTGTCCCCAGTGCCTGACAGAAAGGTGATTCCAGACAGGGTGGATCCCCTCCAGGTGCGTGTATGCACACACATCTGTATTAAAAGGTATTGTTAGCCAGTATTTTGCTCATCTTTGCACCCAAGGGACACCCCAACTAACTAGCTGGCCTCAGTTGGATCCAGGATCCCAGTTCCCAGCCTACAGGGCAGTGACTGTCAGTCCAGCCAGTGGTCCTTGTTCTCCACACCCCATTTGACTGTGGGAAATCATGTCACAGGCTTTGTTAAATCAAAATAAACTGCACACACTCCTCATCCTTCATTCACCAAACTAGTCCTGTATTCATGGTGAGCTCTCAGGTGACACAGTTCAGATGTATCATGTTTATTCCTGGTTATTTCTTGTTTTTCTTATCCTGGGAGTAATTTTCTGGAGAATTAGACATGTGACCTTCCCAGGGACTGAGGGTGATTAACCTGTATTTACCTGGACTAATGAGTGTAGAATTTGAGGTGTTTGTTCAATGACCATAGTCAGAAGTTTGGCTTATGATCTGATTAATTTTTCTCTCTGTTTGCCTCACTTCTTGGCTAAAAATACTCTGTTAGAACAATACAAAGGGTCTGGGATTAAAATTCTGTTAAGTCAGAAAAAAACTGTTCTAAGGACAATTAATTTGAGGTTACTTGAGAACTTCCATAAACATAACTGTTTAAACATGGAACGTGGAAATGCTGGTTAGAGTGTTCTCAATACTCAGAAAGGAAGGTAATAAGAGGCAAATCACAAGTGTTCATAAAATATAGCATGACTTTGAGCATTGTAATAAACAGGCTGTTCAGTCTTGCTATGGTACAAATGCCTGTGGTAGTAAATATGTCAGACACTGCTATGAGGTGAGGAAGGAAAGAGGTTGAAGGACATTCAACTGGACAAGGCCATAGGCAAGAGAGTTTGATAAGAACCTGCACATACCTCGAAGGCATTAGGGGCTAAAATGGAGGCAGAGTGATTGATGTGATTCACAGATGTCTGACAGAATGAGAAAATAAAATTAAGGGAGAGTCTACCTGGAAACCAATTGATTTGTGAGATGTTAATAAGCTGTGGACACCTTCCCATGTGAATCTGATGGACAGCCCATGAGCTCTGAAAACTGAATTGACTAACAAATATGAACATTTTAGCAGTCCCATATGAGCAGGGAAATGAATGAGAATCAATGTGCCTAGCAACTGTGATGCTCTGAAGAGGATCCATTGAAATTTCTGTGGAGAAGTTGCTGCTGATTCCAGTCAAGGTAGAGCAAGACATTAGTGTGAATACAGGCCATGTTTATCAGAGTAATTTGTCCAGGAACAAAGGTGGCAATGCACAAGGAATGGACAAAACATAGGACAAACCAAGTGCAGGGAATACCTAGGGAAAATAGTAATCAGTAAGCCTTTAGCTGTTCATGGGAACCTAAAGAGATGTGTTAACTGAATATCTGTTTTCCCTCACAGGAAGAGGTAATTTGTTAATTAATTATACTTGGAAGCAACGTGGTATGGAGCTATACTGTTCCATTCAGGAGAACATGCTAGGTTTAGTGCTTTTTTAAGAGCTAAAGACTGTTACGTTCTGTATTTGACAAAATAGCATGTGAAAGTTCAGTTTGGTTTGTAGTGTTTGTCAAAAGGTTGCTCTCTTTGTCTCACTTAGATATTTCACTTGCGGGAGCCTCGAGTGTGCATGGAGCCCACCTTGTTCTCACACAAATTGTTGCCCTTCTGATGAAGAGGTTTCACCATACAAGGCGAGACTGGAGAGGAAGCCTGTCAAATGTGCTGCTGCCCGTCCTCTTTGTTGCACTGGCAATGGCCTTGTTTAGTGTGAAGCCACTGGCTGTTGAATATCCTTCTCTCAAGCTGACACCAAGACTTTACGACACCTCAGAATCCTTCTTTAGGTAAAGGGCTCATCCATCATCATCAATATCCAGGGTTCTGGGATCTTTACCCTTGAGTTCTCCTATTGTAAAGACCTTCTTGTATTCTAGAAAGAGTGATAGCTTACTTTTTAGAATAGTTATGTGGGTTTTTTTTTTTTTTAGATGTTTAGTACACTTTTATAGATTATTATAAGGGAAAGATAAAATTAGAAAGGCTTTGTGTGAAGGATTTTCTGGAGGAAAGGACAGAGACTTTAGAGAAGATTGAACTCAAATCAATACCAGCCATGACCATTTATATGCAAATGAACAAGTGTATTAAACAAGCATATTTGAACGAGCCTTTGCATGCTTCATTTTAAAAAATTGTTTAGGCAGGAAGTTATTTTCTCAAAACAGTTCTTGGGTTTGAAAATGCTGCACAGTATTTACAAAACCTGCTGCTCTTCTTACTCAACCTAATTGCTATATGTTCAGCTTTGAAACCAACTAGATTATTTATTTATTTAATTAATTAATTAATTAATTAATTTATTTATTTATTTATTTATTTTTAATGTGCAGTATCTATAGAGTTAATCTATATACAGTGCTAATCACACATATAAGTCACTTTCTCTACTGTGCAAATATACAGATGAACATAGCAAGATGTGTTTTGAATTTATAAATATAATATAAATTTGTTTTATAAGCATAAAAGCACTTTAGCAATGCCAACCACTAGAAATGCATGATTATAAGGAGAAGGATGTCTATGGGTAGATGCTGAGATTTGCTTAGCCATAATTGTAATGAATTTTCTTTACATGTTCACATAGGTTTTTTTGAAATTAGATTATTTTGGTATGTTTCCTATGCATAGATTTTATCGGCCTTTAATTTCTTGGAAAATACATAGGACCTTGAGACTGAAGGTTAATAGAGCTTGACATATTAACATGTCTTTATTTATTTTCTTTCTTTATTTTTCTTTCCCCTTCACTCCTTATACCCCTATGGCCCTCTAAGCAGCACTGAAGATGGTAACCTAAGAAAACTTTCTCAGGTTCTACTGGGATATTTCTCTGATTGGGACCACAGATGCATGCATTCACAACATGGGTAATTGTAACTAATGTAACTATTTCCTTAATTTAAATATTGAACATTTTATTTTTTTTTCTTTCTGTGTAATGGATTATCTTAGCCTTTTTTTGGCAGCATGGAGTTAGTGACAAATCGTTTCAGATAAAGGAGCTGGCATCCAGGTGAAGAACAATGTAGGCTTTACTGTTAAAGGTCTGATCCATACATCTTAAAAGTCAGTGGCAGCTTTCTGATTAATTTCAGGATGATTTTGATCAAGCCTCGTGTCCATATGAAGGATGAATAGACAATAAATAAAATATTTGTTAGGAAGCATTCTAGATTTCCAAATTCAGGAATGAAGTGGTGACAATGCTTTGATAATTGCTGCAAATGTTAGACATGAAGCTCATTTAATGCCTATGTACATATTTTGAATAAATCAACTTTAATAAAAGTGGGTAAAATTTGTATCACTCTAGACACAGCTGCTGCTGTGATCAAATTCTAAGAAGGTGTTAGCATGCCAGATCTGCTCATTACTCTCTGGATTTCTTCTGTTAAATGACATATTCCTTTAATTTTCTAGTTATAATTTTTATTATATTTATTCCCATTAGAAAAAATAATTCATGCTGGCAGACAGAATCTATATCACCTCAGGATTCATGTAAATGTATGTCTGAAAAGGAGGTATGTCATTTTTTATTTACTTATGTATGTAAAAAATGTATGTGTGCATATTACTTCTAATTCCTTGGCTGCTATTTTTGAAAGGCTGGTGAAAGTGATGAGGAAATAAATCCTCAAAGGTCCAACTTTGTTATGACTGGAGATTTACTTCTGTTTTACCCAATGAAATGGTACACAATTTTCTTGTTTATATGAGTATAAATATATGTTTATATAGGTATGTGCACTAGAAATGACTATAGATTGATCTGAAATAACAGGATCAGAGACAGCTGAACTGTTTTCTTCAGATGCAACTTACTTTAAATATGTTATAGGACTCTGATTAAGAGACACCTCCATGTAAAACAAGGTTAAAACATAACACTTCCATAACACCTGGAAGACTACCTACTTTCAAAGGGAAGGGTGGGTGAACCTAGCTGATAGAACCTATCAGGGAATTTACACATAAATGAGATTTAATTGTTGGAGTTTGCTTTTGGTTTGGATTTTGAATTTCAAAATACAACAGTCTTCAAGAAATGATTGATTTTGAAAAACAAAGAATTTCTGACCTTTTTAACAAATTATTTTTCCTGCTGACTTGCTCTGAGTTGAGTAATAAACAAAAATATGAAACTGTGTCTGAGGTGACAAATGTATTTCCCCAAAAGGAAATAGCCTACCAAAAAAAGTTGATTTTGTTTATATAGATATAATTATTTAGAATAAGAATTGCATATGAAATATAGGAATACAGTTTTGGGAAAAATGGAAGGAGGAAGCTTATTTTTTACTTTTCTGGATGAGGACTAAGTTTGCCTCTAATATGAAAGAGACTTAAAATACAAGAAGGTTGAATAAAATACAAATGGGATCTTTCATAGGGAGAGGTCTATTAACCATGAAAACTGAAAGAAGTCACTTGAAAGTAGAGGCAGAACTTCTGTCTGTGAGCTATGTAAGAGCAATCTTTGAGAGTGAATTTTTATTTGCTGTAGATTTGAGACATCAAATAAGCATTAATTTTTTTATTTGATTGGCATAAAGTGCTTTGTAAGGCTTCTGAGATAATTGAGTCTAATATCTGTCACCTTTTCTTTGGTTGTGAGAATGTCCCAATGAATCATTAGAAGACATCTTCCTTTATTCTTCTCTTCAGCTCATCAATGAAATTTTTAGAAGCTTATAAAATTAATTAGAATTTTGCTTTTATCTCATCTTTATCTGATGCCTCTTTTTTGTTTCTTCTCAGGAAAAACAAATAAAAAGCAGTCTTGCCTTTTTCATTGCTGTAAACATTCCTAAGCTTATATACAAGTTTTGATGTTTTCAAAACAAACTGACTGACAGGGTTGCAAGAGAAATCAAAGGGATTTCTAATGTGTAGGTGGCACAATCTTTTGAGTTGCCTTATAAACATAAAAATATTCATAATTTATTGAAAATCTGTTAAAGCTGGGAAAGGCATATTGAGGTAAAAAGAAGTGCTGTAAAATCTACATCAGAATCTAAAAATAAGGCCAAATGTAGTGCCACTGCTTTTTAAAAGTGCTTTACTTATTTTATGTATACTTTTTTTTCAGATGTGCCCAACTTTCAATACCTCTGCTCCTTATGTGAAGAATAAGAAAGGACATATTTTGTATAATCTTTCAGGGTTCCCTGTAGAAGAGTATTTGGTGAGGTCTTCCAACAAAACAAGGTAACCTTAAAATGTCTAACCTTTGCTTAACTTTTGTGTATAAACCCCATAGTCCTTCCTGATACAAAGCATAGACATTTGTCACTGAGATATAAAGGGTCATTGTCTTTATTTGGTGATTGTTATCAAGGTGTAGAGTTATGTTGTGATTCAAGGTAATGTGAAAGGCCTTCAATGGTCACATCTCAGAACTTCCTCCAGCAGCTGCATGATGATCTCCTCTAGGCAGACTCTGGAGTTTCTTCCACCTAGTGAGTTGTATCAGCATCTCAGAGATGCATATCTAAACTAGGTGAACAATTTTCATTCCTCAGAGACTCAATCAAATAGAGGTGGATGTGCTCCAATTAATATTTTCTTTGAAGTAAAAAGGGCTGGTATGCCCCGGGCAGTACTTTATATTCCGTGATATCAGCAACAGAGGTTATCTGCTGTATTTTGAAATTTGTTTATATGCCTTTACAACTCAACCACTGCTGATAATGTAAGTGGAAATATTAGACCATGTATGATTTTATCAAGGAGAAGAAAGTGTTAGCCACTTATATGTTAAAAGAAGGGGCATCTGATTTGATAGAGGTAAGCATCTTTGGATGAAAGATTTGAGCTAATATATGAATAGTTTAGGAAGAAATCTGTTCAAGATGCTTCTGAAGTCAGTAATACCTCACTTACAACTCTTCCTGCTCCTCAAAGATTTCAGCTTTCAGAAAGCAATAATTCTTATCTAAGGGAATACCTTTGCTGGAAGGAAACCAATAATATTCACCTGATTAAAAACTACATTGTCCCCCTTCTTTTTAAGAAAGAAGGAGTTTGTGAGGAGTGAAGTTTTTCTTTCAGTTGAAAAATAAAGCATTAGTGTAGCTATCCCAACTTTACCCTTGCAAGAAAACTGCAGAGCTTAAGGCAGATAACTTTTTGTTTAATTTTTATTATCAGATATGGTGGTTGGTCTCTTGGAGGGACAAAAACATATGAACTTCAGGATAAAAAATTGAATAACACCAAATCTCAGCCTCTGGTTAAGGTAAGAGTTGCATGTATGCGTGCACATCTGTATTTATGTATTGATTACTTTTTCAGGATTCAGACATCAAAACATTTACTAAATAATAAATCATTACATGAAATTCCTGAACTTGAATAATCTCTTATTGTCTAATTCTGTTCATAATTCCTGAAGTAACCTCCTGTGTTTGATAAACTGTTTTAAATGAGTAAAATGATATGCCTTCTTTTTTTTCCCCAGTGAACTAATTTTAGAATCTAAGTTTAAAAGTTGTTTTTAGATTGTCAGCCAAATAATATTTTTTGTTTGTATTCTGCAAAAAGCTGATGTCAGAATTGGCCAATATGCATTGAACATCACAGTAATGGCTTGCTGTTGATGCTTTTTCATGTCTACATGGGAAACTTTGCTTCATTTCTCTCACCATCCTCCCCCTAAGAGTAAAGACATCTTCCAGGAACAACTTCTTTTGCATAACAGACATACTATTCTTTTCTCAAAAGATCCTTTTTAAAATGTTACAAGGGAAATAAAATTGCCTGCATTGTTAAGTGCCTCTTAGCCTCCAGGTCTCATCCCAAATTTTCACAATATGGAGATACTATACCTCTCCACTGCATGCCAAAAGGCCTTAAGGAAAAGCCCTTTATTGCAGTTTAGAATAATCCTTCTTTCATTTTTGGGATCCATTCAAATGCAGATGTATTATAAGTAGAGGAACAGCAGTCTTGGAGAAGCATTAATGCATATCAGTGAGAGGTCTGTATTTTTGTATTTGAGGCAAACAAGATTTGCTAAGAGGAAGCTGTGCATTTTTCAGATTCTAGATTAGGACACGAAAGAAAGATGCTTCTGCCTTTAAAGTTTTTTTACGTGAATATAAATTTTATTTTCTCTTATAAAAAAAAGACAAAACAAGGAACAGCATAAATGAGCTCCATCCCAAAATCCATTTTGAGACAAAGTGTTAGGAAAAAATACAGATTTAATCCAATTCAATACAATTTCATACTTAGTCTTGCAAAATCCCTTCCTGTTTCTAATGCTTTTCCCATATAATTTGTTAGAAATCTCCCTATTTTAAGTATAAATCTGATCATACACAGATTTTCATTTTGGTCATTTGTGATCTCTCTTCTAGTCCTATGTATTTTATAGGTTTGAACTCTAGTTCCATCATTCATTCATGAGAAACCTGAAAGTTTTCAGCAATATATTTTTTTTTTATTGACTTCCATTTTTTCCTGTGTATCTTCAATCATTTTAGATTCCTGTTTTGACATGCTTGCACTGTGGTCTTTTTATTTTTAGTGTGTTTGGTATAGAGGACCACCTGCCATCAGGACAGGGATAAATTATAGTTTCTTAGTAAGTGAGCTTCATATTTCAGACCCAAAGCAAATAGTGGAGTAAATTTATAAAGGGCACTGTGTTAGCTAAAGCATCTCCTGGAAATGTCTTTCAAGGGATGCAATGTCAAGTTATTGCATTAACCTTTCAGTAACTAATGACCAGACTTCTACTTTGACCTTTCAGGTCTGTTCATGAGACAGTGAATGTGCCATTTAAATCGCCTGGTATGAAAGAAAATAAGAAATTTGCATTTGAAGTATGATTCACTTCATTTTAGAAGATTTCTGAATCTTTATGCATTCTTCTCCGGTACTTGAAAAGCCAACAATTTTTCTTGTTCAAATTAAAAATATTTTTAGTAACTATTTTACTGTACCTAATCATACTGTGGTGTATATACTACATACATGGTATATGCATGCACATGAAGAATTTGTATATGTGCATACAAGACAGAGAATGTATCTATGATGTGATAAATATGGCTGATTAAAAACCTTGATTATTGGCAGTCATTGATGATCAGTGCTATGTAGCAAAAGCAATACTTCTCAATTTTTTTTTGTATTTTCTTGACTGTATTCTTGATTTTATTCTTTGGCTTCCTTTGGTAATATGGCCAAAAAATTGTTCCATAATAGCTTCAGAATTGCTGTTTTTTTATAGCATAATGAAATATAGGAAGAACATGTGGTAATTTTAAATACTGCCAAAAGGCAAATTGTACTGTTCACATGTCATTTGGAAGAGTCCATTTTTTCAATCCCAAAGAGTGGGTCTTGAGGCTTTACACTACAGTAATTGTATAAGTGTCCAGAGGAAAAACTTACATTTTCTACTTTAATATCAATCATGAATCTGGTCCAGCAATTATGAGGGGTTTCTCTGCTTCTTCTCATCCTTTTTTCTTGATAGGCCCTATGTTAGCTGAAATGTCAATCTAGCTTTATTCTGCAATATTAATGACAAGTAAAACATTATGTAATAATGAAAAACATGTCTTCACAGGACTTCAATCTGATGTAGTGAGGGGTTGTGTTTTTCCATGGGAAAGAATTTTCCTAACTATGGATAGAATATAAAATAAAAATTAAGTTTTATTGATGGATATAGTTCTCTGTTTCTCAGCTCTTTTCTGCCCTCTGTAAATAATTACCTGCATGGCACAAAAGAAATATGAAACATGTTTCAGCTGGAGCTAGTACATTTCTTTTTTTTTTTTTTATATTTTACCTTTGCTAATAATTTTGAATAAGAAACAAGTCTTTAGAAAAAAGACCTTAAATATGCCTTCTGGTGAAGTGAAGAACCTTAAATGTCTCTTTTTCCTGTTTATAATAAATTAAATATCCATTTGGTTATTTCCTCACAGTTTGATTCAGTTACATAATGCAGCTTGGAGGATAATTCAAATTAACATGTTGGATATTGAAATAGATCATTATGCACAATGCTCTATTGTGCTATTCATTTGAATACTGGTTGCATTACTTTATTTCAAAGGTGCTCTCTGAACATTTGCAGCCTTTCCTCTGCTTAAATTAAATGAGGATGTGTTGTCAGAATTTCATTTTGTTGTTTTTTTAATTGCCTTTTTTTTTTTCAATACAACAGACACAGTTTCAGTGGAGTTTCATTATGTATATATGTATGTGAAACTTTCTGTTCTGCAAAAAACTTTCAAAAACTGATAGAATTAGAGATGGTTGTATGGGGCTGTGAAAAAGACAGGTTACCCTTAAGCACTTGTTTCTGTTTTTTTGCCCTGTTTGCTATTTGCATAGGAGGTCCTGCAGTGCAAAGATTTTCAGTTTTCCTCATGAATCTTAGGTTTTCTTTCGCTACCTTTCGTTAAAGACCGCTCTTGTTGATTAATGAATGGGAGGTCTAGTTTGTGGAATAATTTGTGGGAACTGAACTGGAGAAGAAAAAAGGAATTTCCTGACTTTGCAAAGAGGAGAAGACCTTAGAGTTTGTTCTTTTTTTCTTTAAATGTGGGGACATAAGAGTTTGAGACGTTTGAGTACCATTACATAGGACATGGAAGATATCCAGGGAATCAGGCACAGCCTATGTGAATTTATGAAAGGCAGGTCCTGCAGGAGCTATATGACCTTCTTTGACAAAGTGACCTGCTTACCAGATGAGGGAAAGGCTGTGGATTTTGTCTGTCCAGACTTCAGTAGAGCATTTGACACTGTCTCCTACAGCATGCTCATTGTAAAACTGGCTTCTTGTGGCTTGAGTGGCTGACTTTTTGATGGCTAAAAATCTGATTGTATGTCTGGGCAAGAGAGCTGTGGTGCTACATCCTCTTGGTTGCTGGTCACTAGCCATGCTCCCCAGGGCTTAGTTTCGGGGCTGGCCCTACTTAACATCCTTGTTGAAGATCTGGATGCGGGGCTTGAGTGCACCCTCAGTGAATATGCAGATGACACTAAGCTGTATGGGGGTGTTGATCTACTTGAAGGTAGGAAGGCTTTTCAGAGAGACTTGGACAGACTCAGTCATTGGGTTGAGGACAACTGCACGAGGTTCTATAAGGTGAAATGCTATGTCTAGCACTTGTGTCCCAGCAACACCATGAAGTGCTACTACTTGGTGAAGAAGTGGCTTGGGAACTTTTCAGCAGAAAAGGGACCTGAGGGTGTTGGTCAGCCACCATCTGAATATGAGCCAATGTGTGCCCAGGTAATGACATCTTGAGCTGTATCAAGAATAGCATAACCAGCAGATTTTCACCTTATATTCAGCATTGGTGAGACTGTACCTCAAGTACTGTGTTCAGTTCTGGGCACCTCACTTGAAAATAACACTCTGAGGTGCTGAAGCATATCTGGAGAAGAGCAGCAAGGCTTGTGAAGGGTCTAGAGAACATGTCTTATGAGAAATGGCTGAGGGAGCTGGGTTTGTTTAGTCTTGAGAACAAGAAGCTCAGGGTAGACCTCGTTCCTCTCTACAACTCCCTGAAAGAAGGCTGCCGTGAGGTGGTGTCTAGTCTCTTCTGCTGAGCCTGCAGAGAGAGAGAGGAAATTGTCTTGAGCTGAAACGGGTGAGACTCAGATTAGCTATTAGGAAAAAAATTCACTGTGAGGGGCGTCCGGAACTGGAATAGCTTTCCCAGGGAGTTGGTGCAGTCATCCCTGGAGGTGTTTAAGAAGTGTTTGGATCTGATGTTGGGTGATGTAGTTTATTGTTCTAGGAGTTACAGTGGTAGTGCTGGGTTAGTGGTTGGACTTGCTGATGTTAAAGATCTCTTCCAACCTTGATAATTTGATGATGCTGTTGAGATTTCTAGTAGTGAATACCACCTAAAGAACAGTAGAAAATGGGAAAGGTGATGCAGGCAAGCATTATGGCAGGTCAAAGCTGCTAAATTTTTTCAAAATGCCTAACAGAGCTTGTGGCGAAGACAATTGAAGGGTGACAGGCAGAGAAGAAATGATGGTGGACCTCAGAGTGGTTCTTGGAATCATGATCTAGGATAGATGGGAGGAAATAAAATGGATTCAGAATATTGTAAACCTCACCTCCCAAAAGTGTGGGGATTCAAAGAAGTAGGTAGTAAGGAGAATTAATCAGAAAAAAAAAAAACTATTAAGGGAAACAGAACAGAAGATTAGGCAGCCTACACTGGGAAATATAGAGGAGAATGTGTCAGAAAAAAACCAGACAGAGTCTGGAATTAGAGTCCAAGTAAGGTTTATATTTGAATAGTATCAGGAAAAAAAAAAGGCAGAATTATCTGCAAGTAAATGAGAACAGCATCAAAAGAGAGATAAGAGAATCTTTAGGGAAGTTTCTAAGATGTAACTGTATAGATGGTAATTCTAGAAATTATGGAATTTTAGGAGAGGAGTGTTAAGGCAATAAAAATGTATATTAAATCCTGTTCACCTTGCATTATGATTCAGAATCCAGAAAGACAGTGAGGATTGCTCTACCTAGAATGTACAAAATGCAGGGGACAAACTGCTTATATCAAAGGCAGAAAGGTTAGGAGTTTTTCAACTTTAAAAAAAAAAGGGAGAAGAAAGAGTGCTATGGTGTGAGAAATGGATAGTAATCAGATGGTTTTAAAAGTCACTGAGACTGAAAACAAACATCCATAATAATTTGACTTAATTTTCAGTATGGACAATATAGATCCAAAGGCACTATGATTAACTATAATGGGTGATAAGAATAAATTTCTAGCTGCAGGGGAAACAAACCTCGGTATATTTGGTATTGGGACATATCAAGCTCTCAGGAATGGTTCTAGCAAGTGGAAATGTGGATTAAGAGTACTTTCTCAAGTCAGGTTGAATCTGCATAGATAAAGTATATGCTACAACAGAGTTGTTGCCCTGTGTTCCTCAGATAGATTGGCTTGTCTTGTCTGCCTTAAAGTTTGTCTGCATCAGTTTCCTCCATGGTCAACAAGCCACTGATGCTGGATTCTGAATCATAATGCAAAGTGAAGAGCTTTGTCTATGGAACATCTTCATACCTTGTAAACAGTGCATCCTTGATTCTTTCTTTCCCCCTCTTTCTAGAATATTCTGATCCTCGATCCTTTATGCTGTGTGTCATTTGTAGGTATTATTTCAAGAAGTGTCTTTGGAATTTCAATGATTCTTCCAATTTTAGCATTAGTTTTACTCTTCTTTTTGTATTTTTGATCAAACTGGTAATTGTTATTTTCACATTGTTATCCCTCTATACGTTCAACTACATGTGTAAAGGAAGGGGGACAGGTGTTCCATTAAATCAGAGAATCTCAATTTAGTAATGAATATATGTGTACAGCTCCAACAACAGAAAACTGCTGCATGTTGTTGAAAGACTTATGCAAATCAACCAATTCTGTTCTGCCTGGTTGACTTTCTTGTATAAATAAATGTCATAACAAAAGCATTAGATATCCTTCATGCAATTATTAAAGGTATGTGAACTTTCAGATCAGCATGCAGATTGGACTAATTTTTGATTGATAATTTCCATTCTTTCTTCCAGGTGTGGTATAACCAAAAAGGTTTCCATTCACTGCCATCCTACTTAAATGAACTCAATAACTTCATTCTGTGGCTGAATTTACCTTCTAATGTGGATTGGAGACAGTATGGTAATAGTCTGTATTTATTCATATGTTTTGGAAAGTAGTTTTAAAATAAACTGTTATAAGTATGAAAACTTTTCAGTTTACAGTAGGATTTCAGGGTTCCATTTCTCCAGAGGAATTAAAAGTGAAACTTTTAATTACAAAGAAGTTTTTGTGGAGAATATAGTACACAGTAAGGTAAAATTTGAATTTAAAGCTCAACATGTCATATGAATTCCTTACAAAGACATTCCTGTGCAATAGGTAAGTGTAAATTGGTTTGGGATATTAGTCCCTCTGAAACCACTGCTAGGGATTACTTAAATGCCATGACTAAGGCACAACAGACTATGGATTTATAACTTCTTTGGCACTTTGCTATATCTCCTTATATAAATATCCAGGGTAAATCCAGATTAGCGTGTAAATTCACAGAGCAATGCGATGTTTCATAGCATCCTGTTACTCAAGGAACAGGAAAGGCTACTATATCTTATTACTGTGCAAAACAAAAGAGAAATTGTTATATCTCGCTTGTGAATGCTCTGATTCATATTTGTTAAAGTAAAAATTTTATAAACTGACATCTAAAGAAACGACTGCTGCCAAAGACTCAGCTGTTAACACAGATGAACTTTTAGGATGTGGAAATCTAGTTTGAAATCTGGGCTTGATTAACTTCACAAGTTCATATTAACTTCAATCCATTCCGGTTCCTTTCATTCTTAAAAATTCTGTTAAATAGGAATTTGGTTTAGGGAAATTTAAAAAGAGCTTTTGACCAATTTTTAAGAGTTCTTGTAAACTTAGGATGGTTTTCTATAATGGTAAAATGATTTTAAGTGTTTTTATAATTAAGAAAGAAGACTAAATCAGTGAAAATGGGGAAGGAATCCTGAGAATCTAAAACCAGAGATTCATTAAGAAAACTTTCTGGCATGTCCAAGAAAAAGGAGCAATGGCTTTCTTTCAAGATGGCAGGGGTTTCATTTTTCTAAATGAGTTATGAGACTAGGTCAAAGGTAATATGTTTACATATAAACTTTGAATGAAATGAAATCAGATATTTTAATGAAAACTTTTACTAGAAATCAATTTTTAATCAACTTTCCCTGCACTGTATGAGTCTTACTGATGCTAGCTTTTTTACTATACCATTAGATATCCTATTCTGGAATTTAAATGTTTGCTTCCCCTCACTTTTTATATCTATCATGGAGAATCAGGGTTTGCTGTCCTGCTTACACTCAGAGAAAATGCTAGCTATCCCAAAGATTGTGAGAATTATTTGTTTTTTGATATTGCATGACACAGAAACACACCGAGCAGAACAGTGCTTAAGAAATACTTCAAGTCTGGTACTGACATCCGTACAAGTATGGGTTCATTGTATAATCTTCTGGCAGAATATGCTATCTACCTGCAGAAGTAGAGCTTAAGAACTAGAAAGTAATTTATTTATTTGTTCATTTGTTCAAGTGCAATGAAGATGGACTGATCATGGTCTTGAGGCATAATGCAGAGGGAACTGTCACAGACATCTTGGGAAGATGGGTCTAGTTCCCTACCTAGATGTCTGTATGTGTGTGTTTGTGTACTCATGTTTGTGTGTGTGTGTGTGTACACACATGTATGTGTGTATATTGTTTGTGGAGACCAATATAATATGTATATTTTACTTCTAAAAAGCTCAACAGTTTTCCAATGCTGTATGGGCCAGGGGTACTCAGTTCACTTTGACGTTTAACTTTCTCTTAAGGATACTGTTCTAACAGAGAAGAACTATTCATATGTATTTGTTATTCAAATTGTTATATGCAGTCCTGTAAGTCAGAAGACCACATACTGTGTTCCAAGACTGAAATCTATTATTTTTAATTTTTTTTCTTCTTCCAAACTCTGTTTATATGCAAGGTCAGTTCTAGAATACTGTTGGAAATTGCTGTGACGGAGCTTGTTAAGATGTTGCAGAAACATGGCTTTGTAGTTCTGCCTCTCATTAATGTCATGTTATTTCACAGAACAACTTTTTTCCAACAGAACCAGTGCTTCTATGTTACTTCTAAGTGACATACAAATAATTTGGTGCTTTAAAAGGGATTGTAAGGACAAAGTCTTTTCTTCCTTCACAAAAAAAATTAGATATTGCTTTTCAGGAAGAAGCTTACTACAACAGAGTAGAGCATTTTCATGGATGTAAAGACAATAGAAGCAACTACAATATTGAAATAACCTTGAGCAAGGTCAAGAAGATCAACCACTTGTTTAAGTGCTCATGCAAAAGCTAAGAAACCCTTTCACTTAGCAGTTATATCCTATGTGTATTTCTTGAACATGAACCCAGTAGGAATTCTCCCAAGATCTTTGGAGGAGGGAAGAGTCTTTACAGACCACATGCTGAGTTCTACCTGTTTTGCCCACAAGGACAGGTCCAGTAAATTTCAATGAAGATCAGTAGCACTAGTCCAAGTTTGTGAGAGGTTTTGATAAAAAGGAGCTGAGCAGAAGACTAATTGCTTTTGTCTAAAGTATTTTCTGTAGTCATGAGAATACAGAGAATATAGACTTATGATTTGGTATGAAAGTTTGAAGTAAAAAAATTTACCCAAGAGTATAGAGAACATATGTTTCCCTGTGCTGGTTTATATCCCTAGGGATTTGTATCTGTTCAAAAAGCTTTGAAAAAAATTGATTATTGCTTTTTTTTCTGTCAGTCCAAGTTACTGAGTCTTCAGCATGCAGCAACAGGAAATTATATCTATTTGGTGATTAAAAAATCTGTCCTTTTTGCTGTTGTGTAACCTGATGTTCAAATACTTTCTCTGCAAGTAGAAATATTTCTCTTCACCTCATCTCTTAACAATTTGGGATTATTGGTAAATTTCTCTTTGAAGATGCTTGGAAAGTTGCAATATTTGTTTCTTGTAATTTTCATGGAAATAGCGATGTGTCTCTTGAAGAAAATGTGTGTGTGCAGTTGGAGGTGCTTGTAACTAGATCGGGCAACAGAAATTGGCCCAATCTGTTTATGTCAGTTTACTGTAGTAAGCGAAACAGATGTCTCTTTTGGAACAGCATTTCAGTAATACTTCTTGTATAAAAATATGTCACTTTCTCTATCACCTGGATATTCACCCCTACCTTCAACGTTATGTAAGTCTGTGATCCTGTTGTGGGAAAAAGTAATCTGTCTCAACTGTGGAAGAAATCAAATGCATTCTGTTTTCTAGTGGGTTATAAATTCAGTGGTAGATGATGCAAATGTACATGTTAATAAATGAATTAAAAAAAAATTAGTAAGACACTTCAACAAAGAAAGTAAGATATGATGGATTTTTGTCCAAACCATTCACCTCTGACTGGCATTCAAGCTTATAGGAATGATGTTTTTTACTCTTTTTCTGAAATGCTGCATTCTTACAACTAATGTAATTGTGAGCAAATAAAAAGGCAGTGATGAAGTAAGAAGAATAAAAAACTAAAAGGCAATTTTTTTTGCTTAAGCTTAAGATAGAAATGTTGATTAAGTAAAAATGTTGTTTTTCACACCTAATTGTATAATATTGAGTCAGAATGTGTTTATTATGCTGGAGTATAGGAGAAAGACTATAATGTTGCTCTTAGGGTAAGGCTATATAAAGAAAAAAAGGAGGGGTTACCATTTATAACTTTTTTCTGAAAAGTAGAGTGGTCAAAAAAAGTTCTTACATGATTGTTCAAAGAACAAAAATGTCTCAATATAAAAGGGCCTTTTGTGATGCAGCTGCCCCATCTTAGGATTCATATTGAAGTAACTGATTTTTTAAAAACGCTTTCTTACTGGGATTCATTGTAGCTTTCATGTAGCATCCTCATTTATTTCAGATTCAATTCTTCAAGAGACCAGAAGGGATCAAGGGAGTAATTCTCAACTTTGAATTTTGGTGGAAAGTGGCTGTATAGTTTCCTGAATGCTTTGCAAATTATAACTTTAAACCTTATTACAAAGGAAACTGTGAAATGGCCTTTGGGTGGAGCCTTCTTAACCATGTCTAGTTAGTGGGGGAAACTAAAATAGAAACCATGATTGATGCCTGCGAAATTCTCCATAAAATAAAAATTGTAATTTTCAGTTAATAGTAGTGTCTCATTTTATATAAATAGAAATATTGTCACATATATATGTATATATATACACACATATATATATATGTACTACCTCAATTTTTCTTATACATAATATTTTATTTAATCTGAAATGAAATGTCTGGAATAAAGAAAGCTAGATTGGTCTTATATTCAAGTCTAACATAACAATGGTATTTAGAATCAGTAGCGCAGATCTAAACTGAGCTATGCATGCAAGATTCAGCTTGACATAACAGGCAGTGAACAAAGAAATGCCAAGAGACACACCCAAAATACAGAACAGAACCAGAAAATGTACCAAAGGATAGCTCTGACTAATCTACAGTGATGGCATACAAGCTTGAAGACCTTTGGGGTTTTTTTTCATCTAGGTTTCTCTAACTGACACTGAAAAAATATTGCTGGGTTCATATCACTTTCCTCAGTTTTACTGAAAAACCACAGATTTTGAAGTGTGTTTATGTGGAAAGTTGCACCCAGGTGGGATCGACTGGACTACCAATTCTGTTCTTTTTCATGTACAGGATGGAAACATTCAGCTCTCTAAAGTTATGCCAAATTGTGCATGACTTTATTTTCTGACAGAGGATCAACTAGTATAGATGGAAGATAAAAGATCTAGGGCACTTTCTCTTGAAGGCACAGATTGAAGACCATTAATAAGATGGTGGTATAGGGAAAGGTGTCCTGAGTTGTACAACTCCTGAATGGCAGCAGGGCAGGATGCAGAATGTTCTCAGCAAGCTTCCTTATTCCTGTGAGCTTTCCTATCCAGAATGGAAAAGTATAGTATTTTATTGTAGGAAGTGTTACAATCCTTCTAATATTTTATGAAGAATTTATTTCACTAGGTTAGGAATTTTTTTTTAACAAATTAGAATCTAAAATTTGTTTAATTACATTAAACAATGTACATTGTTTAATGTAAGGAAAGGAGTAGGATTGCACCTGGAAGGGAGAATACAAGAGGAAAATCATAGAGAAGCTGAAGAGGGTACAGTGAATATTTTACTACCTCTACATAAAGCACATAGCATGAGGCTTCTAGTGTCATTTTCAAAGTAAATACACTCTCCTGCCTAGGCCCCAGCTGTGCTACTCCTGAAAATTATAGTTCAAATGTAATGCTCTGACTACATCCTTCTTCTTTTTTCCATAGTAATGTGGCTTGCAGGACTGATAAAAATGCCCTTGTTCTCAGTTGTATAAAACAAAGTATTTCATCAAGCAATACAAGAGATGACAACTGAGCTTTTAAATGAAGGAAAGACAAAATTAGGGAAAAAAAAAAAAGGTACACAAAAATGTAGTTAACTAAAGGCAAAACAACTAAGAAAGAAAGAGAAGCTTCATAGCTGAAAAAAAGCTGAGAAAATATATTCCCATTCCTGAATTGCTTTTGCATGATTTTGGAAAGGTTGGAACAGGTGCCTGTTAAAATTTTTCACCTCTGCCCATAAAAAAGCCTAAGTAATCACTGTAAAAATAATATGACCAACTGCATGCTAAGGACATAGACAAATGATATTTTAGGACAATAAAGAAAGATTTTTAATGGGATTAAGTCAGGAGAATATAATGGCAATCTGCAGATGTGGAAGAAATAATTTTTATACTGAGAAATTTGTGAAAAGGAGCAGATAGAATTAGTGCTGAGTCATATCATAATTGGTGTTATTTCCTGGCTTGCTTTTCCCTTGTGCATACTGATATGGTAAAATTTGCCCTGAGGACTGTTCACACAAGGCTTGCAAGTGCAGTCCTTAAAAAAAATCCTTGCATAAACATCAGAAGGAGCTTTAATAAGAGCTTTATAATTTAGAACTTAGTTTATCTGTCATTTATAGTTTTTAAGTCCTCAAACATGGCAGATAGTTTTCAACTTAATGAGCCTCATTATAGCAACTTTGCTTAGTAAAAAGGCATATAAAGACAAGAAATTATCAATAAGTACATTTTACAGCATTTTAACAACTGTATTGGGACAGAGATATGTGTAAAAAAATATGGTCTAGGTAGTTAGAAGAAATGTAGGAAGGGATAGGTTATAGAAGTACATGGAAGAGTTTTTAAATAAAAACCATATATATACTAGCAAATACCATATATTAATTCTGTTGGGTTTTTTTTCTGGTATTTGAAGGTAATTTATAACTTATTTCTTGAGTTCAAGGGAACCTGTTTTTCTCTGTGAATTACTGGTCAGTTTGTTGGCTCTATCTAAAAATCATCTATTTTTTGACAATGAGGTGAAGAAATCATTATACTAAAAAGGTAGCAAATTCAGAGATTGTCATGCCGCAGACTAATTGAAGAAACTTAAAATACTGACCAAAAGGCAAGTATTACATTTAATGCAGTGATAGAATTTTGAATTCTAAACACAATTGAACTTAGTTTAGCAGTCATACTTTTCTTACTTGTAATCCACAACCTTGTGAAATTTAATTTCAGTTGTGAGTATAAATTAAAAGAAAATGTAATCCTTTGTTTCATCAACATGATTTGAATGGAAATTGACTGTCAAAAATATATACTACTCTTAAGAAGTGTGATTAGTTTTTGTGACTATTTCATAGAAGGAAGTGAATTCAGTGTGACTTTGACTTTTGATTGGTATTGTATGATACAATACTGCAAGAATCATTATACTATTTAATGCCATTGTTTTCATTTCCCTTCGCAATTCTCTTTTTCACAGTTTCCCTTTATTCTGTATTTTAACAGAAAAGAAAGTTAAAGCAGTGCACTTCCGCATATGGAATCTAAGTCAACTACTGTAGACTTTTGTTTAATATCAAAACAGTAATCTGAAAGTTTTGTTAGTTCCCCCCTGAGATCTTGGTGCTAGGCAAGGGAGGGAATTGTCCTGCCCTGCTCTACACTGGAGTGGCCTCACCTGCAATGCTGTATACAGTTTTGGGTGCCACAATATAAAAAAGACATTAAGCTATTAGAGAGCACCGAAAGAGGGCCACAGAGATAATGAAGGGCTTGGAGGGGAAGTGTTATAAGAACCAGATTAGGTCACTTGGTTTGCTCAGCCTGGAGGAGAGGAAATTGAAGGGAGACCTCAATGCAGTTCTCAGCATGCTCCAAGGGAAAGTGGAGAGGCAGGCACCGATCCCTTCACTCCTGTGACCAGTGACAGGACTTGAGGAATTGCCTGAAGTTGACCCAGGGGTGGTTTAGTTTGGATATCCTAAAGGAAAAGAGGGTGGTTGGGCACTGAACAGGCTCTCCAGGGAAGGGGTCACAGCATCTGCCTGACAGAGTTAAAGAAGTGTTTGGACACTGCTTTCAGGCACATGGTGTGACTCTTGGAATGTCCTGTGTAGGGCCAGGAGTTGGATCTAATGATCCTGGTGGGACCCTTCCAATTCTGCCTATTCTATGATTATTTCTTCTAATATGGCCACTTTTATTCAAGCATTAGAAAAGCCTAGAAAAATTTATGGGAACTAAACTGAACTTTTTTTTTCTGTCATGCTGCTTCTCCTTTACATAAATGGAAACTCTGTGGTTCCAGTGGGAAAAAATAATTTTCTTTGATATGCCTGTTTTGCTTCAGAATAAATAGCAGCAATTGTTTAAAAAATTAATGCTTTAAAAGAAAAACAAAGGAAAATTTTAAACAGTCCCTGAAGGCATATGACATGAAAGACTTCTACAAATAGCAAGGTATCTATTAGTGATACATCAAAAAGTTATTGGCTTGAATCTTCTTTGTTTTCTACATTGGGCTTCAGTGTACTGCATTTAGCTGTTATTTGAAAAATCTTTACCTTGTACAAGTTTTGTGTGTGAGTTAATCATCATCCTGTTTTTCAGCTTTTTACCATGCAGGGACTTAGTGATGTTTAAATTACTTTGGCTTGAAGATTAGGAATGAAAAATTAAAGGTGCAAAATAAATGCTCGCTTAGTTAAATTGCACTGGTTATTAGAATGAAGATTTTTTTTTGTCTTTATACAGCTGGACTTTAACAAATTCAGTAAAGTGGTGCCTCACAGAGTCAGTGTAAGACTACCAACAATTTATGTCTTTACCAAAGATACTGGAAAAATTATAATTGCTGTTAGGATTAAGTTTGTTTCTTTGTTTTAATTTGGAACTGTATAGATTTATTTAGACACTAATCAAATAGTTCCGAGGTTGTGGTTTATCTTAAGGCCCACTCACACAGCCACTTCCTCAGTCTCCCCCAGTGGTGTGTGAGAGAGAATATTAGAAGTGATAAAACACATGGGTTGAGATAAAGGCCATTTAATATAAAGAAAAAAAGCCACACACCCAAGCAAAGCAAAGCCAAGAACTTCATTCACCCTTTCATGTGGTCAGGAAGGTGTTCAGCCAATCCCAGGAGAGCTGGACACCATCATGACTTAGGAAGGCGAACATCATCACTCCAAACATCCCTCCCATTCCTCTTCTTCCCCCGTGTTACATGCTGAGCATGATGCTATATAGTATGGAATGTCCTTTTGGTCAGTCAGGGTCAGCTGTCCCACTGTGACCCCTCCCACTGCCTGTGCACCCCCATCCTCCTCACTGGTGGAGTGGGAGAGGAGCAGAAAATATCTTGGCTCCAAGTGCTGCTCAACAATAGCAGCACAAACATCCCTGTGTTATCTACATTTTTTTCAGTACAAAACCAAAACATAGCTCCATACCAGCTACTGTGAAGAAAATTAATTCTACCCAGCACAAAGTCAGTGCAGCTGGCACATCTATCAGGCACACCTGCAGTAATCAGTCACAAACAGCATCAAGTCCAGTGGAACAGCAACTTTTGCAGTGACAATGTTTTGCACCTTCACCCTGAACTCACCTTTTTTTTTTTTCGTTTGAAAAGAAAAGAAGCAAAAAGACACAGTTTTTGTTCATAAACTATCTTCCAATTCCAAAGTAAATTTATCTAGATTGCTACATGTTGGTTGCACCAAGAACCAAAATATGCCTAAGATTCATTACCTGCTCAGGATTTTTCTAGGTCTCCCAAGCTAGGCATGTTTTTAATGTAGAGCTCTACCATTTCAATCAAAGGTGTAACTTTTTTTTTTCTTTTGTGAATTTAGCTAAACGGTTTTTCTCAGCAAAATATCAGTAATCTAAAAATTGCTGAAAGATCTTATCTAAAATCTAAACTAAGCGCATAAAGTGCAGTAACAATCTACCTTACCCCAGAAGATTACATATATGAACAAATTCTACTATAGGTTTTTTATTTGGTCTCTTCTGTGATGTAGATTCTGTAGCAATATACAGCATTGATGAACCAATTTCTGAATTTCAGAATACAGAAAAGCAACTACTATTTATGTTCATTCATTAGTTTTCAGTGGTTCTAGACTCTGGAAATCACTCAGTGGGTGTGTTGGGTTTTTCAGACTGGTATTTGACCTCTTTCTGTATTTATATTTTATTCATATGTGTAACAAGTGTTAACAGTGTACTCCAGAACTTGAAGTCCTTAATAAGATTTATTATTTCATTATTTATTTTTCTTTTCACAGGGATAACACTCTACAGCCAACCATATGGAGGAGCCTTGTTGGATGAGGACAAAATGTGAGCAACCTCTTAAAATGTTTCACAGCAGCAATCGGGAAACAATTGAAACTATCAATTAAATAAGAATATATGTTTCCTGGAATAGATGCTGTGAATTGATAGGCACGATTCAGCTCTACTGAGTGAAGTATTATTTAGAGACGTCTGTCTGTAAAGTCCACTGTTTATACCACAAAGATTTCCAGTATTTTGTAAAGAAAAAGACTGAATTTATGCTGATTGTGTCATGAGGGTTTTAAACAGGGTAACTGTTTCAAATAATTTTGAGGGTTTAAATTTTAGTTTTCTTTAAAAGGGAAATATTTGCATAAGCTTCACTTTACAACTCAGACACATGTAACTCTGTAACTCACCTATAGTTTTGTAGCTTAACACATTTTGTTCCTGTTCTTTAATTAGATGTTGACAGTGAAGGGACATTGTGTCCCTGCTCATTGCAGGCTGTTTGAACTAGACGATCTTTAAGATCCCTTCCAATCCAAACCATTCTGTGATTCTACAGTGTTTGCAATCAGGATTAAGGTCCTAATGTCTAGTGTTTTGGTGAGGAATTAGCCTGAAAAATGCTAACATTTGAGGGGGTTTTTCCCATTGTGTTTTCATTGCACTATTTTGTTTTTTACCCTAGAATGGAGAATGTTCGTCAGTGTGGAGTAGCATTGTGTATCATGCTGGGTTTCTCTGTCCTTACTGCATCCATTGGAACTGCCATAGTGAAGGACAGGGTATCTGGGACAAAGCGCTTGCAACACATCACAGGCCTGGGTTACAAAACTTACTGGCTTGCCAACTTCTGCTGTGATATGGTACGTATTATGTGAGGCAGCACGTGCTCAGGTGTACATTTTAAGCTAGTTTCTTATAAATGAGCAAAAGGAGACATGGTCACAAGATAAAGAATAAGATTTGAATTGCACAATGACAGCTCTTGGCTGACATGCTAACAAGCATTGAGACACCATTCCTACTTTAATGCAGGATGCGAATTGTGTTCGTTTCTTCCCAAAGTTGAATTGTAAATTATTTGCTAACTTTAGCTATTTTATAATGAAAAGAAAGTTGGCTAACCAGACTAGACAGAAAGCATCTTCCACACAGCAGCTCCTAGCAGGAATTTCTATGCTTTGAATTTTGCCGTGCACTGGCAAAACCTTATAAATTAGTGGAGAAAACTGAAAATAGTAGTCAGCTACTTTAAGGGATAATTATGTTATGAGTTGTTGTGGATAATATGAGAGATACTTATGATTGGTACCTTTTATTTGTGTCACTGGAAGAGGCAGCTCAGAGAAGTGATGGAGTCACCATCCCTGGAGGTATTTAAAAGCCATATAGATATGACACTGAGGGAAATGGTTTAGTGGTGGATTAATGGTTGGACCTGATGTTCTTAAGGTCCTTTCCAACATTTAAGTTAGATTGTATGGCACCCTGGTCAGGAACAGAAATTTTTGGAGCACTCTGTTTTCATTTAGAAAATGAAATGTTTCTAACTCTGAAACAGTTGATCTTTACCCATCCATGCTTGAAATCAGAATTTTTACACTTGATCAATCTTGAGGTAAGAGCAAAATTTTCCAAATGTTATTTGCTTGGCCAGTCAGTCTTGGTATTTTTGCTGCTGCTTCAGATAAGAAGGCTTGGTTAAAAACAGTCCATCATTCTGTTTCTCCTTGTGAGCAAAGTCAGCTCCTCATTATTTTCTGCCAATCTCTCAAAATGTTCTCACAAATTCAGCACAGTACTGCATGATCGATCATGATGTGGGAAAGAATAGACACTGCTTTAAATGCTAATTGTGCTACAGATCATTTAGGGACACTGAACACATGAATATATGAACTGTCAAGTTTTAAATCCCTCTACATATTATAAATATTACAGGCTGTGTCCTGTATTACTGGTAGCAGAATCTTTACTAGGCCTGCAGAAGTATTTGATTTATGAAATTGCTTTCATGAGAATCAGGCTGTTCTTACTGTATTTTTAGGCATGAATGATATTCATTACTATGTTCAACAAATGGAAAAATTGTAACTGCTAGCAAAATTTAAAGAAAAATAAAGAAATTTTGTTCAAATTACACTTGTGTCACTAGAGAGGCAAAATTAAAGCTGCTTTGTTTTACACGGACAACTTCCATAATATACCATGATTTCAGGGTAAGGTTTCCAATATAATTTGATTTTAAAGTTATTGATTTATTTCTAGACAAAAGCCCCACGTGTATTGAAAAATACTGGGACTCAAATGTGTTGTGACTTCTCTAAAATATTTTTTAAACAGGTTCAGGATAACTGAAACATAAATCTGTAGGTGGTATGTTATGATACTTGTATATGGTAAAGAAAATGTACACTGTGAATGAGAACATTGCATCCATCTACATTTTACTCCATTGCCCTTCTCTTAAAAAACAATAAATTTCCCAGTAGCGACGACCTCTGGTTTGATTTGGAACAGGTTTTCCCTGTACTTCAGTATGAAAGTCCAATTTTAACAGTATGGTGTTCTTCTACACTGAATATTTAGCTAGACCTTGATTTGCTGCCTCTATTGCAGTTGTATCTCGGAATCTCAGTTCTATTAGGTTAAAGCTATAAAGCTAAATATTAAATAAGCAGAACTGGAGGCAGTCAGTGCCCTAGTGAACTCAGGTTCAATGCACAGAGCAGACAGACACTGAAAATGGAGCTGAGCACAGGTCTTCACATTCTGACAAAGCTATTTGCAAGCAGAACCCCTTTCTGTTGAATACTTGGATATGAAACTCCTGTACCAATCCCATCTTACGATCCCTAAGTATTGCTTGCCATTATGTCAAGAGACTAAAGAGAGAAACTGCTTTCCCTGTTGCCTAATGGCTGTAATGCTTGTACATATTTTTACCATTCCCAATAGAAGATGTAATTTGCGTCATCAGCACACATGGTCCTTCATTAAAATCTCTTAAAATTGCATCATTTTTATTCTCCCACATGAATGCAGCACCAATCAGAGAAACTGCTATTTCTGAAACAAAGCCTCTATATTCACAGTGTAATTTGATGTTTTGGAGCAATAGCCCCACACGGACTCATTATCTGGAAGAGTTAGCTTGTTAAATGGATGTATTGGAAAGGTCAATAAAAATAGGATTAAGGGGGGTAGTCTGTAGTGAGATTTTATCTTGTCAGGTTGTTTCATCTGTAGGGGGCAGTTTCACAGTGTGTGCAGACTATCAAATCTCCAAGCTCTTCTGCCTATTTCCTCCTAACTTATAGTATAATTGTATTGAAAGTATAGAGAAGTTAATTTGTAAAACATTTCTATGCAATCCAGGTAAGACCAGTAAGAGATGCTCACCTGCTCAGTGTTTTTTTCCTTCTTTTTCTAGCTGTTTTACATGGTTCCAGTTGCCCTGTGTGTTGGTGTTATTAGTGCCTTCCAGCTATCAGCCTTCACTTTCCGAAAGAACCTGGCAGCCACTGTTCTCCTGCTGATACTCTTTGGGTATGTGATTGGAAATGCTACAATGGAATTACAGCTTCCAAGAAACAAATCTAAATCTTTAGGTGTAGCTTGCACCTGCTGCTGGATGCATGGTTTTCTGTCTTTGTAAACAATTATGATTCAGCAAAGCATAGTGAGAAAACAGGCTGAAACGTGAATTTGAAAATTAAACACAAAAAATGGAGGGACATTTACTCAAACTTTTTTTTTAAAAAAGGAGTGCAAACGTCTCAGAAGATACTCAGTCTGTATAACAGTAGTTTACTGTTAGAAATTGATTGTATGTTATCTTCCAGAAAATGAGGGAATATTAACATAGGTCAGAATTTTAGTGCTTAGCTGTGCAGAATATCATCAAGAAGGTAAGGAACAGCTTTTGTTCCAGCTCTAACTATTTTCCGTAATTCAACATAGCTTCAGGAGTTTATATTTCCCATGAGAAGGCTGTCCAATATGAAATACTCAGGTGGATGAAGATTTGTCTCCTAATAGTACTATGAGAGAGGAAAGTTCTACCAAGCTACTCTCTTGTTTAATTTCACCTGAAAAACAACAGCAACCAAAAACAAAACAAAAAAAAACAAAAAAAAAAAAACCAAAAAAAAAAACCCCAAAAAAACCCAAAAAAACCAAACCCAAGAAAAATCCACAAAAACCAAAACAAAGCAAAAAACCAAACCAAAACAAAACCCCCAAGCAACCAATAGGAAGAAAACCAACCAAACAGCAACAAAAAACCACCAAAAAGCAATCCTGTAATAGGAGGTTAAAATAACTGGTTCAACAAAGGATTGATATCTCTATAAAAGTAAGTCTGTTCAGCCCTGGGATCAATCATATTAATAGTGTGTTCTGTTGTGTCACTTGAGGGGCAGAATTAAAGTTGCTTTGCTGTACATGTACAACTTCTGTAATACACCATGATTTCAGGGTAAGATTTTTGATAGAGTTTGACTTTAAAGTTATTTATTTATATAAAGTTAGAAGCCCCAGGTCTGTTGAAACATACTGTGACTCAACTCATACTGGAACTCATAACTCTTCCCATGTGTAGTCTAAGCTGATGTTAGAAATGCTGAAGATGAATTAAAGGAAAAGGCATCTGAGAAGTTTATTACTTATTTCAAGCAACTAATTGTTGCTACCCTTGTAGGGGAGAGTATGTATCTTGCATGAGAGATGTTTAGATAATGAAATATAGATGCTTCATGAGACAATGGTAAAGAAGGAAAGAAGAAAGGACCTTCTCCAAGACCAGGACATGTTCTATTCCAGGAAGAGTCTCAGATAAACCCTTCAAAAAACCAATTTACTCTATTGCACCTTGAAAACTGTTATTAAGGTTTCGTGCCTCCAACAACTCATTTTTTGGAAACTGTTTAGGTATCCTCTAAGCTGGATCTTTTCTTAGAAATTTTAGCCTAAGTTTATTCAGAACCATACTTCAGAATTGTTCTTCATCAAATGCATTTTGAAAGCCAGAACATGCCAAGTTCTGTCTTGTAAAACCTTCCAAATTCTTTGCATAATTCTATTTATCATTTTTCTTTATAATTCCAGTCTGAGCTCCTCTTTCCTGAATGTGAATAGCCCAACTAGTATGAAATATTGTGGAGGTCATGATGCTAGGATTTTGTAAATAACTTGTATGAAACATCCAAAGTTCATAATTTCCTCCTCTCTGTATCTTTCTTGGGTACCACCCTCACTTCTTTACTTCTCCACTTCCATGGAGTAATTCCTTCAAGTTAAAGGCACAAATTCTAACCAGTCTTAGAGCAAAGATTTCACACTATGAAATCTCACACCTTTTTTTTATTAGCTTTACAACCACTGAATCTTTCTTGTGATCCAGTTGCTGTCATATTAGCGAGGCATAAGCTTCTACAGAAACCTTAGCCAAGCAGCAACTGAAGCACACAGTACAAATCTGTAGGTCTACTGAAGTCGTGACAGGGTTTTTCTAGTGTGCTGGGCTTTGACCCTGCCCATAGTGTACTATCTATGTACAGTTATGCTGGCATTGTTTTAACCAAAATGTTGAGTTAAACTTTGAGTATCTCCGAAAAAAAAGTCATTGAACAAAAATGGGTCTTATTTTGTTGACTGCAGCTGCAGCTTAATCAGCTCAATATAATCCCTCCTGTTCTGTTCAGCTTTGGATGACATAACAGATGTTGCAGTGATTTTTAACAAGGAAATCTATGTATTCAATGTGTATTAACATATATTAAAGATCCAATAGCTGTCTGTAAATTTAACATGTCTCAAGGACATTGATAAACTTCAGAGTTTCCACTTGTCTTAATCTACCGTTTATTCAGCCTAACTACACTGTAAATGTGATGAAGCCTATTGTGGCCATTTTATTTTTCCCCAGTACTATGCATATAATCCTCCTTCATCTGAATACCATCATCATCTGCATTTTTTTCCTTTAAAGATGTTTTTTCTCTTCAGGGTACACTTGTGCGGATTTTCAGCTCTAGAACAAAGATAAAAATAGCCTAGTTCTACAAAAAATTAAAGAGGTTGTGTTTGAAAAAGTAATCAAATTTCTTAGTAGGCTACTTTAAAAGTGATTTATTTTAAAAATATAACTAAGATACATCTTTTTCTCTTTTCGATGATTACAGAGGTGTTTTCTAGTCCAAATGCTTAAGCAGTTTTGCCCAAAATGTTCTGTCTTTTATACTTAGAAAATACTAAATTGCAACTGCAGCTGAAGGAAGAGAAAGAGGATAGAAATGTAGGTGCGACTGGCCACAATTTAAAGGCTGTATTTGAACATTGTATAACTTTAGGATTCTGAAAGTCTTACTCATTTCTTAGCAGCTAAAAGCAAAAAAATCAAATTTTGCTTTTATTTACAGCAGAGTAACAGCACTGTAAATCATGTATCTTTCCTGAGCTGTTTCCAAGGATGTACTTGTATTTATGATATTGTTATTCTGAGAAAAGTGATTTTGGTATGTGCATCAGAGGAAGAAAAGATTGTGTGATTAAGACTGGCAAAAGCATGCTGAAAAGTATAGTGGGATCTTGAATACTTACAATTTCATTTGAGATCCAAACTTTGAGTCATTAACCTTTGTCTTCCTATACACTGAAGATAACATTATTATTACTTCCCAGCAGGGTTTGCAAGTTTGTTTTTTAAGGTAAAAGATTTTGGCTTTCTTCAATGCAGAAATTAATCTATAAAGTACAGAATAATTAATTGAAAAGGGAATGACTTAGTTTAGTATTCTAAACCACACTTTAAGGCAGTGAAGAAGGGAATTCACAGATTTTTGGCTAGTTGCTCTTGCATTGAGCTCACTATTAAACCAGTTATACATATTAAAATTATATAGGAAGTGTTATATATACACTGCATATATACTTATTGTTGTGCAATTCTGTATGCTGATACATATGCTCCTGCAGTCTAAATACTGCTTGTTTGGTAGATAGATCTTGCAGTATGTTGAATGGAAAATACGTTTTCTTTACATGGCATGCATGCTCTGATTACCTGGGCCTCGTTTTAATCTTTATAAACATCTCTTTATAAATAAAAAACATGTGCATGCTCCACTCTGGATAGACATCCTTTGATTTTTCATAATGGAGGTGCCTTCCTCCTTCCTTTAAAGATTCTCATTGAAGATGATGCAGCCATGGACATGCTGTCTTATCCTCATAGTGTTATGCACCCATTTTTGACAGCTATTACTCTACTGACAGCCTGGTTAAGGTAATAACATGGTCTGTAGGATTTTTCAATTCTCACATATCACGAGCACAAATACCGGTTTCAGTTTGAAAACTATTGGTTTTTTGCTTATTTTTCTTCTCTTTCTTTGCTCACTACCTCCTTCTTCTTCCCTTTATTTTTTTTCTTTCTATGAAAGCCTCTCAGAAAAGATAGCTGCTCAGCATCCATGATTTAAGCTTTAAATAGTTCATTTTAATTCTATATCTGTGTAAGAAGTTTGCAAAGGTGCAGGGATTTGCAATCATTCAGAAGTCAGGATTGTGAGCTGTCTGGAACAGTCAAAGTAAACATCTGCAGCTGATATATGCAAAAATGGATTTTCTCTGCAAAAAACATGGCAGTAGATATGTGTACTTCTATGAAGTATAAGCAAATTTTGTAAAGAATATGTATCCTAAATTTGTCCCTTTCTTAAATCACTTGTTCTGAAGAGTTGTTTGCCTGTCTTAGAAATAAAGAAAAATAATTGTGGGTTTTTTTCTAGTGTGATAACTGACTTTTTGGGGGGTCAAAAGCATAACTTATTTTTAACAGTTTTGTTTCTTTAAACTTTCAGATATGCAACTTTACCTTGGATGTATTTTGCATCCAGATTCTTCTCAAGTTCAGATGTAGCTTTTATTTCCTACATCTCCTTAAATTTTGTGTTTGGCCTATGTACCATGCTGGTGACTCTCTTACCTCGCTTGTTAGCTATAATTTCCAAAGTGCAGGTCAGTATAAAATCTTTGGTTTACCTTTTTCATAACTGAGATGTATACATACATATATCTGCATATATATATTTAAGAATGTTCATATGTGTGTTTATATATTTATACAGATAAGATTTTTCTGGAAGAAAAACATATGGTTTTAAATATTCATGGTTTTTCTATATTGACTGTTACCATCTTGAATTTTAACTTGTATATAACCCAAAAAGCATGCTGTAATAATGGAAAAACAGTGTTAATTGAAACTTTGACATTTTCTAGACCATTAAGTTGTAATTGGCACATAATGGGAGCTGTTCTGGTCGATTAAATAGATTATATGCATTGTAAAATGTGTTTGAATAATATTGACATAAGAAATAAGCTGCATATTCCTAGGATCATTAATGCACTGTATGACTAGCAATTTATGCAGTGCATTCTCACTCCATGTATGTATTTTTAATTAGTTATAACAGTATTTAAACAACTTGATGGAAAGGAGTTCCAGAATGAGTATGACTCTTTATTCACGTACATGTCAAATCTTGATGTTTAAAGTCAAACCTGGATTATCTGTCATGCAATTGTGTAAGCAAATTTGGTATTCACTTGGGTTTAACTTGGTGATTTAAATTTTATATTATTTGAATATTAAAGTGTTAAGGAAATAGTAGAATTGTGGCTACATGTGTTTTGATACTATCTATGAACTTCAACTAAGATTAGAATGCTGTGGCTGTAGAAAGTCTAAAATGCAATATGATGTGAATCCTGTCCCTAAAACAGCTCACAATATGCACTTTAGAATTCAGTTTACCATGAGTGAGATTTGAATGCAGTATCCAGTTTTGCAAGATTGCTCATTGGTCTGTTGGAGAAAACTAAATTTTTTTCCCTTTTATCTTTGTCCTCCTCCATCCTTGCTGTGTCTTAATACAGAGTTTTCAGAACATCTACAATATCCTCAAATGGGCATTCATCATATTCCCACAATTCTGCCTAGGCCAGGGCTTAATAGAGCTTTCGTACAATCAAATCAAGTTTGACCTGACCAGGAACTTTGGAATAGATTCTTATGTGAGCCCCTTTGAGATGGATTTCCTGGGCTGGATTTTTGTGGCAATGTCCCTTCAGGGAACGCTACTACTTCTTTTACGTCTTTTCCTTCATTGGGATCTCCTCTGGAAACCAAGGTGTGTTATCATTTGTATTCTGCCACAGTGGGCACGGAACTAATTTTTGGAGAAAGAAAATGTTTGTTCAAGTGTGCTCCTTTGAACAATGGAAGATAAATTCTTCTGATAACATGATGTCCCTGAATTAATACAAACTACAGAAAAAATACAAGTAGTTGTTTTTCCCTTGTATTCTGATGAGAATTGATCACCAAGTGCTAAGGGATTGCAACCAGGAAAAAAAGAGTTATGCAGAGTGCAGCAATGACCAATTTTCCATGTATCACTTACTATCATCCTCTGTTGTAGGGGTCGTTGCTCAGTTAACGGCGTGGACAGCCCTTCAGAAGATGTTGATGTAGAAATGGAGCGACAGAGACTCTTTGGTGGAAGAACTGGTAATGATGTCCTACTTCTGTACAACCTCAGGAAGTGTTATGGAGGTTTCAGTAAGAAGAACACAGCTGTGGAAAACATAAGCTTGGGCATACCAAGGGGAGAGGTAAAGGAGTCTTTCTTTTTCCCCTTTTATAAAGTAACGCTTTATTCTGAGCAATTGTTGAGACATAGTGTGTCTACAGTGACAGGCCTGTAGATAGCAGCAGCAAAAATTCAGTTGTAGTAATTTCTGAAAATCAATAACTGGATAAAAGCAGAAACTCTGGTGGTGCTGAAGAAGCAACTGTTCTTTTATTTTTTGGTTAAACGTTCATCAGAGTCTTAATTTTTTTACTTCTTGCTTATCTTTACCAAATTGCTGTACTTTAAGCTAACATAAAAAGCAAGTAAGGTAGCATAGCAGTTTAGTGTTCAAAGAGAAAACAGAATACCTAACTCAATAGAAATCTATGGACTCCATCCTGAATTTGTTACCACAGTACATTTTTGGTTCCCATGCTGAAATCATCACAGTACATTTGAATATAGCATATACAAAAATCTATTTCAATTAATTGAAATTTAGTGTTGAAAATGTCTGTGTTTGGGGGCTTTATGCATTATTTGGATGGTTTGGGGAATTACAGATATTAATTTTTAAACTACTGAGAAAGCAAAGACTTTTCCTGGTTACTAATATAAAATTGGAAGATCTGAGAAACTTGCACAGGTGCAGTGATGTTCCAGCTACTTACTGATCAGCTGTTGGGTAACTGAGGTAACCAGGAGGATGTTATTGTTGATTATAGCCTATAAATCAATAAGAAAGTTAATGAAAATAGTATTTAGAAATCATAAAGTGCTAAGTGTAGACTTAAAACGAATCCTATCCTAGCTTAAGCATTAAGTTATTGCAGCTAGGGACCTGAAATAAGTGTTCAAAATGAGTGTGTCTCTTGGATGTTTGGTATTCACTTGTACATGGTGAAGCAACTCATGAGAAGTTTGGAAATACTCACTCTGTGGACTGATATCCAGGGTTTGGAAGCAGGACCTAAAATCCTCCTGTCCAAATGAAGCATTTACTGATAATATGGATAAATAATGGATTTGATTGGCAGGGTTCTAAGAGGAGGGCTAGAATCCTAAATAAATCACTTCTGGTAATTAGGGGGTAATCAAAATATTATATATATTAGTTTTTTGAAAATGGATTTTCTTTGGGAAAGGGAATTTGCACACATATTATATCCATATATAGTTTCTTAGAGCCATATAACAGAAAATGTGGAAAGGGGTAATATTTCTTGTTTTTTCAGTACAGCATATTGATTTTTTTTCCCAATATCTCTGATAGTGTTTTGGACTCCTGGGAACAAATGGAGCTGGGAAAAGCACAACATTTAAGATGCTGACTGGAGATATCATCCCATCTGCAGGACGTGCTGTTATCAGGACTCCTACTGGGTAAATAACACAGGGTTTGATCAGAACAGTGCTAATTGATAATGCACATGATCAAAGACTCAGCATGTCTTCAGTCCTTTATACTGTACTCTAGGGACCTATTTTGTTCCCTTTTAAATGTATATTGCTTTGTTTCTGTTAAGTCTCTGTGGAAAAGCTTTTTAGCATTATTTAATTCTGTTTGACAGCTCTGTTAATTGAGAACAAACTTGTCCAGTAGCAAAAGAGAAACTCTAAGAAGACTTATTATACATAATTTTAAAACATTTTTAAAAATCTTAACATACGTTAAAATGCATGGATGTATATCCCCCTACAAGTTCTGCACGGAGAGTTTTCCAGGCTTAGGTAGATGATCAGTGCTTCAAGTGGGTAATTTTAAAATATTTTCTTACAATAATGTACTTCAGAATAATGAATTAATTACTTGATCAATATGCTATGTATAAGGATAAGAGGTAATGTTGGCGAGATTTATCATTCTGATGGAGTGATGAATGATGGACTTTGGGTTAGATGCAACCAATGCATTTCATTTTTCCCAGCAAACTTGGAGGGGAAAGAAAGTTATTTTTTTCAGTCAGTGGTAAATATGTATATCCAAATACACAAATGGCTTTTGGACTCTTTTCTTTTCCTAAATGATGTACATTTCAAAATCTTTTTTGGACAAGGACAGGTCAAGTGTTTCATTAAGAAATTTTTAAAGGAAGCATTTTTGAATTTTCAAAATAGCAAGTTACATTTCTTTAGATTAGAAATTAAATGCTTCCATAGGTCAGTGTTTCCTTACTTCTTTATGAAGATAATGATCATCAGCTTTAGCTTCAAAGATAAGTAGCTTCAGACATAGCAAAATTCAGTTTTCTGAAAAATTAGCACTTTTGAAATGACAATATCACCACTATCAAAAATAATTTTACTTCACTATGTTTTTTCATTATCTTTCATATCAAGTAATAAAAATGTTGATCATAAAGCAGAAATTATTTTTAAAAAAACATTAAAAAATAGGATTTTGGACTAGTTATTCTTAAGAGAAGTGGTGTGAGTGAGACTTTAAAATGGTTAGAGAGGATTTTAGATGGTTGTTTTAATTTATAATTTTTCAGACTTTTTAAAATAATATTTTGTCTTAAACAGAAGACAATTATTTTCAGACATTGATCAAAATTAAAAATAACGCAAGTGATTTAAAATCAGATAAAAATCAAAATTATTATTCTTTGGAACTGACGGATGGCATTGTACCTCCTGGTACAGGATATGATGGAGATCAGAAGTTTATAACACGAGTCTGAAGAGGATTTGAGATTTGGAGAAATAAAATTATCTGTAATATATTTTTAAAATAAAATATTGCCATTAGGGCATCAGGACATTTAAACTCCCATGTTTTGTTTTGATTCTGAGCAATATTTGGCTGTAGAGTTTAATGGGACTTGTCTTGTGTCCCACCAGTGCATTCATGGATCACACATGATTATCCCTGTGCAATGTCATCACAGGTTGGTATTTAGGCCAATTATTTGATCTGGTGTGAAAATTCCAACATTTTAACATCTACTTGAAAGCAAATATAAAGTTATAAGAATACAATTCATTATTATATATATTGACACAGTTTGCTGACTACTACATTTTTTTAGAACCTCCTAAGATAATTTAAAAAAAAATTACAAAACAATTCACCAGTGCCTGGATTCCATTCATCAGTTGTGTTGCTATGTACCTGTGGTTAAATAGATAAAAATGCTTCTGAGGTCAACTAGTCAGCTACTGGCTTTTGACAATAGGCTAAATGCTGTCCTTGGACATTGTGTGTGTCACTTTCATTTTCCATACCGTGTTTTATAAATCCAACATGAAAGCCTATATTAAGATGCAATGTTATTTACTATATACTGAAACACAGGTAATGAAATTTGACACATTTAGGAGGTTTGAGAGAAAGCCTTAGATGATTAAATTTCAGTGTACAAAATACCCTTGACAACATTAATTATCACCTTGTACTATGGTAGTGTCAATCGAGTTCATGGATTTTTTGTGTTTGCAGGGGCTGCAGTGAGTGTAAATCCCATATTCCCAGGATTTCAAAATTTAATGCTAATTCAAGAAGGTAACCTTAAATAAGAGGCTGCTATTATACAGTAGCTAAACTTAGAGAAGCAAACAATTTGAGACTGTGAGAATAAATTTTTGTCCATCCTGACTTTATTCCTTGCTTCATATTTTAGAAACTGCTGTTGAAGCAGCTCATCATGCATTGTGTTGCTGTACTCCTGAAAATCACTAAGAGACAAGTTTGCTGGCTCTTCCAGATGTGAGCTCGTAGCCACAACAGACCTGGAGAGCCCTTCCTCAGCACCTAAGAATGACTAAAATCACTAATTGCAGATACTATTAGGTGGATTGATTTTCATTTATGATTCAGATAAATGAAGGGGAAGGTATAGTAAGCAAGCTTCTCCTTTTCTTACTCTGGTAGTGTATTCAGAAGCCTGGTGTTCCTGACAGAGAGACTACAGTCAGCAGCACAAAGCAGCTGCTGATCACAGCTGCAGAACATTTCTTGGTGAATAGAACTAGATTTTTTTGCTTAAAATTTACATGAAGGAGATTCCATAAAAACATTATCTCTGATACCGATTCCTGATGAATAATGCAGCTTAGATGTAGATCCCACCTCTTTTGGGTTTGACTGGAAAGAACACATCTTTTGTCCTCTGTCACTGTGAAAGGATGAGGTACTGTAGTCTGATGGATCCTTCACAGAATCATAAAATGGTTTGGGTTGGAAGGGACCTTTAAGATCATGTGGTTCCAACCCCCTCCATGGGCAGGGACACTTTCCACTAGACCAGCTTAATCAAAGCCACATCTAACACTGAACACTTCCACGGATGCGGCATCCACAGCTTCTCAAGGAAACTTATTCCCATGACTCACCACCCTCACAGTAAAAAATTTCTCCCTAACATCTAATCTAACCCTATCTTGATGATGTATTCTTCATGATCAAATAATTAAATGAGTATGTAAAATTGCTATTATGAACATTGCAGAACCTAACTAATTTTATTCCATGTAGAAAATCCTTAATTCATAACAGCTTCAATTGTCTTGAATAAATATGCTTCAATATTTTTGGCTTAAAAAAACAAATTAAAAAAGAAAGAAACCAAACACCCCCCCCCAAAAAAATCCATGCATAGAGTTTCCTAATTGATACTGAATTTAAAATGAAGTTGGGAATGTCTCTTCGAGTCAGGTGCACTGATAATGCATTGAATTTTATTGAACATCTGTTGTATTTTGGAACAACATGAATTCTAGAAATGGAAGATGGAATTTTTCAAAGGTAGAGTTGAAGGTAAAGTAGAATTTTTGAAAGGTAATCCTAAAACATTGTGGAAGTGCAGGGATTTATAGAAAAAGAGCCTCACACACCAGTAATCAACTAGTATTCAAGGAACTTCTGCTACAGTCTCAAAGAATTTTTAGAAATATGCTTCTGAGAAGTAAGGCCTTTTTTAACAGGGCCTAAGAGCAGATTCACATCTTCAAGTATTTTTAAAGACTTGTCATCCTTTAGGTTGGTTGTTTGATAAATTCTTAATACCACAAAAAAAAAAGCTTATTCTTAAGAGTCTAAGAGAGATCTGAGTCTGTTTTTATAACAAAAGATAATCAAATCCATAGAAGATAAGTATTATGTATGTTAGTTTTTGGTATCACTGGGATTCATAACTCAGGGTGTCATTAAGTGGGAATGTTTGTGAAATACTTTTCTGCAAATTGGTTTTTCCAGGACTGCTTTGGTGGGGAAATGATTCTGAGGGAAGGAAGGCTTCTGATCTGTTTTAATTGGGGTTTTCTCTTTATGATACACTACAAATTAAGTAGATATTTTAAATGCATTATGTGCCTGATATGTGTATCTTACAATCTGTGTGACCAATGCACATTTATAGTATACAATCTCAGCAGTCTACAAAAAACCTGCTTTTTAAAAATTTTCATTTCCCTCTGCAGAAAATGTTTTAGGCAACTTATATAACCTTTGTAAGCCCATTCTAGTTGTTACTGTTATGTGATTAAAACAGTCCAGTCAGATGAGTAATAGGAATTTATCACCAACCAGAGCCAATCATGTGAAGATAATGCCTTTCACAGAGGATTTTACTTTTTTATTTTTTTGTGTACCTCATTAATATTGCTGCTATCAGAGACATATCTGTGCAAGAGAAACAGAGAAGTAATTATCTTCTAGAGAATGTGTCTCCATATTAGGGCTATTTGCCACCTCAATATTGACAAAGAAATAAGAAACATTGAAACAGTAACTGCAGAAGGCTTGGAAACAAAATAGTGATAGCAAAGTTCCAGGAGTACCTTGCATAAAGGGCAGAAATATCAAAAGCAAACCCAATAATTACTAGAAAGTAGATTATTTGAATAAGGTTTGTTTAATTGTATTTAGAAAGTATGGTTTTATAAGATATTAAGAGAACAACAGGGTTTTAAAGAATTGCGGAGCTTAAATATATTTAATAATTAACTGCATGGTCTGCTTGACAGTTAGAAGAGTTCTTTGTGTTCTCTGTAGCACAGCTGTTGCTCTACAAGAGTAAAAATGGACTAAAATTATCTTATGCTCGGCTTTACTGCCATAACTAATTGCCACCAATGTGGGACTATTTAAATGAAGGGTAGTGTATGAAACTGTAAACATTTTTGTTGTTAGTTTTCCTGTCAAACAGCTTGAAGAAGTCAGGTCTGCATTAAATATGTACAAAGAAAAGCTGACAGTTAACAAAGTGGTATAACAAAGTAGAACAAAGTGAGTCTTCACAGTCTTTGAATGTCTGCTGGGCTAATATATCAGCAAATACTGTACATCTGTTCCACTTTTTTGTGTTTGTGTGTACTTTGGCCAAGCTTTGTTTTCTTTCCCTTTCTATACTTGTGTTTAAAAGCCTCTTTAGTGACTCTGTCAGAAAACCTCTCTAAAGTGAAGAGCTAAACACAGCTTTGAAGAGAAAGTGACAAAAGCCTTTTAAGTGTCATGGCAAAGTCAGTGTAAAATAATGAATAATGTGACTGGTGGTTTGTTTGCATTTTTGGTACCCTCTAGTTTGCAATATTTTCTGTTGTACTTTGCTGAATAGAGATGACTTTAAGTTCATACTTAGAGTGTAGTAGGATGAATATGCAAAAAAATAGATAAACCAGGTAACCATCTTGTTCATAAGCTGCCCCATCAAGGACTGAAGCATTTGGCACTCTTCCTCATGTAATTAATTTATGTCCCATGAATTTCCATCTTCCTTCTGCTAGAGAACCTCCATGACAGCAATTCCCCATCCTATTTGAATCGTGTCAGTCATCTCAGCTGTTGGATTACAAAGTCATAGGACCACAGAGCTACTCTTCAAAGAGGGAAAAGTAAAATATTTCTTTATAGCTAGAACTTCAACTCTTTTGATAGGTATGATATTCAGCTTGATAAATAATTAAAATGTAGTTCAAATAGCTTAACTTGAAAGGAAGAGTAAATTTACATAAATATAATGGCTGAAATGGCTGTTTTTACACTGTATATCAGTATAATTAGTCTAATTAGAATGAAGCTATAGTTACATTAATTATATTTTAACCTTGATTTTTTGTAATGTTAATTGGGCATTAGTATGCACTGAATTGAATGTGCAGTTATAAGTACAATGAATTGTCTAAGTACTTTTGCAATTTGTATATTTATATTTCATTTTGACTAATTAATGGAATTTATCTCTCTGTACAAGCAGATATATATGTGTGTGTGTGGTATTGTAAGTACCATACATATCACTGCTTTTAATTGCATTGAAAAACTGCAGAAAAAGCATAAAGTGAAACAAAGTGCACAGTGGAACCAAAAGTGAAACAATTTTTCCAAAACCAGCCATAAAACTGGTATCAGGGGTACTAAGTTGTCTCTGGAACCCCAACACTGAGGTTTACCTTTGAATTACAGCCCACAGCCACCTTTAAGCTATGTTGGTAGTAACCATTGTGAAAAACAAGATCCAAATCTAGTTCTGCAAACTAGATTTGGATCTGGCCTTCTGGAAACTGCAGGTCCTGTTTATACAGGAGAAGGAAACAGATTCAAAGGCTTTCTCACCTGGACTGCTCCATGCCAGGCTTTCTCACCTGGACTGCTCCATGCCACCCTGATATAACCTGTAATCAGATTGCAGGACTTTCTTTAAGCACTCAGAATAAACAGATCAATGCAAAATGCCTTGCAATGGTCAGTGGAGGAACAACTTTGAATCACGAATTTTCTATACTCTGATTTTAGTTTATGATTCCAGTATCTTGAAAGTCTGGCAAGTTTCTTTCCTCAATAGTACAAACCTATAAGATGAACACTCCATAGTGAGGAAACTCTTACTGAGTCCTGGATACTTTCTCCAGATGTCTTGCACCAAAATATCATGATTCTCACCGAAGTACTTAGACAGGGATGGAACAGAAAATCTTCCATGCTTCAAGTACTAGACTCCACTATTTTTCTTGAGGATGCTAAATGTTCTGTTGACCATTTCTAAAGGAGTTCTAGAAATGCAATTTTGCAACTTTAAAACTGTATTTAAAATATAAAGATTTCTGGAAATATTCTGGTGGTGTCATTTCTTGCAGCTGTTCATTCTAAAGGAAAACTTAAGTAATGAGGGGAAGTATTGACTGAGCATAAGGATGTAGTCTAAAAATGAAGGAGAAAATATGTTCTATATCTTAACTTGATCAGATGATGTAATCAAAATTACTAACATAATTTAAAGATATCAAGTACACTGTGTTATTATAAAGATACAGACATTTGTGTATTAGTGTAAAAGCTTAGTGTAAAAGTGTTTTACTCCCCATAGTTTTTAGATGTTACACTAGATTTCATTGTGTCTACTGTACTATGGACAATAGCCTGAGAATGGTTTGAATCCATACTTACATGTTGTTTCTCTCTGCTTATAAAATGAGCTGATTTTTCCTCCTGTATGTCTTATTTTTAATGTCAATAATCTAGTGAAAAATTATGGCATCCTGATAATAATAGGGCAGAAAACAAATGACTGTTTTTCTTTTGCTTGAGAATAAAAAGAATCAGCATTTTGCTGCATGCTAATCTATATTTCAGAAAATATTAAAAATATATATTTGAAATTTGGTTCTGATAATATGATGTTTTTTTAAGGAAGAAGAGGATTATAAATAGTTTAAACAATCAAACCAGAAATTAAAAAAAAAAGAGAAAAATATTTACAGTATATCATTTACTGTAGAAGATTTTCTGGTATCAAGCCATCACTACTTGAAATGTTCATTTAATTTAGACCCATAAAAATGAAATCTGATAGATTAACTGAATTTCAAGGAAAATCAGTTTCCTAAGACAGGAGCTTGTTTTCTGTTGTACAATACCTACTATAATTAAAAAGGATAATGTGTTTTTCTTTAATCTATGTTTTATTTATATTGTTTATATTGTCAGAAAAAACTTAGGAAACTTAGGAGCTGGCTAAACAAAACTGAATGAAAATGTCCAGAATTTTGATTTGGAAATCTACTCTGTGATGTTGATGAGGGAAGATGAGGCATTAAACTGCCTCATGAAAAAAAAAAAAAAAAAAGAGTCTGTTAAAAGCTAAGAATTCTAATATGGCTTTTTTTTTTTTGTCTTCTGGTTGGATTGTTTTTGATTTAACAGATACAGAAATGAGGGAGAGGAGTGAGGTGGAAAGGTCTATGAGTTCTTTAGTGAATACTGTAGAATCTCTGAGTTAATGGGAAGTTGAAGTGTTCAGGGTCAGCACTAATGGATAAAGTTGCAAGGTAAGGGACCTAACTGAGTAAGAATATTAAATGGTGCATTCTCACTTTGTCCTCACTTTATGAAAGCTGAAGGTCAGTAGGTGGGGTACTGTTCACCTAGGGCTGGGTGCTTTACATAGGCAGAGCACTAGTATCCTGTATGTACAATTAGCACTGAGGACATCTTTTATTTCCTGATGCCACCTGAGTAAGAATGCTCTAATATAGTTCTAGCTAAGGAACATTAGATGTCTGTTGTTTTTTTTTTTGCAGCTGTCCATATTTAACTTTTTGTTCTTCATGGTAGGAGCCCATTGCAGACAAGATGTTTCTATCCAGCTACAGGGTTCATGCTGAGTAAATGTGCCTTAAATTACCCCTGAGTGTGATTTGTTCTCTTCTGATTGAGCTTGGCATATTATCAAAAGCTCAGTCTCTTTTTTTTTTTTCTCAAAAGACAGCAGCTGCACCAAAAGAATACCCTGTGCATGAATCTTTCTAGCAAAACAAACCTCAGACACATCTCTCTATGTTCAACAGCGTCTAGATAACATTTCACTGTGAATAGTATTTTGCTATGTTAGAATTAATTAAATAAGGAATCCACTGCTTCTAACTGGTTATACAAAAAGATCAGCATTATTCAATCCATATCTTATGGTAAAGATGACTATAGAAAAGGGATTTAATTTGCCATACATGTGGTTGGAAACTGAGACAGTTAAAATTCTGTATTTTCTTCATTGACAATGTCCTATAAGTGGGTATAAATTAATGATGAACACTTCAGTTACCCTCTTTCCCCTATCACTCTTCTATATTTTGCTAACTATTTAGAGAGGAGTCTACAGGCAGAGAACTTACATAGCACCATCCAAACCAGACAAGATACCATGATTTTAGATCTTTGCCATTAATAGCAAAGAAACATTCTAATTAATCCATGACAAGGTTTGTCATAATCATGTTAATTTATCTTTTGATAGGATTAAAATATATTTTCATGCTGTGGTTCATTATGTAAAATGCAGAACTTTTTTTCTCCCCAGACTCCTGAATCTTGTTAACAGGAGATACATATTTATATTTTCACTAGTGCTAGTATTTGTAGATTCTGCAGTTAATGCATTTACTTTGTGTCTAAATGATTAATAATATATTTAGTTATTTCAATCAGAAATGTAAAAAACCTAAGAGGTTTCCACTAAGAGGAAAAACATTCTGTTATTCAGAATCTTTTGAAAACTCTTTTCTTTCAAAGCTCAGATTTTTTTATTATTAAGTATCTTCATTTTGATAGGTCTTTCTGTACATGTAAATCAGCATCGTTGAGTGTTGAATTAGATGTTGGAATAAATAGGATAGATTTAGTGTCATTATGGATAATGAGACTCCCTTGCAATCAAGCTTGCTTCTTAGCAATGAGTGTAATTTCAAGTAATGCTGTAGAGCTACAAAGTGAAGGCCAAAGTCTCTTAAATCAGGATAATTTTATACTTTTTCCTGTATTGTCTTTTAAGTTTCTAGGCTTTAATATCCAGTGTTTTTTTTTTACTCTTGTTGTTTAGAGAATGCATGCATACATGTAGTCATAGCCACACAAAGAATACACAGCAAAATTTCCGTCTCTCAAGTCCTTCCTCTTCAATATCCAATGTGATTGATATGAATATCATATTGTATATAGTATAATTTACAATATGAGCACTGTATGGTTTGAAATGTCTCCTTAGAGCAGGTACTACCAAAAAGATAAGAGAAATAAAACTGGTGAGCTTTAATTCTCATGGATGTCTCTTCTTCATGTGTTGGTCTGTTGACACACACGCTGTCACAACAGTGACATGCTGGTGGCTGTGCTAACTCAAAAGGGACAAAAAGTGTGGTGTGCATTGTGGGTGTCATTGCACTAAGTAACCACGGCAAAGAAATTCAAACTTCTTTATCTGTAGACTTGAGGTTGTGTGTGTTTGTCTTGTATCCCAAGTGTGGAACCCAGGGCCATGGATTTGTTAAACAACATTCAAATCTTTTTCTTTTTCTTTAAACAGGTCAGAAATGGATATACTCTCTGCTAGCTCTGAAGGTATTCTTATTGGATATTGTCCACAACAAGATGCCCTGGATGAACTTTTAACAGGTTGGGAGCATCTTTATTATTACTGCACACTGCGTGGAATTCCAAAGCAGAATATCCATAAGGTAACTATCCCGAACAGATTTGCAGGGGGAGCTATTGCCTGGCTAGACTGTGGGGTTTATAGAACAATTGTACCTTTTTAACATGAGAAACTATCGAATATTTCATCTTAACAACTTTAGTAATAAGGTTTTTCATTACCACAATTTTATTTAAATAATGTGGATTTTTTGTCTGTTATGCCAGTTCAAGACACAATAACATCACTGCAGATAGTAAAATAACATTATTGCAAATGAAATCTCAGACACAAAACCCCTAAAAGAAATTAAATTTATGAATGACTCAATGCCTTCACTATCACACACAAAGTTCTGTGAGAGAACACCACGCTTTGAGTCTTGTACCTCTGAAAAACTCTTTTCTTCAGAGACACAATTTAACTTTGAAGGAACTAAAAATTATTGTATGATTCTGTATAAATAAATGAAACACCTGGGTTCTGGGATAGGAGCTGTCAGCACTCTGCTGTCTTAAACTTCATAAGATGGAAGCAGTCTCTTAGATGCTCCAGCTGCCACACAAAGCTTGGGCTGAAGAAAACGCTTTGAGAGCTTACCAGCATAGAAGACAACAATATCTGGGAATATCACTGGGAGCTTTTGGGTTTACAGATACAGGTGCAGCTGTGCTTATCAGCAGACTGACCTTTCTTCTGCAATGAGGCAACAAGTCAGCTGATACCAGAAATTAAGTATAAAATGGATACAGTGTAAAATATGGGGGTTTTTTTTCTGTATCAGTTGATGGAAGTTTACATTATGATCTGACTTGAGCTCTCAGTCTTTTCTGCTTAATTGCATCTCTATTAACATGAGAAAATTATACTGTCATATGAAGTTGGTATCTGTCAATTCCTGCTGTATAGATTGATCCCAAATAGTAGCTATTGCTCTAGCACTGCCCTTGTAACCTCGAGATTACTGCCTGTTGTTTTCCTTCCATTTTTCGAGAAGTGAAACTGCATGAACTGAAATAGCTGCCTTTTTTTTTTTTTGGGGGGGGGG
>QUSF01000001.1:1039093-1313168 GCA_003676055.1 Chloebia gouldiae
TTTTTTTTTTTTTGGGGGGGGGTTGGTTTTTTGTTTTGTTTTGTTTTGTTTTGTTTTGTTTTGTTTTTTTTCCTTTGCTACCCAGCACTTTCTGGCTGTTGCCTCAGGGTCTAATAAGTGGTTTGCAACCGGTTCCTTGACTGTATGTGAGAGGGCTGCTTTGTGGTTCTCTGCAGCCTGTTTTCTTTTCCCTCAGCAGAAAGGTGCTATTTCAGAAAAAAAGTATGATTCCTGTAAGGGACATTGAGTATTCATCAGGACAAGCAATATTTTGAATTTTTACTGTTTTAAGATGATAACTTGGGTATTTCTGGATGAAAGCCTGGGGGGAAAAAAGTGATTCTTGCGTGTCTTTGCCCTTTGTCTTGGGTAGTATCCATTGTCCAGGACAAAGCCAGGACAAAGCCTGGACTTTTACATGTTTTAACAATATGTTACTTGCAGACTGCTCAGAAATTATCATATAGTCTTTTGTTTGATTGTTTACCCTTCATAACTTATTGGTGTTAATTTTTACTTCAAACTAGTAGCAGAGTATTAAAAACTTGCATATATTTCCACTGATCTAAAATAAATATATTAATATATATTATTGCTATAAAGCACTCAACTATAATTAACTACCTGTTTTCTCCATGAAGTGTCAGTTCCTCCATAGCAGTTAGGGAAGAGTTTCTCAAGTGGTACGTTACATCACATACATGTCCCTCTTCAAATGGATGAAAATCATTCATATAGATATGAGTTACGTTACTCTGTGCACTGAGAGAAGACAAACATTAACCTTCCTGGACCTCAGATGATCTAGGTACAGGCCTAGACTATTCTTTATAGTCAGCCTTCTGTGCCTTAGCATCACATTTATGAAAGAAAGATCATCTTTTCAATTGTCTTAATTTTTTTGTCTGCATGGATTGCAGAGCAGACTTTGATGCCATGTGCTTGTGACCAAGGCATCAAAGCGCTCCTACAAATATTTAGCTGTTCTGGTTTTCCTCCACCAAGAACTGAAATGCAGCTATCAGAAGAAAACAAATGTTTTTGTCAGCGGGCTCTCCTGACTGTGTGGCAGGGCTGTCAAGCGCTCAACAGCTGCTGTGCTTCCACTCTGAAATGGCTGGTGACTGGAGAAAGTGAGAATTTTAACTGCCTATAAAGAAAATAAGGCTTTGGAATGCTTTAGACGAGCAGCTGTATGGAAACACAAGCTGTTATTTTCTCATCATTCCCTCCTGCCTATGATACAGCACTCCAAGCCTGCCTCTGAATATTTACCAGTGACTAATTACGCTAATATGCACAGACACATATATTCTAGAGAGTAGAATATATGTGGTTTGATAAAGCAAGAAACGTACATTCACTTTTTTTTTAAAGAAATAGGTGAGTGGGCTGGTGATTCACAGGTTCTGTTGCTACTGAAGTTTTCTCTTGAAGCACTAACTTCAAGGACCAAATCCTTTGCTAGACCAAATCCTTTGCTAGACAAATTTATCAGCAGCAGGAGTTAAGTGCCTGACATAAAGTTGAGTGCACTTAATGTTCCAAAACAGTAATTAAATGAATGGGAAAGGAGGAGAAAAATGGGTCATTTACTGACAGTGTTAAGCTTCACATGTAATGTGAAGTTTTTTTATACCTCACAAATCTCCTCTAAAAGTTTCTATTTGTTAAAAATTGGAAAAAATTAGAGTAAAGTTTTTAGGTTATTTAGAAGGATATTTATTAAGCAGAGTACTTTTAATTTTTATTTCTTTAATATATCAACTTCTTAGATCTCAATTTGTTCCAAAATACAGCATTCAGCTTGTTAAAAAATTAAAATTATTAACACAACATCAAATGGCATCCCTCATTAGCATTAAAACTCCTGTTGCAAATCTCAAAAGAAGATTTATCAGGTCTTTTGAGGTAACTTTTTGGAATGCCAGTATGCTTTCTCTTTTCATTAACTCTTCAGGAAGATTTTGCTTTGATTCTAGAATCACAATGATTTGCTTACATGTTATATTCTATAGGTGCTGGAAATAGGAATCTGTAAATTCCTGTATTCTTTGTATGTTATATTTTTTTGGACCCCAAGCAAAATTAGTGTGTATAGTTTTATGAGATTTTGGGATTAAAAAATATTGTTCCCCAGAAACTTGACCATGGCACTTTCCAAATGTAAGAAATCTAACAATTCTCAGTTTACTTGAAAGCCAAATAAATACTGTTTTGTGTGGAATTGATGAATGATTGCTATTTAGGATGTTCAAACTACACTATAGCCACTTAGAACCTGATACTTTGAATTACCACTTTGGACATATAAAGTAATTTTTCAGATGACTCTAGAATTCAATCCATGTTTATTATCATTTATACTGGGTATGATACACATTTTCAGTATTGGGTCAGATTTCCTTTATGAGGATTTGTTTAAATAAATAGCAAGAAGTTATGCATTTTATTTATTGTGTCAGAAATGATGAAAACTAAAACACTGATGGATACAGCCTTTCAAGTCATGATGTTTCCAGGCTTTGAATAGATTGATTCTAGTCTTTCAATATATCTCCAGGTTTTTCTGGAAGACACATAGACTGAAAGTCATTAGCACCACTTAATGTTTTACTTGACTATTAGAGGTAATTTTTAAAGGGAGTGGAAACCCATAGGCATTAGTGGTTACACAATTACCGCTTTTCAGTGGAATGGATGTACCTCTTACTTCTCTGGTGGATGGAGGAGACCATGCCTGTTTTCAGCTTTACTCCCACAGATATTGGCATGTGGGCAAAAAGTTATCTTACTGCCTCTTCTGGAATGAATATTGTCTTTAGAAACTCCACAAAGTATTGGGGGATTTTGTTTAGATGCTACAGATTGAAGGGCTCATTCCAATACCTGTTCTAAAGCTAGGTTGACTAGCCCAAATTAATTTTGGGGAACATCTTTTCTTGCTAAATATATTAGAATTGATGAGAAAAAAAAGTAAATGGTTTTAAGAAATATTTGAAAATAGGGAAATAGCTAGCTGATAGATGTGAAGTCTGTTACAAATTTTACTGCTGGTGTGGGGAGGAAGGAAAGGAAAAGTTTAAATACATTATTACAGCCATGAATAGACATGAAATATTTTCATGGTTCAAGTATGCTCACAATGTAAATATTTGCATATAACTCTGTATATTTTGATTTGGCTTCAGTGTCATCAACTTTTTAAATAAATTGAAGTATTTCCTCACTCTTTGCTGCTGAAGGTCAATGAAACATTATTCAAATAGAGCATCATGGTGAATATGAGAAGGAGGGAGAGAAGGTGCTTGTGAATATCTGACATTCACTACAGGAAGGAAATCATTAGAACTGTAATTCTCTGGCATAACTGTAGTGTATCTGTATCTGAAGATTGATCACATGCTCAATTCTGACTTTCATTTAAAGTAGTTTAAGAGGGATTTTTGTATTTATTTTACAGTGTGCTATGATGAAAACCACTGTCTATACAGAAAAATGAACTTATAATGGAGATATTCAGGCTCCTCTACAATATAGCTAACATGCAATTTCTAATTTCATTAAAACTCCTGTTTTGTTGTTGCTTAGGTATTATTGATGAAGCTGAAAAATTACTGGAAATCTTATAATATGCATTAAAGAAAAGAGTCTTGAGGTCATCTCTTGAAAGAATGAACTCTATGTTCTTATATTTAGTATATTTGAACCATAGTCTGCAGTGCTCTTTTGAAATAAAAGATTTGAGGGGGGTAGCAGGAATAGAAAACTTTTTTAGGTGAAACTGGGAAATATTTAGGAATAAGGAAGTTGACCCTTCCTTCTGCCTTTTTGTTGCTGATATGATTCAGTTCTAAATCCATTCTAATTTGTTATGTTTTGCACCAAAGAAGTGTATCTAGATATCAAGTCAGATTGTGCTGCGCAAGGTTTATTTTGGAAGCTCTCCACATTTAAAGCAGCAGCAAAGTGCCCACTATGAAATTATTCCCACTCTCCTTTTACCTATTTAGCTTTCAAACCTTGTCTTGAAGGATTTCTATAGCAGGATGCTTGCCAGGCTTTATCTCCTTGTATGAAACAGGAGATTGTGGAGTCATGATGAATGCTTGAGCTCACACCAGAGAGGAGAATTCAATGTGAGGAATTAAAAATCTTGCAAAGTCAGTTCCTTTTACTGTTGCTTCCTACAAAAAGCTTTATGTTCATACCAGACATGATTGAGTCTCCCTGGGGACTGTAGACTACAAAGAAGACCCATCTAACTTGAATAGTTACTTTCTTCTCTCTCTGGAATTATTCCTTGACCTTCTAAATGCTTCCCCATGCAGCATTCATTGTCTCTTAAAAAAAAAAGGCATTTTGCTGACTTTAGATGACACTTCGCAGCAGTCTTAGAAAGAATTGTTATAGTCATAGCTAAAGGATAGCTTTGACTACATTTCAGCTCTCTGAAATATAGGTCCTCTCTTGATTATTTTTAATAGCTCTTTAAGCTTTATTGTAGTTTAAAAAATATATTTGGTATGAACATGGAGCTGAATATTTTTTCACTTTCTGGTCTTTCTTAGGAGATTTTCTGTGTAATTGTGTGACTGTTGGTGAATATGTAGGTAGATAATCCTTTAGTCACTAACATTTATGCATAGCAAGTGGTAGCAGTCAAGTCAGGATAAGGTGCCTACCACATGCTTTAGAGGACAAAATACAAAGTGTTGTGTTTTGCTTTGGTGTATAATGAGACCCTTACTTGGAAGTGAAAAAAAAAAACCACATAACAAAACAAAACTCAGCTATCTTATCTTAGAATACAGCTTAGGTGATTAACCATCTTTAAAGCCACAGCTATAACATCTAACTGGAAGTAAATTACTGTGAATTACCTTTGATACAGCAGAAGCCTTGAACTTTTCAATATAATATTACCAGTGGCTGGTTTTGCAGTTATGACTTTTTTTTAAAAAAGAAAACCTCTCTGCATCTAATGTAGACAGACGATACTTTTGAAATGTGGCTTTTGTGTGAGAGCATGCACTGCTGTCAGCTTATACATCCAGATACCCCAAACACAGTGGCTATAGATATCAGTCCAAGGAGCATCACAAGAATATTGTAAATTCTCATTGCTGCAACATTGTTTCTTCTTACAGACAACTTGTTCTCAGAGATATCTCTTACTTTTATAACTATCATTTGAAAAATTATGCTGAATGGGTCATGAATATCTTGATCATTTCCAATGGTGTTTGCATAAAAATCTTCTATAGAAAGTATTGTTATGCTTGTGGCAGTTTGTTTATGATGGATGGTGAATATTAATTCACAATGTTGTTTATTGAATTTTTCTTCAATTGGAATTTTGAGTTAAGTGGAGTCTGTCCATCCGATATTATTAAGCTTTCAAGTCCCTCCTTGCTTTTTGCTGAAGGTAATGTAGAGGATGCAAAGAGAATGAACCATACTGCTGGGAATGCTCTGGCAGTTAATGTTGGGCAATAAGAGCACCATGCAACTCCTTGTTTTGCAAGAATCTTCCAGCTGTCCTACATACAGGTAGAAAGCACACTTGCTGTGTTACAAAGCTGATCACTCCTTGATGACGCAGCCCCCCAGCAGTCTATGCCAAACACCTGCTGCTTTGCAGGGTGCATTTGGCAGCAGCAGGCAGAAAAGTTGCTGCTGTGTCCCTCATGGTTTTGAGCTTTATCTCCTTGGACAGTCTAGCAGTAGTAGCTGATATAGATGGATTAAGATTATTGCTACATTTAATATTCTCTAGCACCAGTATTTTAGGGAGCCTTATATGTCAGATTGTCTCTGACAGGGTAAAGAAAAAGGCCATAGGGGACAGCATGAGCATTGTCTCCAGCTGTGCTCACATGCCTTCCCAATTTTTGATCCTTGCTTGGATCATAAATTCTTGTTAAAGCAATTAAAAGCAATCCAGCTAGGATCAACTTACCCCTCTCATTTATTAAAAAGTTATATTAATTTAATCCTGTTATATTTTGCCTTAAAGAAGCTCTAAATCCACAAATGTGACTTTTCTGACAGTTTTTTTTCGTAACTGATGGAGAACTTTTTTACTTGAATTTTCAGTTACTCAGGTATTTGATCAAATAAATAGTGGAGAATAAGTTGAAATGAAAGACATTTTAGATCATTGACCCATGGACACAAACCAAATACAAATGACTGTGCTGAGCAGTGACAAAGCTAGACTTCTATATGAGAAAATTCTTATCATTTTTGAAGAACGAAGGGGTCCCAGAGCAGATTGTTGTCTGTGTTGAAGATTCCAAAGTAATAATTTGCAGCATGTGCGAGTAAATCAGGAAACAACATGTACATTTTCTTAACATGCATGAACAGAATGTTCTTTCAATCTCTACACAAATGCTATCTAACCTGGCTCATCTTTGTTTGCCTTCAAATTTGCAAACCACAGGTTGCAGAGGACCTGGTTAACCGCTTGCACCTCAATGCCCATGCTGACAAACTGGTGAGAACGTACAGTGCTGGCACAAAGAGGAAGCTCTCTACTGCTGTGGCTTTAGTTGGTAAACCCCAAATACTTTTACTGGTGAGTAAATGTAATACTGTGCTTATGAAAAATGGGCTACATTTAATTTTATTGTCATGTATGTTGCTCTAAAGAAAATCAGGTAGTTTCCTGATCAGTCAGGGAGTAATTGATATATAGATGTACAATTGTCTTCTTTGTTCTGCTATATGAATGGTTATAATTTTATTCTCCAGTGCTCACAAAAATAAAAAGTTAAATTGCTTTTCTTTTCCTATTTTTTTCTTCCTTAGAGCAATTGGGTGAGCAGAAAAAAACCAACCCTCAACACGAATACAACTGTAGTATTGCACAGTCCAAATATGTGTTTTATTGACCCATGTTCTTTCAGGATACTCCTAATTCTTACTAGGTTATATTTACTTCATAAATCTGGGTAGTTCTTATATTTTGTTGCATTCACAAGTCACACAGTCAAGCAATACTTATGAATTATATTAATTTGAATTACTTATCTCAGGTTGTTTTGGTTCTTGCATACTACTGCCCATTTAGGCCTAATACTGGCCACTCCAGTATATCCAATGCCTTCTGTATTGAAGATCAGGAAGACAAAACTTTGAGAACTTCATTATTACAACACTACATTCTCTTTCATACCTTTGCCCATTGTTTCACTAGAGAATATTGAACTTTGCTTTTGTAAAACTTGGCTGGGAAGAGCTAAACCAGTGCAATAAACCTTTCAAAACAGTCAGGAAAGCTGCTCCTCAGAGTTGAGGGGGATACCTGGGCTTCCAGGAAAAGATCGCAGGTAAACCAATACCAGATAAAATAGATGTTCTCTAGGGTTTGTGTTCCAGAAGATTAGACACATTTTGCTGCTTCTAACTGCCTACCATTGCCTCACTTCTAAGAGAAGATATTTAGTTTGATTTTATGCTTTAATTGACCCTGGTTCGGCTAGTAAAAGGAGATTACTTTAAATCAGTGTGTTTTCCTGCTTAGGAAATGCTCCAGCTGGTTTTGAATGCCTTTATGACAGTGTACTACTGCAAGTATCCATTTCAGCCTACTTCTTGCTGCAGGGCACAGACTGTTGCATATAGAATGAAAAGAAGAAAGAAAGCTGTCTAAATATGTCAAATTCTTTAAAACATTTGCTGGCTCTAGAAAGCTAAAGGAGTTTTTCAGCATTTTAAAAGGAGGTTTTTTTATGATTATTTTGTCTTAAAGCAAAGACAGCAATATAAACTACTGAATCTGCTTTTAAATTGCATGCAGGAATCAGAGCTATTAATTTGAGCAACATTGTGGGTTTCTTTATGTTTATTGCTTTTTATGTTTTCTTTGCTAGCAATCCACAGATAATGGGAGACTGAACTGAATTTTTTAACCTCTGACATTGGTAGTGAAGCACTAAAATTAGCTGCAAACTGGATGTTTTGTTTGCTTTGTTTCTTGAAAACTTTGCTTCCAGGTTTCAGCTGGGATTCCTTGCTGAAAATACTCTGGTCAAAGCCACAATTGTCTAACAGGTGCTGACAGTCCCCATGGAATTCCATTGGATAAAAAGCAACTGGAAGAGTTTCCTTCTTCCTAGTTTTGTAGTGACAGAGACTGGATTTGTCAATCAAATAGAATTCTTTTTGTTTCCATGAGTAGATGAAGAAAAGAATTTGATTTAGGGAGGAAAGGAGGAATAGACAAGGGGAAATGTACATTTTCCAACATGTCTTTCTCCATGAAAGCCATCCAAGTGGGAAATGGATTTGCCAGTTGGTTTGCACTGAGTTAATGTTATTTAATACTGTGAATACTTTTCTCTGTGGGTGAAAATTCCTCTTAGAAGGGCTGTGGGAGTAACTGGTATAGGACGTCAAATCCTAACATTTTATCAGGCATCTGGATATGGGATGGGCAGTGTAGACATCTGGGAGCTATAGAACTTCTCCATTTTTTTGTGCTCATGGCAGATGTGTATGCAAATCAGAAACAGTCACCAAACCCTTCTAGAAAAGAGAAAAATCACTTGCAAGTCTCTCTTATAAAAAAGAGTATATGTATGTAATGAAATAGATATAATTTAATAAATTATTATAGATATACATATGTGGTATATTAAATTTATATACATGATAAGCATTTATAAATACATATAGATTATATTTAATTATACTTATTTACTAAAATATATATATACTTTACTAAAATGTGTCATAAATTTAGACATTAAATTGTATGTGTTAAAGCAAAACATTGTTCAGGTTATCACTTAAGTGGCCGTCTGAAAATGTGGCATTTAAAGAGAAAAATATGTGATTTTATTGTGAATTATGTTAATTTTTCATGCTGGGCAGAACCTGTGGTATGTTTTTTTCCATGCTGCTGTGTCATTTTAATTTTTCCTGTAGGATGAGCCCAGCTCTGGGATGGATCCCTGCTCTAAACGCTACCTTTGGAAAGCTATCCTGAAGGAAGTTCAGGATGGCTGTGCAGCTGTGCTGACATCCCACAGGTAAGACCCTAATCCCAGCAGCCTGCATATTCCTGTGCTGCAGAGGAGTATATTCTGAAGACATGCTCACTCTGTTGTGAAACACAAATTTAGTCTTGGAATTTTATGGTAATTCCTTCCTATTCATGAAAAAGGAACCTAGAAAAGTTCCAAATATTTTTCATATTTAATTTCTAAAGAAGGGAGTGTTGCTCAAGGAACTTCAGGCACAGCAAAGATGGTGTAATTGATTCTTCTTTTCCCATGCTCTTTTTACTCAGAGTTTACTCTCTTCTTACTTGGAACATCAGGTAACTTTTTTGTATCTGGCTACCTTAAAAATCCTTAGAAAGGCAGGTATGAGTGAAAAATCTTCTGATTTTATTAAGTTTTGCTTTGCATCAGTGTGTGAAAAGAGTAAGCCGTGGCATCCTGGAAATGGATGTGTCAGCTATTCTTTTATATGTTACTGGAAATAGTAGGAGAGACCCCATCCTCTTAGAAGGGTCCATCTACATTAAATACCTTGTCAGTTCTCTGATATGGGCACTGGTATAGTTGTTTAATGGAGGAAACATCAATACTGTTTCATAACATCTATAGTGAAATGAAATAAATTAAATGTTCCCTTAGGTTATATCTATATGGTATGTATAATTATATTTTAAAAATTCTTTAAATGAGGGAAATATCATGAAAACATGTCCAGAGAAGACAAAATTCAAAAATAAACACAGCAATGAAACATTTGGCCAAATTAGATTTGAAGTATACATGAATTAATAAAGGAATGTTGCCAAATTTCCTCCAATGTTTTCTATTTTCAGATTTTTTTAGATATTCTCAAAATGTATTTGTTGTCCCAATCCATTATTGATAAAAAAAATTCTCCAAAAGGTTTCTAGTTTTTTATTTATGGAAGCTGAATTTTGAAAATCACATACCTGTGTTTGATGACCAAGTGCTTACCAGCACACTCATTTAGGGACTGTGGGTTATGCATTGTGAATTCAACTGAGTGATTTTCAGGAAAAAATATGCTTTGACTTTTCAGCTCAGATTATGAACCCTTAGCTGTCAAACACCAATTAAATAGAAGAGACCTGTGATCTCATTACTAATATGATGTAACCAAACAAACTTCATCCAATTGCATTAACTGCACATTTAGCTCTACAAATGAATGACTTGCAGCAGACAATAAAGTACAATGATACTGTTCACATTGTTGTGTCAGGGTGAAGAAAGGAGAAATTATTTTATACTATTTATACTATTTTCTGAAGGCCATTGGGGCTTTGAGATTATTTACTTTTATAAGCACAGGAATTTTGCATATGAAGTAAACTTTCATACATGTCAGCAAATACATGTGTAAGGTATAGAAAGGGTTTGCTGTGTAAAAATCAGGTTTTGAGGACTGTTTACCTACTTTTCTGAGACAATTTTTTACTTACATATCTGAGACAAACTTCTGTTTTAACTGGGGAGGAGTGAGGCTTTATCAACTGTCCCTAGAGCCCTAAATTTGTGTAATTTTGCTACATCTAGGGAGCATTATGCCAAGGGGAGCATTAGGAGTTATTCAGTGAATTTCCTGGTTTGTGGGAAGACGTGTCAGCTCTCTCCCCGTCTCTCTCAGACACAGCAGTTTGACAATTCTCACCACAGCCCTGTCATTTTATAAAGAAATTGTTCCTAGGGCAGTACTTAATTGCCAATGTTTGTTCAGTCAAAGCACTTTGGTTTGGACTGGCCCATGGCTGAGGCACACAAGACATCTTTTGTTTAGCTGTCTCAGAAGGGTTGGGGAGGGCACACAGTGAATTGTAGGAACACCAAACATCCTTGAATCCTCTTTGAGATGATGGGTTCATCCTGACTGGATATCTAAAGTTCTTTGAAAGAGCTGCAATTCTGCATAATGTGTAGGGTAGCAGCCCATCTGCCATAAGTTTTACAAGTCAAAGCTACTCTTTATCCTCTGAAGCAGTCACATCTAGGAGGACTCTGCTTTTCTCTTCGGATGCATTTCCATTTCCTAAATTCTGTTTGGATTGCAGTGTTTTGGATTGGCTTCTATCTTGCAATCAGGCTAAGGGTAACATTTTTTCAAGGTCTTGTACTATGCAAAAGAAAGGCTAAGCAAGATTTTCATTCCTCACCCTTTATCCTTTATCCTTTAGCTCAGAATAATCATAAACACATATTACAGGGAATAACAGAGTTCATGACTTCCTCATTGACATTCCTGAGATTGCTTATGAGGCATTTGCCTGTGGTAATTATACCTTTATATTCTGACCAGAATTGTCCAAATAGTTATGGACTAAAAATATAAATAATGGCTTAAGGCTCTCCTATCTCCCATGTGGTAATAACTGCTGGTGTATACTGATTTGGGTTACAATTTTGATTATTACCCTTTGAAGCCAAAGGTTTTGTGTTATTGCATCTGTCCAGATTCTTCCACTTTAACAAAAGTTAGGTATAAAAATGTTCTCTGTTTTCACTGCTAATTATTTGGTTTTTTTCCCTCGATTTATTTTGTAGTATGGAAGAATGTGAAGCTCTCTGCACAAGGCTTGCTATTATGGTCAATGGAGCTTTCAAGTGTCTTGGTTCTCCCCAGCACATTAAAAACAGGTATTATGCATCAACATCAAATCTTCTGCATGTTTATTCAATCTAAGAGCTGGCTAGATGCTTTAGTAGTGCTAAGCCATAAGCACTTATTACTGCTAAGAACATCTTCTTTTTCTTGCTGTCACTGAAGTTGAAAAAGAGACAAATAGGATAACTTAGCAAGCTAAATTGGCATGTGACATTGCTAAAATGCTTTGTAGTCTGCATTGGTACTTGAAAGAGACAGATCTACATCTAAAATGAAGCACTTCTGCACATAACCTATGGAATACATTGTGAGACTCCAAGATGGCAATGAAATACAATTTGGTGCCTTCTGAGGGTTTTTCATAACAGAAAGAAGCATTTTTTACAGGTCAGCAGCCAGTAAGAGCATCTATTTTGAACTCTCTCTGCTCCCTACCAAATTCACTGACAATTGCAGATATTTATGCTGTTTTCTGCTTCCTTTTCCTAGTGTGCATAAGCCTCTTTTTTGTTTGAACTCTGCTCATAAGTTAATTTACTCCCTATTAATGAGGATGTTTAATTCAGAGGATGTGCTCAAACCATCATAAAGGAAACAGGACTGGAAGCTGTGGGGAAAGGTGCTGCAACTTATAGCTAAAACATTTACTTTCAGTTGTAAATGTGATTGTTAGGACACACAAACAGTCAGCTGTGTAAGTTGATACCGCTCATTTACAAGCAGTGAAGCTACACTGCTTTGTACTAGCTCAGCACTTAGTTCTCTTAAGTGCAGATGCACTTGATATTGGGAAAAAGGCTCTACAGAAATGCTTTGAAATTACTTTCTGCCATGTTTGTAAGGCAGAAGTTATGTGCTTTGGACAACTTCTTCTGCTGTGACAACCCTTTTGGCATTCTGGCCTTCCCCTTGGGTAGAACCATAAATCCTTGCTTCACAGCTGCATTAGCAAGATGTGTCTGACCCTCCTTAAAAGTTTCTTTGTGAAGACAGATTTTCAGTTAGAGATATTACAATCCAGATAGTGGAAAAAACACTGATGTCTGCTTCATGATGCCTGATGATTCTGTGTGATTATAGCCTTCTTGTCATGTTTGCACACCTTTCAGTGCCTATTGGCTTCAATTTCTGAAGGAATGAGAAGTCAATTCATCAGCAGCAGTTTCTGCCTCTTTCATATCTAGGTCTTTGCCTTTGCCATCTTGTCTCTTCCCAAATTTTGTAGCATAGACCGGCCTGTTATCTCACTGGCTGGAGTAGATTAGTGAATGTGAAGGCATCCTTTATTTCTTTTGTATGCGAAACAGACCATACATAGAGGACAGTGCAGATCTTAGGTGAAAATGCTTTTTGAAGATATGTGTCCCCTCACTCAGGAAAAAATCGTACTGCTTAGGAACTTCATTTGAGTGTATAAAGTTACCTGGATGAATTTGAGTCTTCCCTTTTTATGTTTCAGATCTTCTGGAGTAAGTGCATGTCCCTGTCTTGTCAGCTTGACCTTGAGAGGGCAAAATCAGACAGTCCATGAAGGCTACCTTCCCCTTTATCTTATCAGTGACTTTGTAACTTTTTTGACACTTCTGATGTTTCCTTTAACAATATCTTTTTGTCTTCCCTCTTATGGAAACAAGATATCAAAAGCATACTTATAAGTATGCACTGTATTAATATAAATAAGGCAGTTATATCTCAATTTGCTGCACTGCCTCTGTTTATAAACTTCTTTCAGATCACAAGTAGCAAATCAATGCAGAAGTATCCTGCTGGAAGTATCATCATATTATTTCTTATTGTATGTATACTAGTACTGTTATTACATTATAGTCACAGATCAGCCATTCCAGAATCAAGGCTTTATGAATGCCTCTTTCAAATTCTCTAAAGCAAGGTCATAATAAGAATATTTAGCAGTCATGTTCATAGCAATTATTTTTTTTAACATCACTGTAACTTTCTAAAAAGTGCACCTTCTCTATATTAAGAATATTTCATATTGTCAGCAGGTTTGTGTTCTGTGGCAGTTCTTTAATGCATGTCCATCACTGACATTCACATGGGAAAATACGTTCACTTGAGATCGATATTGCTGAAACTTTCTACACAAACTGTGTAGCTCAAGCTGCATGAAGATTTTTCATTTAAGGCAGGACTAAAATCCTTTTAATTCCCAGCTTATTGATTGTTCTGGTCTCCAAATTTTCCATGCTTACTGTTCAGTAACCTATTGAATTTTTAAAAAACTTTAGAACCATTTATTAAGAAAATATAGCCATGAGCTTTATCAAAGTATTTAATTAAAATCATACTGTTTTCTGAATTTTCTCTGCCTGATGCATTTTCTTGGCTGGAAAAACAAAACTGCTCTAGAAAGTGCAGTCTTAAAGCATCACACACACAGCTGTTAAAGCTTTCAGAAAAGACATTTCTGTGTTTTCTTTGGAAATCTGTTAACAGGTACTGGGGAGAAGTCAAAGACTGTTCCTGTACTCCTGTTATTTTGTAGCTTAGTCTAGCTTCCAAACATCACTCCAACACATGCCAATATAATCTTTTATCATAAAACACAGGCTATCACACACCTAACACTTAAAGTAATTGTTAGGGGATTAAAAAACATTGTAGATTCTGTGCAATTTAAGTCCCAAAATTACTTGAAGACAATTTCCTGGTATGCTACCACGTACCATATGGAGGATTCCTGCATCTACAGGAGATGGGGAAGGGACAGAGAAGCATAATTCCAAAGAAATCCGTTGAAATAATTAAGCTTTAAATCATCTTAAAATCTTAATTTTCTCACTTTCTGATCCACCTGTGAATATTGTGAAAAGATTCCAGGACTTGGAAGAGTATTGAGTGATACCTTCCTTCCCGTTTTCCTTCCCTCCCTGTGATTCAATAGCTCTATTATTCTCATTGTCATACAGGGCAAAATACTATTTCTTCTAAAGTGGTAGACTACAAGGATTAGTAAATCTAAGCTACTATTAGGAAATATCTACTTGGAAGGAAGGATGTTTTCTGTAACAGCCACCTCTACTGATATAATCACGAGTCTTTTCCTAGTGTTTCACTGTTTTCTGGCAATTAGCACTGTCTATTATATTTGAACATGCACCATCTCACAGTAAAAAAACCCATTGCCTCTTACATTTTGTTTAAAAAAAAATGTTCCATGAAGCAATATAAGGAAAACATAAACAAAACTGGTTTTGTTGCATCTGATTTAATTTAATTGCCGATACCCTAAAATTTTTATTTTTGGATCATGTTTTTTCTTTTTTTTTTTTTTTGCTATGTGTGTGAATGAATCCGACTAGTAATATACACATTCATCTTAACAGGCAAGAATGGTACTAAAATAAATTAATGGGGTGATAGTTGTAGATTATCATGGTTTCTTTGTTAGATTTTACAGCTTGTTTTAAAAAAATTGTTCTTATTTATAAGCAGCTCTTGACATCCTTAAGTCTGTTTTCAAATTGTTTCTACAAATCAAATTGAACAAATATTTTAAAACCAACAAGTGTCCCGACCTGGTTTTGAAGATTGCAATGAGAGAAATCTAACCACTATATGAATATTTAAACCAAATAAAACTTTCATACAGCTTTCATTTATAAAAAACTAAATCAAATACTGTAAGAAATAGAAGCATATTTTGATATTGCATGTGATTCTATTAGTATGTCTCAAGAATTTTCTTCCTCTTCTAAGTGTAGACACATACACTAAAATGATGTTCTTCCCTTCTTGAATTCTGTCTCGATGGATGTCCTCAAAATTGTTTCATTTGTTTATTCTCTAGTACTGCTCCAGCCTACAGAGTTATCATCACCTTTTTGATGGATATGTGATAGAGGTTTAATGATTCTTCCTTGGAGCCCTGTTAAATTTGCTTCTTTGCTGGGTGGGGAGTTCAAGGATTCAGCTGTTTCTCTCTGGCTACACTTTCAGCCCTTGGCAGATGTGAAAGATCATAATGTTGGATTGAGTACAGCTTTGTCAGATGGCAGGAAAAAATTCTGCTATGAAGGGTATGGGTGAACTCCAGAAAGATGCTAATGTGAAACATAAATGCTTCATAGGGATATAAAAAGTGATGCTGCTTCTAATGTATAAGACTTGTTCAATTTTTCTGGCCCTTCTGTAAGCCTGTTAGAAAATGCTTTTCCAAAAATGTCTTCTCACTACAAATGTCAGTGTTTGGGTTTCTGCTCCCAGCTGCTGAACCTTGACTATATTTATATATGTTTAAACATATTTAAAGTATCTGCAGATGTTTATCAGCAGAATAATAAGGGTAAAACTTCTTTAAAAAGGCTTTTTTTACTGTAGGTGGCAAATTTATAAAAAATATAAAGAAATTTATTAGGTAGAAGAAAAGAATGAAGGACAATTTTCAAAAAGTTATCATCTAAGTTCTAGATGTAGTTTGTCTGAGATTGATGTGTTAACAGTTGTGCCCATCAAAGCCTAATTTCAGACAACTCCTGCCAACAGAGTCAATTACTCTAAATTGTGAATGGATTACATTTAAATGCTCTCTTCAGTATTCTCCATTATACTTAATGCTTTATCTAAAAATTCACAGAAGCATTTTCATGTGAGATACAGCTGGCCAGTTCTCTGGGAACAACATTTTGAATATTATCCTTCATTCTAAGGCCATCTGGACAGACTTCTCATACCAATTTGTCAGGTGCCGGACATCAAGTCCTTTCTCAAATTCTATCAGCAAGCCATCTGATTAAATTACCCCACAATTAATTCATTTGCTATAGCTGTGTAGTGGTTTTGATTTGCTGGCCAATGCACCAATTAATGTGGTGGGTTCAGTGCTGGCCAGACAACAGTGCACTCACTAGAATATACTTACTCATTTCCTGCTGTAAGATAGGATTAGGAGGAAGGTAAAGCAGGCACAAAACTTTAGAAGAGTATAAAGAAAACTTTATTAAGAGAAACTAAAAGAATAATAAAAGTTAGAATAAAATCTTCAGAACACTTCTCCTCCCTTCCTCCCTGCAACTTCTTTCTTTTTCACTAACAATGTACAGAAACAATTCAGTCAGTTTATCACCTCTAGAATAGTTTTCCTTCAGTTCATTTAGGGAGAGAAGTCCCTCTTGTAAATTTATGGAGATTTCTCCACAAGAAAACAGTCTTCTCATGGCTTTTAATTTCCACTAATAGCAGCCACCCGAAATCTGCAATTGTGAAGTCCCTCTCATCTTTCACGGCTTTCCCACAGCTGTTTTTATGGGCCATGTCAACTTTTGGGGTATTGTTTTAAGGACGAACTGTTCAAGAGCAAAGGTTCTCTTTATTTCGGGGATGATCTTCATCTCTGAGAACAGAGGTCTTCTTCTCTCCCCGGGGACAAAGGGTCTTCATCACTCTTCTCTCTCTGTTCAAACTTCTCATGGGATCACAGCTACTTCAACATCTACTTACTTTATCATGGAGACCTTTGCCCATATCTACAATTTGAACAACTCATCTCCTCATACTTTGAATGAGTTACAGGGGAAAATAATCTGATGAATAAATTACATTATTCTCCATAGCTTTTAAAAGAGGATTTCAAGAGGATTTCAGCCCTAAAATCAAGGCATCTCCTCATCCCTCCTATATAGAGCTTGACTCTTTCTTCACTGACCTTGATATCTTCATGTTGTTCTTCTATGTGTTCTCACTCTGTCCTTTTCTCTCAGCCAAGGGAGGATTAAAGGGGTCTGAATGTCTCATCTGTGCACTGAAAGAGGAAGAATGGAAAATATGTTGGCAGACTATTCATACTTTACATTTTTTTTAAAGGTTGATTGAAAATATTTTATTGCTTTCCTAAACCGATGCATGTAGATTTCTTAAATGGAAGAGAGAGGATGAAAATTAAAGTTCTCGTCAATATTTCAGCCTTTGGTAGACATAGTGTTATTAATGGACATACTAGAAATAAACTTCTTACCTGCTATAAAATATAAAAATTTAAATAATTTTCATTCTTCTTGACCAAAAAAAGCCTTCTTCTTGTACATGATAATTGTATTAAGACAGTGGATGTGTAATCATGAAATATAGCGATTAGTTTATCTCTCAAGAGGAAAGTTTGAAGAAAAGAATTCTTAAAACTTAAGAAACACACAGATTGAGAGTTCAGGAATTAATAAAATCTTTTGACTCTCCTAAAACTTTATACAATATTTATTCAGCCCTACTGTGCATATGCATTAAAATGCTTTTTTTTTTTAGTCATTTTAGACTATGTTTTCCACAGGATCCTGCATTGTATCTCTGAATAAATCATTAAATCAGCAGCAGCTAATTAAGATTTCATATCCTCTTTTTTTCCCTAGTATGTGTTTTACTAGGAGTTTTTCAAAACTGTCCTTAAATACAGTACTATCAGCATTTATTGGATCAGGGCTTCACAAACATCAACATCGTTGTTTTCCACCTCTGGGAAACTTAATTTGAAATAATTATTCACATTTTATAGAGGAGTAACCAAAGATTGGTGTTAAAGGTGAAAGGGTTTGGGTTGTTTGAGCAATTTATGACTAAATAGTTTACATTTGTTCAACATTGCACTCAAATCAAAACTCCAGTTAACTTCAGCTGTAGGTGCAGGTGTTCCAGAAGGCACTGTGAATTCCCCCCGCCAGCTGGAGCCCTTGGTCTCCAGGTGGGCTCTTAAGAAGACAGGAAAGCAGTAAAGAAAGATGTGGTCTGAGATACCACAGACCACAAATGTGTATGAGGATGAAAGGGTAAGATTTGGTTCTGCCTTTTTTTTTTTTTCCTTCCCTTTTCTCATCAATCTGCTGTTTTATTTCTAACATTTTCTAGGCATTGCAGTAAATAAGGCCACTAGTCTGAGCAGGTACATTCTTGTGAGGCATTCACAATAGGGATTTCATGACAAGGTGCTGTGTGATGATGCAATTGATGTTTATTATGTAAAGCAAATATAACTGTGGTTTAAATTTTAATTTTATGTCTTGTCTCCTTTAAAAACTTTTTACTTTGAGATTTGACCTTGAGGTATTGATAAGGTTTTTCAATAGATATTTTAGTGTGTAATACCACGGTTATTATGTTATTAAGAAACAGTATATGTAAACCCAGTCATAGCAACACAATGATAATGTTACTTACTCCTGCCTTTTTCACTTTTGAGCCCAGAAAGTACTTTGAGAAAGCAGTTTGGGTTCTTTATAGTCTGTACCATCAGCTTTACACAAGATTACAGCACTGCTGCTCCTGTTTCTCTGGGAGTGAAATATATAAATAATGCAAGAAGTAAAAAATCCCTGATATTTGGCAGATAAAAAATTTCAAATATGGAGCTATTTTTGTGTGTGCACCTATATAAAAAAATTATTGAAATTTTTCAGGGCTTCACCACATATTTGGAAATCACATCTAAGAATTTACAAGCGTACAGAGAGCAAGACAAAGTTGTACCCTTCACTGCTCATAATCTGGGAGTATCGCTGTTATGAAAATTATAATATTGAATAATTAACTTTAGATGGTTGGATATGAAAGCCTAAGTGTGTGTGAACAAATAGTGCATGTACAATATACCTGAACAAGTGTTAGTCATCATTTTAATAACTCTTTTTGTGTTTCTGTTGTTACCCTGGAAAAGTCATGATTACTTAAAAATGGTGAAACAAACTCTATGAATAGTACATGGAAGAGAGGCTTTATAATTTACTTATGTCTGTTTGTTTGCATCTAATCAAGTTTATCTGTTCAGCAAGGCTGAAGTTCTAAATAAATGCAGAAGGAAATCCCATTTTAAAGGTGACAGAGTATTTCCATTTGATTTTAGCATTAAAAAAATACAAGTATTTAAAAATTAATTACTTTTTTCCTTGGTATTGACTTTGCTTTTTTTTTAATAGATGAAACAATTACATATATTACATGATTTAAAATTATCTTAAACTGTAATTAACTTGTTTTAATAATTTTGTTTAAAATTTTTCCCCATTGTTTTTCAAACTGTTTTGTTTTCAATGTTGTTCAAGATTTGTTCTGTTTGTAAATTGTATTTGTGTCTAAAGCTGGGAGAGGAATGACCTGGATATGTATCCCATGCTTCAGCAATTATACTGGTGTAACTAAGTTATCTTGCCTAGATGAGGCCTATTTTAGCTTAAACGATTCCATGATTCTATTCACTTAGGGAAAGCAGAACCATATCTGCCTGCAAATGAATCTAAACCAAAGCAGAGGGATAAACAGCACAGTAGAATATTATTCCCTCTCTTTGATTTATGGCACATATTCTAAAAGATGCAGTTCCTTGCAGACATTAAGTGCCAATGTTCTCTTTACTATTTTTATTTTTTTTTATCCAATAATGTTGTTTTGAAGCAATCCTTTGATTGAACTAGTGCATACACAAAGTATCACATTATATTTCAATCAGTAAACTTTCTGTGAGCTGCAAGTTTTTGATGTGAATATATATACATAAATATAGCACAACATTGTCCAGGAAATGTAGTCTTTGATTAGTGGAGAAGAAAAGCATATGGGTGATCAGTTGCTTTTCTTATTCCTCAAAGTTTAGGAAATGGGGCCATGTCCTTAATTTCCTGAGGTTACATTCAGCAAAATTTACTGGGGGAGAGAAGAGTTGGTAAATAGACTTTGGGAAGAGTGTGATTTGATGAGCTGTTTGTGTTGGACCAGCTGTAACTTAAAACAGGAGTTTCAAAGCTTGGTTTTGTTCATTTGAGTAAACTTTTAAGCCTTTTAAATGAAAACACAGATTTTTTTTTTTTTTAGCAAATAGAAGTCTGCTGATAGTGTACTTTCCTTTTCACCCTTTGTATAAAAGAGGTTTTCATGGGTCAAGCTTAAGAAAACACATTGGGTTAGTTCCTCTGGCGACCTTGTGGCCAAATGCAGGCTCAGCTGTGTTTCAACAGGAACTCTTGTCCCCACTTAGGCCTCTGAACCAGGACCTCCAAGGAATGGGCAGAAAGGAACATTGAGAAGCTACCCTTCCCCAAGTGGCAGCTCCTCTCCTTGATATTAATGAGAATTTTCAGCCTTTGGGCCACTAAATCCACTTCCATTACCATTGCAAGGTTATGAGAGGACCAGGAAAGCATCCAGGGGACTTCCTCAGTATAGATTTGGTTGCACTTTATTTCAGGGTGTGACTGGAGCTTGTGTAGAGACATATCTGAGGTCGATTTACATAAACTGTTTTTGTACTGCTGGCAGTGTGGCTGTGGGGCTGCAAAACTCTTCAGAGAACTGAGGAACCATTTGGGTGATTTACCCGAGATGACCTCCTCTTGGGGATATTTTTATCAAAAGAAGGCTGAGATCAGATTACACACCTGCTAGCACAGTATTCTCTTTCTGAAAGTGATCAAAAGGGAAAACAGGAGCAAGATAAGCACAGGAAGTTACTTTACCACACTGTTCAATTGCCTTCAGCAATTTCCTTTTTAGAAGCTTCTTAAGTCGGATGTGATTTTAGTGGATCCCCACCATGAGTTTTTCTGGTGTCTTTATTCAACTAATTTCAAGTTCTGACATCTAGCACATCCCATGTCAATGAGTTGTACATTTTCTCAACATGGTGTAAGGTAGATTACATCATCTTACTGACTTGGCATTTCTTTTCCTATAATGTAACTCTATGTCCCCTGCTCTTTCATGAGAAACACAGGAGTGAAGAATTATTTCCTATTTTTTGTTGCTCAGTCATGATTCTGGACTCCCTAAAAATACTTTTTGACAACCTTGTCATCTTTCTTTCATGATGAATAGTTTTAACCTATTTAGTAATTCCTGGTATGTAAATATTTCCATTCCTTGCTACCTTTTTATGTTTCTTTTGTTCCCTTGTTATCTGAGTGCTCAGATACCTTGAGGACGTATGTAAATTAGAAGTGTGGACTTGTAGTTCTTGCTAAGCTCCTGCTTCTGCAGCTGATGCTGTCTTTAAATAGCCAAGTTAATTAGTTTACAGTCAATTTGACAATTTATATTTTAGCTTCAGTCTCGTGTTGGCATTTTAACAGAAAAACACTCAATAAATTGTACTCCCAGAACCACTAATAAGCTGAAAGTAGAGCATGAACTAGTAGTTTGACTGAGGAAGAGGAGGAAGGATAGAGAGAAGAAAAATATTAAATTTTGTCACAATATGTGGTTTTTGTGTGTTTGTTTATGCAAAAATAGAAATGCAGGTGTTGTTAAAGTAACATGGCAGTGCACAATCTGTTCTCTGTTGAATAGCTTTGAAGAAATGAAGAATCTTTTGCAGCAGATGGCTGCTGAATGAGTGCTGGCTCAACTTAGGCCATTCTAATGATAATGTCTTCCTCTTTAGGTCTTGAATTATCAGGTACTAAAGGTTTGTTTCTAACAGTGCTAATCAAACCTGTTTGTGGTTCTCTCTGTAATTCCACTTTGGTTTTCTGAATTAAATTGTCTGAATCAGAGAGGAAAACAGAGTGAACAAAATGGTCAACTCAGTTTCCATTTCCTCAGTGCACTGCTGAAAGCAGCTTGCTGATTATAACAGGGGGAAATGTTTATTGCTGATCAGCTTACTCTATATGGGAAGCTCTTGTACTAAAATGAAGTATAAAATCAAAGTATAGAAGCATCATATTTCGACTAGCCAAAAGAAGAAAATCTTTTAGAGTTTTTTATTGGTGCCATGCTGGCATTTATGCCATTCACAATTTAGAGCTAAACCAAAGTTGCACAGACTCCTCTGTCTTTGCTAATCAGAATTTTGATTCATTTTCTTTGGAAACTTTATTGCATACAGCAATTTCATTTTATGAGACTGTTGAATGTCTCTATAAACCAGCATTTTTCAAACTGTAATTCAATGGTCGTTGTATAGAAATGCCAAAAAACTGATCAGAATCAATAATCTCTTGTAAAATGTTGCCTCGGGTTAGCTGTCAACTAAATTGAATACCCTTGTTAACTATATCCATCTTTGTAACAACTTTTTTTATTGTCACATGTATTTTTTTCAGGGATGATGCTATGCATTTAAAACATTTAATTAGAGATCTATTTAAAACATAGTAAATCATTGCAAAGCAAATCTGCCAGACACTGCTTTGGATTCCACCTAATTCTGGATCTCTGATGAATCAGCACTGTTTGTCTGTCAGGCTACACTCTCCAGGAAATATTTAGTACTCTGCTATCTCGACTCAATACAATTTAGTTCATGAAGCATCTTTCAGGAATTAACACACAGGACACTGAATCAGGATGTTTCTTACTCCATTTCAAGTAGTTTAATGGTTGCATTTTACTACAATAAAAAAAAAATAAACAAACCAAAGAAACAAACCCAACCAAAGAAAAAAACCAAACAAACAAAAAAACAACCCACAAGCAAACAAAAGCTAACACCCCCTACTCTCATTTATCTGTAATGAAGCTTTTCATTTTTATGCAGAAGCTGCCACTGTCTTGTACTATATAAAAAATTAGGATTTTTGAGATACTTGGAAATTGGATTTTGAATTCATGTGAAATTCTTAATAGAATAAAATCTATAGTCTATTTTTTTTTCATTGTGGAGACTTGAAGCACTCTTAAATAAATGGCGATTGTTCCTTTATAACAACAGAGTTTCTGACTCATTGCAAAATAAAAGTTAAAGCCCTTACATTGCTATATACTTATTATAGGTGAGGAACATGTGGTGTTTCATATGGAATATTTTGCTGGGAATCACTCATGCACTGGTTAAACTGGACATATATCTCAAAGTAGTTCTTTCTTTTTTTTTTACCTTTTGATTGAAAATCTGTAGACATTTCTTAATGTATTGAAATAGAGCAGCATTGTAGAGTGTGCTGTGAGATATCCTCTGTTTGATGGCATGAAAATGTGCCTCTCACCAGTAAGACCCCATTAAACCAACTGCTGCTCTGAATCATGAATCATGTTGCACACAGGAAAGAAACGAGAGAGGAGGGTTTTGGCACAAGAGCATATTACAGAGGTAATCACTAGGAACCAAACCACTGGAATAAAAGGTTTGGCAATGAGCAATTGCCACACTGGAGAATGAACAAAAGGGAGTTGTGCTGGAATGAAGGATTTGGGACTGGTGGTCAGTGGAAAGATAGAGGAAGTGACAGGTTTCTGGGGAGACAAGGGCAGTGGTGACCAGGCTCCCTGTCCCCCTTCCAGCCCTGCCTTTCCCTTGCTCACTGGCAGCAGGGAACAGCGGTGGAAAGCTCTTCTGATGTGGCTCCTGCTGATGTTTTCCCTTAGCAATTAACCAAGAAGGAGAACCCGAAGGAAGGAGGACATGTAGCTGCAAAGGAGGGAAGGGGTGCAGCATTGCCCCTTTTTGTCCCATGTCCCTGCTGAGCTCTGTCTCTGCACCCCAGTCAGGGGACTGGTGCAGCACAACCTCCATTGCTCAAGAAATGTGCATAAGAACATAGCTGTCATTTCAGTGTTCACTGGTTTATTGCAACTTTCTCAAATAACAATCAGCAGTGAGTAAAACTAATAAAAAATATAGCATTGGTTAGATTGCCTGTATTTAAATTTTATCACTTTTGCTTTGAGAAAGAGAAGTTAATTTCCTAAATTATTCTGAGAGAGATTGCAGGGTCATAGAAGTCAAAGAAAATTTGTTAACTTTGCCATCTCCCTAAATATCCCTACACTTGCCTTTGCATGTCTTTAAAACACCATTGTACTCGCACTTCTGAAATCTTCTTTTGAAGATGCATCTTTGGTAACAGATTTGAAAAGTAGTGCTACATGCCCATTTTTTCTTATTAGAAAAGTTGAAATTTTTTTCTCTTTTTCCGTGTATATGATTAGTAATTTTCATAGTTTTATACTGACCGCTCAAAGCAATATAACAATTAAAACATAATTTACTTAACAAAACTTCAGGTATATTAAGTAGTGAAATACACTAGTAACTAAAATTAGCATAACATGTTTATTGTCTCTGTTATTATTAATTTTAAAACTTTCTCATTGAAGTTCTGTTGTTCAATAGCATTATAGTAAAATCACAGTGATAATGCAGTAGGCATGTGTGATATTTGATATAATTGTAGGAAAATCACTTGAACCAAATGTTCTCCTTGTCTTCACAATGTTCTTATGGATTTAAGTTTCTGTGTCTCATTCCCAGGTTTGGAGAGGGTTATTCTGTCAAGGTTTGGCTTAGCAAAGAAATAAGTTATGGAAGAATGATTTTGGACTGTCTACAAATGCATTTTCCTGGAACACAGTTTAAGGTACAGATAAAATTCCATGCTGTAGTATATGGCAGGATTAATTTGGGGCTCGTAAAAACAGTATGTACTTGTTTGCATATATTGTAAGTACATATGAAAAATACATATGAATATCCCTTTTATTTTTCTATTAAGTAATTAATAAAAATTTGGCTTGTGATGTTGGTTGAATCAACTCCAAATAGGAATTTAGGCAATGTAAATAAAAAGGCCTTTTCTCTGACTGAAAATTTCCTTTTGCTTTTATTATTGATGAAATTGGACTCAAATCTGTGTTCACCTGAAATAGAACTACAGTGTAGTCGCTAAGAGTATTTTCGTTGATTGCTTTCTGATAAAGACCAGAGTTAATAAGTCTCAGCCTTTACTGAGATTATTTGATTTAATACAAAGTCTTATAAAAGACCTATAACAATTACATTTCAATAAAAACTCTTAAAAGCTTTTACTTTAACTTTGTTTAGGAAAAACTCATGGGAAACAATGTCTATCTTAGATATGAACCTCTTTGTGGGTATAAGTCTGTACTGAGCTCAGACAGCTGTGTATCTGCATATGTTCAGCCTTTTCCCAGACTTCATAGTAACATTACTAGTCTGTTAGATTCAAATTGCCCTAAAGTGTTATATCTTTTATGAGATTAACAAACCATCACCTCTCAAAATATGTGCTCTAAGTATGAACCACTCTTTGTGCTATGAATGTAGACAAAATATGTTATTTTTTAAAAGCTCATATTTCCCATATTAATCTTTAATAAGAGCCTATTGAAGGTAGCCTGATTATAAGCAAGTGTAGCTTCATCACAAAGTATGTTCACTTTTATCTGTTTTTATAATTTTTGCTTGTTTTCAGGGACAACATCTTAACCTGCTCGAGTACCATGTACCAAGAAGTCAGGGATGCTTAGCAGAGCTCTTCAGAGTCCTAGAGAATCACAAAGCTTTTCTCCAAATCAAACACTACTCCATTAGCCAAACCACATTGGAGCAGGTATTTTATAATTTTTATTTCCCTGCCCCCATGCTTGCTTTTTTTTTTTTTTTAATTTTGTCGTCTAAATGTGCTGTGTATTGTAGTTACTGATGAAGTGGAATATTCTATCATTTGCTGGATTACCCAAATGTGTGCAGTCTCAGGTCACACAGTGATTCCATGTCCCACACTGCTTTTAGACCAGAAGTGAGCATAGTAAAACCATCACAGCAAGCCACATACTTGTAGTGTGCACAAACATAATCTGTACTTAGATGAATCTGGAGCTGTGTGGGATGACAAGGTGGGAGTGTGAACTGCCTCCTCCACAGTCCAAAAGTTGGGATCTTACCAATGTCCTTGAAAAGGCTGAACTGGTCTCTATAAATTGTGGTAAACCTTACATCTTCAGAACATTTTCCTGTGAGAATTTCAAATGCACAGACAGACAGAAGAGACCCAACTGCTAAAGACCGTGAAATACTATTGTGAGAAAAAGAAGAATGCGTTGATGGCAAGCATGGGATTTCTGGGTGATTGTGATGTGTTGCATTATCTTCATATGCAACGGTTTGTTATTCATTCTGCAAACCGAGAGGCACATCTAGTCAAAATATTAATTTTCTATAAGTCATGGTGTGAATTTGTTCCTTTTCCCTTGTGCAAATCATTGAAGTATTCTCTTCTTTGCTGATCTACTAACTACATGTAAATTATCTATTCACTGAGGGACTGCATATAAGAAAATTGCAGCCTGTTTCTTCAGGCATTGTTCACTCAGGTTTACTTCCTCTCTATTTTTCCTGGTGATGCATCACCTCAGTCACCTACCACCACTTCTCCCTGACTGTCAGTTTTAAACAGGAAAATAGTTCTTCACAGTAACAAGCACACTTATAATACACCCCAAGTTTGCTTGCATATGAAGAGGACTATTTGAATAAAGAAGAGCCATTTTCCCCTCCACATCTTACTGTGAAATAGTTGTGTCATTAAAAATGAAACAAGCCTTTACATAGCAAGATCTGTGTTTAAAAAAACCCAAACCAATTCAGGGAGGCTCACTAGTTGTTGAATCAGAAGTGTGCTTTCACCTCAAAATATTTGCATCCTCATCTGTAATATTTATTGTCAGAAACAGACTCTGATTCTTTAGGTATGTCATTCAAAGAAAATTAAAACCATTGTTTCATATTTACTTGTGCATAAAATGTCTTCTTCATACCTTGGTAACATTTTACCATAATTTTTATCATTTATTAACCCCTATCTTAGCTGGAAGAGGGGAAGAGGTATTATTTCTAGAGTTTATAAAATATGTTTTTAGAGGTGTTCCCTCAACATGAGTTATTACTTATTTTGTCAAAAAAGCTAAGGAGAGCAGCTAAGAAATACCATCACCAGTATCCCCAAAGTCAAGTACTTTTATTTTGAAAACCCTACTTTTTATCATGTCTTACAGGTATTCATTAATTTTGCAACACAGCAACAAGGAGTCTCGCACTCTTCACAAGGATCTCCTGTTGTTCATCATGGTCATCTCCCAGTCTAGGCTCAGAACAGGATTCAGCTCCAACATAACATATATATATGTGTGTGTGTTTGCATATGTACACACAAGCTACATGCAATAGCTTTTCAACTCTGAACAATTTGTGCATGAGAAACAAATAGTAGAAGGTGAGAGGTGAGTTTTCATCTGTAGGCCAGAAGGAATGGGACCAGTTCTTGGTAAAGCAAGAAACGGATTATATGTGGACCAAAAATCTGCCAAAAAGCAAAGTTTTCTTATTTTAAAATACAAATGGCCTAACTAATGCAGGGGAAAAAAAGGCTGATCTGAAATCTTAGTGTATAGCAGATTTTTTTTTTTTGGTGGTAGCTCTGCATTCATTTGATTATTTTACTTTCTTGCATACACTTAATATTTAATTTTTACATGCTAGGGCAAGAAAAAACAATTGAATGGTAGCAATAGCTTGGCTATCACCCTGTATTTTTTTTAATCACACAAATTGAGAGCCTTTTAATTTCTTTGTTAATTCAATTATGTGTTGTGACAAGTTAAATTAACATATAAAGGATGTACTGTATTCCATAAGTTTTATGTTATAGAGGTTATTAGTCTACTAGCCTAGTCTGCCTCCCAGTTATCTTAAGTAAATTTAACAGTTTTTCATAAATGACACTTGACAATGGTCCTAAGCCTTCAGGTTACTGCTGGAAGTGTTCTCAAATACCTTTATAATGACCTAGTTTGTTTTTCTCATCTTTTAATTTCCTTTTTCTTCAAAAAGAATGTCAAAATTCTGGTTATTGGGAATGCTAAAGGAAAATAAGATAAAAAATCAGACTGTGATCAATAAACTCAATGAATATATTATGATGCTAGATACTTCAGACAAGGCCACAGTTTTCAGCCTATACTTGTGTAAAATAAATGAACATTTAATGGATAAAAACGCCTTGTATGTTGTGCTTGGAGAAGAAAATGTGTGAATTTTTTTTGTAGTAAGTGGCGGCCTCATCCAAAACAAATCTTTGAAGCTCCTATGAAATTAGCTCATGACACTTTTATTGGACTACACTGTCAAATAACTGAAATTGTAGAATCAGTGACTTAGAAGTTATTTGCTGCAATATGATTTTGGGTGGGCAGTGGTGAGGGAAGGGCACTTCAAGATGGGAGAATTTGATTTTAAATGGCCAATATTGTAGAGCTGCTTCTATAATTCCCTGCTATACAATGATAAAATATTAAATATATATATATATATATATTTGTTTTATGCTTTGCAAGCTGACTCCGAAGACCATTTACTGAGGCTTGATTTTTTCATGTTGCTTTGGCCCATTATACTATTTTAAAATCAGGAATTCAGGTTACCTATTTAAAAAGATGAAATTACGTCCTTGAAAAATAAATAAAACCCTAAAGATTTACAGTCTTTGTCTGCAAGTGCATATGGGACAGTGAGCTTATGAACGTGCTTTATCATTAGAATGGTTTGATATAATATCAGAACTCTGCCAAGCTACTTAGGACCTAAAGCACCTCAGAAGCATTAAACCCCAACAGCCACCCCCCTGGTAGAAGTGCCATAGCCCAATGAGCTGTCCAAATTTGATGTGAAACCAGTTATCTTTAATTTCTTCATGAGGCTGAGAGTGGAGGGTTTCTAAAGTCCCCAGTTAAAACCAGTCAATTTTACAAAGCGGAGTATGAGAGAAGTAGCAAACATGAAGGGAAAAGAAGACAGGTACAGGAAATTTGGGCAGAAATAGAAATATGCCATCATTGAAGTAACCTGCTTAATTTCAGCACTTCAGGATGGAAGAAACTGAGCATTCAGCCAAACTGAACAGCCAAGGATGTCTAAGTCATAGTCTGAAACCACTCAACAGAAGAACATTTCTGTAGCTCTTAATTGAAAAAAAAAGTAGAAGGGAAGGTATGGTAGTCCCGTGCACAGGGCTTTTTTCTTTTTTCTTTTATTTTTGTTGGTGTGTCTAGACCTGTAGATCACTGATATTATGCCTGATTGATTTTCTTTGTTTGTTTTTTTTGTTTGGTTTTTTTTTTTTGTTTGTTTTGTTTTGTTTTTATAAACTAATATTTCTGTCTCAACCTCCACAAGTTCTTAAAAAAATGATGAAATGTACTCAAGGAAATTTAAGGATTTGGGAAAGTAGATGGTTCCAATCCTTGCGGTACAAGGCAGTTGAGCCGAAATATGTTATTTGTATGAAATTGTGAAAAGAGTGCTTATTCCTGCTGAAGAAGGCTGTCAGGCAGTTGAATTAATAAAACAATCCTGCAGTTTGCTTTGACCAAGGGAAGCATAAAAGCATACAAGAGTCACTGTGGTGAGACTGAAAAATGATAGCCTAGCTGAATGCTCAGACAGGGGAGCTTCTTCAAGTCTTGGCTGTGTAACACTAATTAAATGTCATTTTTTTCTGATTAAAATATGAAAGATTATATTAGTTTAACAGATGAATACAGTAAATAATGTTTGCTTCAGACTGATGGTGAGTAAATTCAGTTAACAGGTTTTTTTTAAATTACTTCATATTCATCTCAGGAGACCCAATTTAATTCAGGCCAGCAGCAAACAATGTCTGTCTAGCAATCCTTTATAGGTAAAGGTCAAAATCTAATTGAGTGCCAGTATACCAGGTTCTATGTCAGAAGATATTTTCCCTTTCTTTAACTTGTGGCATTCCTAATGTATGCAAGTTTCAACAAAAGTATTTTGAAGATTTTTGTTTCATTCATTTATTTATTTATCAAAATAAATCACTAAACTAGGAGTCTGGATAGAAAAGGTCAATTATACATTAATGATGAAAGAATCCTTGAATTCATAATTAATGAAGAAATATCTCTTAACACCTCTGGATTTCAAATCAAACAGAGCTGAGGATTTTAACAATACTTCTCGTGTGATTCTTGTTAGGAAAGTTTCATTTTATTTCAGCTGGAAATTTCTCTGACAGTGAAAGTAAGCCATTCACCCTGAACAATAAACTAGAATTAAGCTTAAAGTTATAAAATCAACTGAGTACCTGAAATACTCAATGCTAAAACTGGGAAGATGATAGTAATACTACTAAGGGACTATTCCACAGCCCAAGTCAAAAGAAGGGCTTTGGCCAACCTTTGAGTGGATTGTTTCAGGCCCTCTTTTTATTTCTATACAGTAATAGAATGATGTGACCAAAAATGAACAGTAGGTCTGAACTTTAACTCAAAGTATCACAAATTCAGTGGGGGTTGAAGAGTAATAATATTAGTGGACAGGATATCAAAACTCACAAATCACCATTTTGAAAATGGCTGCATATTAAATTTCTGTACAGATTTTTTCTTCTGGACAGAAAGAATTTATTTCTCTGGTTTGGTTCAGTCATGACCATGGATGATAAATTTTGCCCAGGGTAGTGAAAGACATATAACATGATTTTCAGGAAAGGAATTGGGTGCCTTTTGAGCTTGCTTGTCCTTGTGAAATTTGAATCACTGGAGTCTGAAATCACATAAATTTGGAAGCAGAATCGAACTCTTATTGGAACTGCTCAATTCCTAGATCTGTCTAAAACCAATTTAGGTGAGGATATTGCTTTCCTGGTCTTTTCCTAGTAAGCAGTAAAGCTGACACTTTCTTTGATTCAGTTTAATATAATCTAATCTTTTTATGTCAGCACTTTCAATTTTTCTTTCTTAAGAATAGGGAGATCAAAGCTAGCAGCAAAAAGATCTTATTTAAAGTGATTGAGAGATGACTAGCTCAGCCCAACAACAGCTAAAGAGAAAATGTTTCCTGAGTTGTGCATTAGGTCCTTACATTACAAGTAGAACTGATGCTGTTGCAGGTGCAATGTGGGTGGGCAGCAGGTACAGAGCAGAAATCACAGCTGTCTCATTCTTGCACAGAAAGCAGCAATCTGCTGCTATCAATGAGCCAGGTACTGCTGAATGTTTTAGCAGATGAGTTCTCCATGCTGAATAATGATATGGATCACTGAAACAAATCAAAGCATCTTTCTTTATTAAATTTTTCTACCACATATTACTATTGTTCCAGCAGTGCTCTCATGCTTATTGATACATGGAGCTATGTGCTGGGATAAATTCTGACTCCTTTCACAATGGCCTTGTAAAAGCCATGATCAGAGTCTGCACTGTAGAGGTGTATGCACACCCTTAGCTTAGGCTGATCAAAGCACCAAGGTTCATATCTGCTTTCTATGATATACAAGTGGAGAGAGAGGAGCTGTAAGCTATATAAGCAAAAGGTAATAGGTGAGATTTCCATGTACAACTGATTTATTCCAGCTATAGAACACCCTATGTACATAATTTTGCTGCCTGTGCGTGCCATGGGCAATTTAAATAAGTGTCTTGGGATTAACTGGCTGTGAGGTGCCCAGCAGAAGAAGCTAGGATCCTCTAACATGCAAGGTAAGATCAAACAGGAGCCTTTTCACCCTCCTATTGAGGCAATAAATACTGGTTAATAGTAAAGTATAATGCATGTAATTCAAGAAAAGTATCAGAAACACTTTTATCCTCAGTGTGTGCTGAAACAGGGAAATGCAAACTTTATTTCACAGATCATTTTTGCATCACTCTGAATTCCTTACCTACTCATCTTACTATATGAAATAACCAGACCCCCAAAAACCTTCAGTGCTTCCTAAATATTTTGAAATGTGATTCAACAGAATGTGAACGCTTGCGGAGGTTTTTTTACCTTAGATTTTATTGAGAACTGATCTTTAAGACCTATATAATTATAGCTGAGTGTGTGAGTGAAGAAGCATGTGACATTTATGCTGAACCAAATGAAATATGCATGTAATGCTCTAGCTGAGGAGTTGTAGTCAACTTGTAGCTAATGGTAATTGTCTAATAAGAACCACCTGAAATTGTTTTTTTAGGAGTCTGCTATCATAAATAATTCTGTTAGCAATGTGTGAATATAAAGCAGATTGAACCTATCTAAGAGTATTCTCAGTATGTGAAAGTAAGAATCAAGGTCATACACAGCATGTTGAAGTGTTGTATTATTGGAGTTTATTTTCCCTTTCAAAGTTAGCTAAGTGATTAGAATTGGCACTTGTCAGTGGCCAGCTACACACTGAAAATGCTTATTTGAGCCCAGAGCTGAGGCTGTTTACATGATGATCAATTAGTAGTCTCTTTTTTTTACTACCTGCATGTTGTAGACAAACTGGCAATTAAATTGAATGCATAAAATTATAGTTTGAGGTCTTTGCAAGCTGTACAATTAAAAATAGAATTTTCTGGGTGTCCAGCAACTGGGTAAAATAGAAGTATTTAAGTATTTCTATATATATAACAGGTTAAGTAAATTTAGAAAATAGTCTTTGCAAAAATGTTTGAGAATATTGAGTTTCTCTTTGGATATGGATTTCTACCTTAAATCTAAGTGCAAATAAAGGTGTCCATAATTATATGTTTCTAGTTGTGAAATGGATAGATTTAGCTTTAACCCACAGCGTTCAGCTGAGAAGAGCAGGAACAGTGATTTACTATGTGTCTGATCTCAGGGATGGAGACTGGCAACAGACTCTGTAACTCTGTACCTGAAGGTACAAAGTGTGAAGAGCCCTCTTTTTAACCACTTCATGGTATTGACTGCAGGAAGAACTGTAAAAGTACTTGTTGCAAAGCTTGGTCCCTTATAAATACCTGTGACTGCACATACATACATCCTATCTATATGTAGCAGAGAAAATGCCACAAGTTTTCAGGAAGGATGAGATTTTTTTCTGTACCAGGGTTCCATTTGCTATGACTTTGCTCAAGATTATTCTTCTTTTAGTAGACTTTTGTGTTCTTAGTTATCAATCAGTATTTTCAGGCCTTGGCTTTTACCTCTTGCTGTCAAGTGACAGCTGATTTTATGTTTTTTTTTGATACTGTGTGTTACACAGGTCTTTAAATAGACCCCAGCTGAAAAAGCTTCAGCATCTGAGGAAAATATTTCCCATGGTCGATCTTTTGCCTTTTGCTCACTATATTGGTTGCCAGATCTTGGATGTGAAAAGCTTCCCCAAAATTGTCACTTTAGGGAGTACTGAAGATCTGGGACTTTAATTTTTCTTTCTGTTTCACTTCTGCTAAATCATCAGAGCAATTTCTCTAAATAAATTTACTACTCTCAGTTCAAAGACACCAATGATGTCTTGCCTCTATTCTGCTCACTACTAGAACTCACAGTTGCACTTATCTGGTATCTTAGAATTATAGAATGGTTTGCATTAAATATCATCTAGTTCCAGACCTCCTGCCATGGACAGGGACACCTTTCACTAGACCAGATGGTTTTGGTTAAACCTGGCCTTGAACACCTTCAGGGATGGGTCATCTATGGCTGCTTTGGGCAATCAATTCCAGTGCCTCACCACCCTCACCATAAAGACTTTCTTTCAAATACCTGATCTAAACTTATTCTTTCAGTCTGAAACCATTTTCTCTTGGTCCATCATTACAGTTCCTGATGAAGAATAGGCTCCCTATAGGCCCCTTCAGATACTGGAAGGTTGCTATGAGGTCTCCACACAATTTTCTCTTCTCCAGGCTGACCAGCCACAGCTTTTTCAGCTTGTCTTTGTAGTGGGGATTCTCTAATCCTCTAATCAACTTTGTGGATCTCCTCTGGACTTGCTCCAACAGTTCCATGTCCTCCATCAGAGTGCATCAGTAGGTGTCAGGTGAAAAATACCTACTTCAGGAAGACCTTAAAGAAAACAGACACTCTTTACCACTTAGGAAAACATGTGTGTGGGGGTCTATGTATTAAAGAATGTTTTCTAGCAGCTGTGTTCACAAGAACAACTGCTTAAAACATTAGATAAGAATCAAGAAAGAAACTTTTGATTCTATTTGGGCCCACATTCAGTATTCAAGGCTGGGAGTGAGATTTTCTCTATGTGCCTAATCAGTACTGAGGTTTGAACATGCTTCTTCAATAATTGGAGAAAGCTATGGAGGGCTTTTGGCAACTAATTTACATTGACTCTACAAATTAGAGTTTTAGTTGGCTTCATGCTAGAGAAAAATATCAGCTTGAGTACCACATCCACTGCAGAAAGCTGTACCACTTTATTAATGTCATTTTGAAAGAGGTGAAAAATGCGGATGTCTTACAGAGAGATCCTTGGGTCCAAAAAGTAAAAGTATCTCAAAAGCAATGGTCATGTTTTAGGGCTTTTTCAGTGGGTCCAAGCAGAGTTGGGAAATCTATACAATTATTTTTTTCTGTTCAATGTTTGAATCTTCTGATACTAGTATAGTAAGGCTGCAGCTGCCAGTCTGACTTCTGACTGGTGTCCTCAGGTCTGCTCTCCTTCTGAACTGAATGGGACATGGAGACGTGTACAAAATGCTGCAAGGTGACCCCAGTTGCTGAAGTTCCTGCCTCTGTTGCCAAGAAGCATATAAACCAGTTATGACACTAATACAGATCACAATAATATAATGTGACATAAAAGCAATAGTATGTTTGCATGTTGCCCTTTGGCATTAATGAAGCCCAGAATGGGTGCAGCAGTCCGAGTCAATTATGTTATGAAGGCAAAGTCAATGGCAAGAGCCATCTCAAAGACAATACCTGCCCAGAAAAGCCACTCTGGTGGGTGTAGCATAGACAGAGGAATGCCTGAGAACAATGGCAGTGTACCAGAGAGCATGGAAAACCAAGGGCCTGTCCTTTCATCCAGTTTCTTGCAGCACAAGCATTCATGTCAGCTAGCAGAGCTGCAGAGATAGTACTGTAACTGAGGATATATCAGAGCTTTTTCCCTTTTGTTTGGCTTGTGGAAACAAAAAATTCTTATGTGGACTTTCTTTCTATTGAAGTAAGTTCTTTTTATAGGCACAAATTGTCTGCAATCATGGAATTTTATCTACTCAAAAGCATCAACAGTTTTCTTTTACTAAGAATAGCAAAGAGATGAGAGGGCAGGGAAATACAAGTCATCCTTCTTGGTTTTGTTTGTTATTCCTCTTCCTGGTTTTTTTGTTTTTCTTTAGTGTGTGTGTCTTTTCTTGTTTGTTTATTTTATTTTGTTTTGATTTGTGGTTTTTTTATGTTTGGTTTGGGTTTTTTTAATTGGGTGGTAGCAAAATATTTTATTCTGTATAGGATTTATGTAGAATTTTTATGTTCTTTTTTTCATGTGGGAAAGTTAATGGCCAGGAGCAGAAGTGAATGAAGAAAATACTTATGGCTCTGAAATTTTTCAAATTATATAGCCGATCTTTTAAAATTATCTTAAGCCTACACTTTTATTTTTTCAGCCTCCTAAATGACATTTAATCACTTAGATTTTTTGAAAATGTTATTGTTTTTTACCATACAAACCTTGGTCAACTAAGTATAAACATTTATTTTGGTGGCAGATTTATTAATGATTGTTCTAACTTATTTACTTACCTTTGTAGAGATTTTATGTTTTGATATAAGTGCAGATAAAGGATTTACTAAATTTAAATAAAACTTCATTTTCCTCAAATGTATTCCATTTTCTTGCCAAAACACAGTAAAACACAATATATGACATATTATGCAATAGGTAAAAGGAAGTGTATTTTAATCAGATATGAATAACAGATTAGAAGAATCTTTAATTCACTTTTATCTTGCTTTGATCTGAAACCAAACTCTGAGCAGCCAGAAACATTAAAGAATTAGGGGAAACAAGGATGACTCATTTTCTTGGTTCACATTGAATTGATTTTCTAAAGAAAGGAATATGACTTTGCATTACATGTACCATTTAAAATGTTTTGGGCTGATTTCTCAAAAAGTACACCTGTGGCAGATGCTCAAAAACATCTGCCATTGTATCAACATTAGACATGTAACTAAAACTTTCTCCAATATTCATTGCTATATTATAGTTTTTCCTTCTACATAGCAGTTGGCTCAAGTTTGCCTTCACAGACTTGGGCACATTGCATAGTGAAGGAGATAGAATTTCAATTGAATCCATACAAACAAAAAATGTTGGCCTCTTGATGCATTATTAAAGAATATGACAGTTTATTTGACATGGAAACTTGGAACAATGTTTATATATTAAGACCATTGTGTCTATGGCAAGCTTGACACTGTAATCTGTAGAAATTAAAAAAAAAGAAGAAAATGTTTTATTTAATACTGTTCTGATCCATTATATTCCTGTGTGTAGCAGGAATAGCTTTAAAAATGTCTTTGAAAACTAAGAGAACCAAGGGCTTTGCTGTTCCCTTTCTCTAATTTACACAATGGCAGGAGCGTGCTGGTGCAGCAGATGATTTTGTCTCATTTTGCTTTATTGCTGTGAGGACATTTCTAGCTTGCCACCGGCAAAAGTCAGACTGAAAAAACAGAAGTACTAGTTTTCTAGGCTCTGCCCATGTCTAGATCACAGAATAAAGTTTTCCATAGCAGATTGTGTAGATGCCTACAATGTAAGTGCTTCTACTCCTTAGGAAGCTAACTATCACTGTCTTGCTAACTTGGCATTTCAGACTTTAACTTGCTCCACTGAGGTGCCTGGAAGCAGCATTGTCTTAGGCCAATTGCAGTTCCGGGCAGTAAGTGTGTTGTGCGGTGTTCATGTTTCAGATCCAAACTTTAGAACTTTTCTTTAAAATAAAAAATTAAAAAAGCTGAACTTCTTAAAATGTGGGAATAGGATGAATTTGCTACCTGCTGTGCTGTGCAAACACAGCAATGCTGCTTCTCATGTATAATCAAGTAGTTCAGGCTTGTTGCCATCTCTAGCAGCTTGTAGGGTGGCACATGTTAATGGTGATAGCTAGTAGAAGTTGGCTTTTCCTTTAACTGCAGGAACTTATTTAACTTGTTTGCTTGAAGTGGAGAGTGGCTCTGCACTGTGATGCAAACAATTTACTAAGTACAACGTGGAGACAATTTTTTTCCCTTTGGTAACAGTAAAGTTTAATTGATGATCACAACTTAGGTCTATGCCATCAACTTCAAAAAGTGTTCAAAATAAATTGTAGGGATGTGCATATTTGTACTTCTTGCCTCAAATCTGAATATTGCTTTGTCTGCAAAAGATAAGCCATAATTATCTGAGCAATGGAAAGGACCTCACAACAATTTGGATTACATAGCAGAATGCCAAGTGAAGGCTTATATTTCAAATTATTGCCACAATAAATTCAGTCTTGGTCCTTTCCTATCAAGTTGCTTTGGTTCCTCACTGTGGGAAAGGAAATAATGAGGAAAACATTCTTGTTAAAATGATGTAAAATTGTGCAGGGTTCTTGGAGCACTAGAGGGAGCAAGAAGGTAAAAGTTCTCAAAAATGCAACTGCTTGGAGGTTGAATCCTTTAAGATGAAGTCTACCCTACCATTCAGGTAAATAAAACAAATACATCATTAAAAACCCCCCAACAAAATATAAACCATAATCAAAACTGAAGTGATATCTTACTTTGGTTTGTTTGTAGTATTTTTTCCTGTTATTGTTTTCCCCCCACATACACACAATAACAGCATTCTTCTTCTCCTCCCCACCCCCTTCCCTTTTTGTTTATTGTTTTGAGGGGATGCGTTTGTTTTCATATCTCTAAATGCTGAGTATGTGTTGACCTAAGCTACTGCTGAGGGCTGGCTCTGACAGAACCAGAAGACCTTGTTTCTCCTCATCAGAGACCCCTTTAGGCAAATGTTAACCTGCCAAGAGCATGTGCATTCCAAGGAGAATTTGCAAATGAACTAGTTGTTTTCCACGAGAAATATTTCCTGACCTAGATCTTTCTGTCTTAAGGGAAAAAATAAAAAAAGAAGAAAATAAAAAAAGAAACTATATACAATAAATACTATTGCAGATGAGAGAATATTCCCCCTAGTGTCCCCCCTGCCCACTCATATTAACTATTTCTAGAAGAAAATAATACATTCTGGTGAGCACAGCATTGCATTTTGATTATTCACAGAACTGACCCTGAGCCAATAAATAGATGTTTTACCCAAATGGATTAGCCCATTTGCATGTTTGTCTCAATTATAATCTGCCACTAGCTTTGGAAAGTCAAAGACATTTGGGAGAATATTCTCATCTTCGTGTGTTGGATATTACTGGCTGACTCCTCCTGGGATTTGTGAACAACAATGGCAGTACAATTAATTTTAAATACAATTCTACAGTGCTGAAAAAGCTGGTTTTTCATGAAGCACTACAAGCATCATGGTGGTAAATAATTTAAATTCTCTCTTTCTTGTTCTCCTTTGTGTTTCTTGGAAACTTTAAGCACTGCTTCGGATAAATGAAGAGCAGGATAAGTTTGGAGATGCTTGGCTTAGGACATCTGCCAACTTGTGCACAGTCTGAGGACAGTGTGAGGTGGCACCTGCCCCTAAGGCTTAGGGGGAGCTGTGGATGGGCAGGTGGCTGCAGCCCTTGCTAGAGGAATGCTCTTAGAGGCAGAGTGTGTGTAGCAGGAGGTTCCCAATACAGAGAACTGGACTTCTGTCTCTCCCAGCTTGCCAAGAGATGCTTTGTTTGCACTTTATAACACTGTCAACAAGAGGCAGGACAAATTTCAGTATATAACTGTCTCTTCTGAAGGTGAAGTGGGAAGAAACTCAGTGCCTGCTTTCTTTCATCTGGTTTATGTACACAGGCATAGCCACTTCAAGATTTCCATGTTGATTATTTTGGCCCTTGCCTTGCAATATTTCTTCTAAATATACCAACAAAGTGTCAAGCAACAGTGGCACCTCCCAACCACAGGTATAATGGTGGCATGAAAAACCAGTGTGCAGTGAGATGCGGAGCTTTCTTTAATAGTTCTCTCTTGCATGTAGATAGCAAATTTTACCTAAATATTTGTGCACCTTTTGTAGTTTTGTTATAATATCTTCTGCCTTGCAATTATATTCTCTCTTGACAATTAAAGAAGTGCCAACCCTTTGTATAAAATTCAGTTTATTTCTTGATTATATTTGCTGATATCTTTGTTACACCCCGGTTTTCTTTGCTGTTGTTTTTACAACAGACAAAAATAGGTCCATTTATACCAGTGCTCTGATTTTACTATAACTCACTCCATGATTGGGTGAAGCAGTTATATACTGAATAGAGTGAAGACATGTGCTCAGTGACTCCTGCTGCAGAGTGAGAGCTACCAGACTGATGGAATCATCCCTATAAACAAAGTTTTCCCTTTGAACTAGAAATTCAGTCTACAGGACTTTTTCTGGTGCCCATATTTTTGGCGGACATCCTTAATAACTTTCCTCTACTAACGCTTCAATATTGATTTCTTAGTATCCTTATTTATGAAAACAAAACTTTATTCCAAAATCAAATCTGTGGTATTTGTGTGAGGTTAGGTGTCAAGAAGGCTTTTGAAGCTTAATTTGAGGTTAAACTATTCTTGAATTAGGGTTGTTTGTCTGAGAAGTTAAGGGCAGAATAACTACTCTTACTACTTATCCAAAGTGCATTACTGTTAACACTCAATGAAAATTTTGTATAGAAGCCTATTTTTCCACAGTGTAGTCTAACAATACAACACTGCCCCTAAAGATTAATTTAGTGTTGTGGTTTAGGAACTGTAGTCTCCAATTCAGTGTTCCCACTGAAGCCACTTTAAACCACACACTGCTCGCTCACTCTGCTCCATCCCTCTCACTTCATGCCTCCACTCTGCTTCTTGTGGTGAGCTGGAGAGAACTGGGGGTACAAAAGGTAAAAACAATTCACTGAAAACAGCATTAAGTGAGAAAATGAACAGTAGCAGCAACAATACTCATGACTGAGTGTATAAGGAGAGAAATACTATTGTTCACTCTGCAGAAACCACCGACATTACCTGACTGCTGGCTCTGCCACGCTGGCCTGACCCAAAGTGACCCTTTCTTCCCTTCCTGGAAAATGAGTGAAGGAGTACAGAACAACCCTTGTGTCCCTGCCATGCCCCCATCCTGGTTACTGCAAAAAATTTAATGCTCTTCTGGGCAAAACCGGGACACTTAGTCACTACATATCCCAGATTAGGAAAATATCACTCCTGAAGACAGCACTGAAAGTAATGTTCAATAATAATCTTAAATCTCCCTGAGATCAATAAGTATTTCATGCATACCTGGAATTTTACATGTACTTAAAATGTTTCAGTGAATGAGGAAGGCTTTAATCCATCTTTGGATGGTTATCTAGCTGGATGCAAGATTCCGAACACATCAACTCATATCCTTTGTCTCCTTCTGAAGCCAAACTCTCCTCAGAATAAGAAACCAAAGTTGCCCCAGGTTCATAGGCTGTGGTTTTCAGACTATTCTGATCATATTATCTAGCTTCTCTAGGTCAGAGCTCAACTTTCACCCCAAGCCCATAGTAAGTTTTTGAGTCAGAGAAGGCCATAAGCTAAAGAAGATGTCTGACTGTCCAGTGATTAGGAGTAAAGGATCAGCCAAGCTGTTGAGCTCTCTCAATCTTGAATTATCTTCTGTGTTCAAATAACCAGTTTAACATAGGCTATGAATGTGTCTAATTTTTGCGCTGCCTTTTGGGTTTTTTTGCTGCCTTCCATTCCAGAAAGAATGGAAGGCAACAATCTTGATGCAGCTAAAATGATAAGAATTTTAATTTGAAGTATTTGTGCTTTCTTTTCCATTTTGTTAAGGTTTCTGGAATTCCCAGTATTCTAGGAGGCAGCATCTATAAATACTTGTATACTGCATATGTTTTTGCTGAAAAATATATCTTAGCTTCCCAGCAGTTTTCCAAATGAAATTATTGAAATCACTGGATGAGAAGCCTTAGATGCAATAGGTCTCAATACTTGTGTATTATCCAAGGTAATAATGAACATCACTCTACTTGAATATACTTCCAGACTCTCATACTTTTTTCAAAGCCAGAGAATACATTTTCTTTATGTGTTTTCATTATAATTTCAATTGCATATTTTTTCATAAGTGCAGGGCTTTTTAAATTATATATTTCTTATATAGGAAAAAAAAATGACATTTTACTTTCATGTGTTCTGATTATAAAAGAAAAACAGAAGAGTTTTCAGTTCTCCTGGTATGAACTCATAGCTGCTAACTCTGGAGTAATTCTGCATTTGCATAAAGTTGAAGACTGGAAAAGTCTGAAAATAAAAGTTGTGAGGTTAAGAAATTTCTTTTTATTGAAAGTAGTGGAAATTGGGAAAATTGGCCTGTTCACGTGCCCTCAGTTTATTGCTTCCCTGCTTGGGCTAAGGTACCACAGAAGCAATAAGTGAAATAGATCTACTGGGTAAGTAACATGTGGATTTTTGCAATCCTTTTATGTACTAACAGAGCAATGATTAAGTGAATTTGGCTTCTTAAAATTGGGCAGTATTTTAGCTCATCATATTCATATTCCAGATATACTGCTGTTTTAATAATTAAGTGTCTATTGTCAGAGACAATCTCCATTGGTATAAAAGCTGCAGGTGATAAGCACTTATTAAAATCAAGCAATACATCTGTGGTCAAAGAAAGTACATGCTCAGCCATTTTACTTCTATGTGATATTGAATAAAGTTTTGCAACAAACGTCAAAGATCCAGCCCAGTGCCCCATTTGACTTATTGAAAGAGAAAGGAAGAGCTTTTGATTTCTTTTGTATGCATATAGATAGCTAGATAGGATTAGCTTAGGTCTGCTTTAATATTTCCTGTCAGAAGTAGTGCCTTCCTCTCGCAGCTGCTTATGACAAGCTGGAAAATGGATACCTTTTTATGTAAGCAAGATCCTCAAGGTAAGTATTCTAGGTGCTCTCTTGTTTGAGGCAATAGCTGGGCATGTCTTTTAAAAAATTTACTTGCTGTCCCTCTTTTTGATCTATGAAGGGAGTGAGTGGAAGTGAGTGAGAGGCTGAGATGTGCAGCACAGAGCTCCCTGGAGAGAGAGCTTTGCTTCTCATTTGAAATGCAGAGACCTCTATGGTCAGCTGAGCTCATGGAAATTAAATAAGAGGCTCATCTGTACCAGTCACAGGATAATATGGGCTGTAGTGTTTAAGCTGTTCCTAAAGTGTCAAAAGCACATTTTGTCTGTGCAATACCCACGTTATAAAGCATGGAACTACCTTGGCTTTCAGATGCTGTGTCAGCCATTACTGCAGATTTGCACTATTTATCATAGGAAACAGTCGAGCTTTGAGGTTAATTTGGATCACACTTCAGGTGTTTTGTATTTTTGTTTAGCCTCTAAGCTCTGTCAGCACGCCCAAGTGGAATGAGACGTTCAAGGGCCAAGAGCAAATGGACATACCCCAGTGAAAAGCTTCTGCAAAGTGGGAGTGAAGTGCTTCAGCTGCACAAAGAATAGCTTTACCTCCCAGCTGGACCTCTGAGTGAGTCAGGTCTGGGTGCTCTGTTTTTCCAGTAGCTATGAAGATTTTTAGGTGTAGGCAGGGATTTTGATATATTATACTTACTTTTGCTGTTGTGTAATAGCCTATTATTTATCTAGTACCAACACAACTCCTTGAAATTGCTGGTAATTTATATTATATTTTGTATTTTCTCTCTCTCATGATGGTGCACTATACAGTGGAAGCACTGATAAATATTTTGTAAACAATATGTACCAATTACCTTGACAAAAAAAGCAACCAGCAATTTTTCCTGAACTCTGATTTTGACATCAAATAAGGCACAGTCTGAAGTGTTTTTTACTAAAGTAAGGGTTTCAATTCTACCAGGCTTGTTAGTAGGGCTTTTTTTTCCCACTTCTGCTAAAGATTGGTACTAAGAACTTTGATGTCTTAATGTACATCGCAAATTTCCAAAGCCCCATCAAGTTAGCATAAGATAACATCTAACCATCAGCAAAAAACTTCAAAATTTGAGTTTACTTTAATGATTGCAATGAGAATGAAAACCCAGAGTGTCAGGGTTTTAAAAAATATTTTCATGCATGATTTTACAAAACAGGCATCTCAAAAAAGAAGATGCCTGGAATCTTAAGTTTACAGTTGAAGGCAAATGTTTGCTTTGCATATAATTGATTAGCAGCCTAGCTGTGATTGAAAAAGGATGTCTTTTATAAATTTGTAGAAAATAAGGGATAGTATTGCTGCCTGAAAATAGCTTAAAGTCACTTCAGAGTTCTTAGAATGTGATTTTGTACTTATTTTTACCACAGTTTGTAGTAGACAGCCCTCCAATAGAAAATGAAACCATATTTTCTTTTTTTTTTTCCAGTGGTTTAGTAAATCAAATCAGAGTTCCAAATAGCCTCTTTTTTGCTCTCTCCAGTTACTCAAGCAAGGGTGGGAGTACTTACATTGAAGGTATGTGAGTAATTGGAACAGGAAATTCTTCCAGATTTTTCACTCAGCATATCAGAGCAAATCTGAAACTCTTTGTGGCCCTCACTGACCAGTAGCAATGCATTTGCATCTGCTACAATGAAATGTGGGACTTAATTAAAGATAAACTGAGCATCTTGAATTTTGATGATCAAGTACAAGTTCATGTATCAACTTTCTGTCTATAGATTGTGCCCAGAAAAGGCTTTTCAGATGGGCAGGAGTGATGAATTTAATAATCACTCCCTGATGATGATGATGTCAAGGATCACGTTCTGAAGATATTAAATACAGCCATGGATTTCAGTCAATCTTAAAAAGGCTACAGTGCCAGGGAGTGCCCAGATTAAAAGACCAAATTCCTGACTCTCCTGTAAACTATCTCTGGTTCACTACTTTACCTGTTAGGGATTTACACAAGGGTTTTGGTGCATTTAGGCATCAACAGGTATGAAGAGGCATGAAGAATTCAGGTCTATGTATGAGAGATAAATATGGACTTCCACTTATTTCTGCTTGCCTGTGCTTAGAGTTTTAGAGATTAAAAAAAATTATTTCATACCTATAAAAGAGACATTGGTCCCTCTATTAAATAATCTGCAATAGTTATGGACATGATTCTTTTTTGTGTTTCCACATGTGAATTAATTGGATAAAGGACATGAACTGTTTCTTTGCTTTTATTATCTTTATTTCGTGCCTAGATATGTCTTGAAAAAAAAATACCTTCCTGGGATTAGCAGTGTTTTGAAAAATTTTTACATCATTGTGGAAATATTCAGATGGGTTTATTGCCTCCAAAAACACCTGCATTCTGACTACCTGCATACTCCATCCAAGCACCTACCTTTAGTCTTCATATCTTAGATTTCAGATCTTAGAGTCTGAAATAAGCAATGCTCAACAATGCATGGTGTGGAAATCCCCCAAGATTTTTTATTTTGCAACATCTACCTGGAATTTGTGAAATTTTGCCATCTGTTTAACACTTATGCTGCGTAGATGATGAAGATATTTTTGCTGCATTGCTAAAATCTTTGTCAAGGATATGATACTGACATAGTAAAGGAACAACAAAGTGAACTGTGTTGAAACACACAACATAGAAAACACCTTGATCTCAGAGATGATTAAATGAACTATTCTACCTTTAAGAGTATTTTTCTTCTTGTTATTGTACAAGAAAAGAAACCTTAGAAGGGCAATTTGAACTCTATAAGAGAATTTTATTGATCATAATTTCAAAACAGAATAATTGAAAAAAGTCAGAGATTAATTGAAGAAAGATGGAGTGGGAGCTTGAAATAACTTTTTGGGATAAAACATTACAATTTCAATTTAAATGTTATCTGTTTCTGTAGTAAACAGAATATTGTGAAGTTTTTTTATATGAGTTTGTATATGGAAGTCATTTGAAAATAAATAAAGAAATAAACTTTTGAAAGACTAGAAATTAAACCATACCACCATATGAAAGAGAAAATACAGGATAATACCAAAAAAGATTCAATAACATGAAGATAGTTGCAAGATATGAAATTGCTTTCCCTGTCAAAGTGTTTTTCAAGTATCTTGCCTCCATAATGGGACTAGATTACTAAGAAAAGAGTAATTTTCTATCCTCTCTGAAAAGTACTGATTCTGATAAGCATGGATGCACTCTCTCATGTCCATCTCAAGAGGATTATTGCTGTTCTCTATAAGCAAAGTATTTTAAGAGCGATGGCACTCACAAAACTTCTATGAAGCCTGACTGATGCTGCATGAGTCCTTGAAGGGTTCAGTCTGATAGCATTGTCTTTTGGATCTCCAGTGTGTGAGACAGACAGGAGCAGGGATGATCCCAAGTGCCATCCCTTCACTTGGGACCTTCACTGGCTCCAGCAGAGTCCAGCTCTGCATACAATGGGGTACATTAGGAAGAACATTGATCACAGGTAAAAGTGATGATTCCTCTTCCCAGCCCCCATGAGGCCACATCTGGAGTGTGGTGTCCAGTTTTGGGCTCCTCAGTACAAGAGACACATGGAATTTGTGGAATCAGTCCAGCAGAGGACTACAAAGATGAAGAGGGGACTGGAGCATCTCTTTTTTGAGGAGAACCTGAGGGAACTTGGGCTGTTCAGTCTCAAGAAGAGATGACTGTGAGGGGACCTCATGAGTGTCTGTCAGTATCTGAAGGGTAAATAGGTCAAGAGGGTGGATCCAGGCTCTGCTCAGTGGTGCCAACCAATAGGACAGGAGGCAAGAGGCAGAAACTGATGTACAGGAAGTTTCACCTGAAGATAAAGAAGAACTTTTTTACTGTGCAGATGGCCAAGCACAGGAGCAGACTGACCAGAGAGGTCGTGGGGTCTCCCTCACTGGAGATATTCAAGAACTGTCTGCATGCAATTCTGTGCCATGTGCTCTGGGATGACCCTGCTTGAGCAGGGAGGTTGGACCACAAGTCCCACTGTGGTCCTTTCTAACCTGATTAATTCTATGACTTAGTGCATCTTCCACATTCAAAACACTTTTATTATTACAAAGCAAAGCACTGAGGAATTAAAGGACAGTTCCTTTGTGAGAGCTACTTCACACTTACATGTGTGAATCGAGATAACAGAGATCAAACCTCAGAAAGGTAAGGCTTGGAAGTACTGTTCAGGTCCAATGCCTTAAAGCTGTTTTTTTTGCAGTAGCCCTATGTGTAATTGATTTGCTGCCTGTCCTATGCAGGGATCTTGCAGAATAATTTTCAAGGGATTGGGTCATTAAATATTTGGAAAGACAGTTCCTACTATAATAAGAAACTTAACTTTTGATAAAATTACTGATTTGTGCATATCAGTAAAAAGACTCAATTTGTCAGTAAGAGTCACAGCTGTTAGGCTTTCTGTAATCCTTTGTCAATGGGGCATCCTTGTTAGTAGAAGAAGGAAGCTTTGGGAGGGGGAAGCCTTTCATGTGTACAAGAGAGAAAATTTTGAAACATGGCCTATGAAGATGCCTGACTTCTAAAGAATGTCTAATAAATGCTTTTTTGGTTATATTTTCACTACTTTAGTTTTGCTTTATTTTGACATGCAATTCCTCCTATTTTGCTTTGTCTATTCTTGTTTATCTGCATCCAGACCTCAGGACATCTCCAGCCCAGTCTCCTGATAAAAACAGAACCAAGTAGCTCAGGCCAGGTTACTTAAGACTGTTTTGGTCAGGACTTGAAACCTCCAGGGATGAAGTTTGAAAAGCCTCTCTGTACACCTTGCCTTAACACCTGAGCATTCTCACTGTGAAAAAGCTTTTCCTATAGGCAGTTTGAGCTTCTTTGATTTAAATTTGTGTCTGATGTGTCTTTTCCTTGCTATCAAGAGCCTGGATTAGTTTCCTGGATGACCTCCCTGTAGATACTGGGATATCCTCCTCACTAAAGCCAGGTAGTTGTTTAATGCCAGCAGGAAATTAAACTCCAAGTAAACATCTTCCTATTTCCTTCCTTCTGATATAGGAGGGACAAAAGCAGAGACCATGGATTGAGGTAAAATTTACTGAAAGCAAAAAAAAAAAAAGGAATAAGAAATGCATAATAACAACAAAAATAATACCAAAAGTATGCAAAGAGAGGTGTTTTATCCCCAAAAAAGTATGCACCTCTGGGAACAGAAATTTGATGGCATATGGTCCCTGTAGGTCACATCCAGTGGCTTCTCCAGACAAAGAACATAGGATGACTATTCCCATGTGCCACCCATGTGACAGTAGAGAAAAAAGGCAAGAGGCAAGGGAGCTTCTACGGAGAGTGTTTCCCACCCTACTAGCCAAAACCAATGAAAAACCAATGAGAAACAAACCCTGCAAAAGCTGCTCATCTGATTAGAACCCATTACCACTTCACTGGGCTCTGCTGTTTCTCTTGCTCTGCTGTGCATGAGAAGGTCAGTCAGAAGGTCAGGAGGTCAGTCCTGCTGTTGCTGCTTTCCATTCCGCTGCACTCCTTTTGGCCAGTTCAGCTGGGTTCAGCTGAGCTTCCTTCCCCTGGACCCACAGTTTTGGCACAGGTTGGTGCCCTCCCCAGCTGCTCCTTTCCCCATGGCAGGGTCCACGCAGGAGCTGTTGGTTCAGCACTGCAGCCAATTCACATTTTCACTGCTTTCCTTTCAACACCACGTCCCGTAGCCGCAGCCTGGAGCTGCGTGAGCATGACCAACACCCTGATGTTATTCTGATCTTACATCATTGCCAGGGCCAGGGAAAAGGATTTTTTATTTTTCAGTAAAAAGGGTGACCCTTTCCCATTGAAGAGAAAGCATGGAGGGCAGAGAGTCTGTCCACCATTATTTTTTATTGTTCTGGGATTGATGAGCATTTTGCATGTAAATCACCATCTCTTTGTACACTTTTGCTATTAGTATTGTTCCTGTTACTATTTGTTCTCTCATGTCATTGCTATTCCCAATAAATTCTTATCTCCACCTGTGATCTTTAACTTTTTTGCTTCCAGCTGCAGGGCAAAAGAAGAGCGAGTGCTGGAGTGGTCTCAGTGGCAGCACTAAGTTGGGAAATACCATTCCTAAACCATGACAGCTTGTTTCTGGCCTTCAGGCTCCATATCATCTGTTAATCATGGCACTCTAAGCCTGATCACTTAGACATTTTTTATTGATCCACTAGTTCACTCTGCTTGTTTGAAAGCAAACCAGTGGGAGATGTTAAGTTAGAACTATAATTTAATAGGAAAATTAAAATAAAATGCAGTACTACAAAAACACTGACAGAGTCAGAATACAACTTGACACCCAGTCAGTGTCATGGTGTTGGTAACAATCTGATTAAATGGTGGCTGCAGTGATTTTAACATAGAGGACAAACAGTCTGGTCAGATGCCATTTACACTTAGTAAATCCATACTGTTTGTTTTGAGTCACCTTCTCATTCACAGGCATGAGAATGTATACCTGTAATGATGAAAGTGAACCCGGTCCTTTTGAAACTTGGGTTGGCCTTCTACCGTGTCAGTGAAACTGATGGCATTTTCATTCCTGTGAAGGACAAGATACCAAATGTTTCAAGTCAGTGGGAGTTTTAGCAGCTATTTCAGTGGAAACAGCTCTTAGACATAAACTAGAAATGGGTTTGTTTGTTAATAAAAAGTCTCTCTGAGTTAATCATAGTTTAAGACTGAGGACAGGATTTTTTGTTTCATTGTTTTTTTAGATAGAACCCATAGGCCAAACAATAATAAAGAAAGATGTCTAGCCCTGGGAGCTGCTATCATCTGATACACTTGAATTGAAGATCATATGATGTGGAATGCATTATGAACTAGCCATAAAGAGCAATGCCTTTAGTGCATGCTAGTTAGGAGGATATCTGTATTTTGAAACTCAGACTAGGGGATTTTAACTCAGTAGGTGGGAGACAGCTTGAGGGTCAAAACTGACTTAACCTTCAAGAGAACTTCAGCAGGAGTCCTGAAAAAATTGTATACATTTACCTTTTCTGCCTTTTTTTTTTTTAACTGGAATTTTCAGTCCTTGAATAATGAATCTGAGACTGTATTGCCTAATGCAAGAGCAAAAAGCAGTGTGACACATGAGCAAGGTAAATACCTGCTTTATTTTGTTGACTGATAAAGTAATCCTTTCTGTTATGTGTTTTCTTCCCCCCCTATTGTTTAAATTCGATTCTTATCTGCTATTTCAAATTACATTTAAACTCTGTGCTAACACATTCCTAAAAAGATGTGCTCTCTTTGTTACATAACCAAGGAGTTTTGTGTAATCTTTAGTGCAAAGAAAAGGGTAAATTCACCCTATACATGCTTATGCATTCCACAGCTGGTACAGCTTTAAATCACTTGACCAAAAGAATGCTCATTACCAGGAGTAGAGCCTGTGCTCCACATGACTACACACATCAGAAACATTTGATATGGATTTCTACCTGCCTCTTGATTGTGTACTAATCTGATGATATTAGAAAACCTGACACCTTTCCTTCCTGTGCCACAGGTTCCCCTAATCTAATTTGACACATTCAGCTGCAAAGCTTGAGATAAGAGGCGTGGTCACCTCAGAGTGCCTTGCAATCAGTATGAAGGGGTAAGCACATCCCAGGAATGATTCAGCCCATCTTTGTTTGTCTGTTGCTAATATCTGGAATTTGGGACAGTTAGGCTCCTACATTGCTGTCTCACTAAAGTAAACTAAAGTGTCTGCCATGTTTTCACCCAATCTTAGTCAAACATTGCTGCAAAGAGAGTGTTACAAATTATTTCACCCACTTTCAGACCCTTGAAAGATTTAGGATTTTTTTCCACTCCCTTTAGTATGTTCTTGAAAGAAGTGTGATGGTGGGAGTTATATTTTGATAGGCAAAAGTTTCATTGAGCAGCTTTAAATTTTCTGTTATTTTAATGAATTTCTGGATGGAAGTCATTCAATACTCAAAAATTTCAAAAACGTGCAAAACCAAGAGTATTGCACAGCTATGATTGACCAAAAGGTGATACCAGGAGCCCCAAAGGTACCACTTCAGTACACCAAATTCAGCAAATCTCCTTGGCTTCACATTGTTTTGCTTTTGTCTTCAGAATAGAGTGGAAAAAAAGATAAGAACTGAGGATGAACCAATGGACCTCCAGGAATAGTTTGGTTCTGCAGACAGCCAGACTTATTCAGATGCAGGCCCTTTTTAGAGGTATATAATTTCTAATTGTATGGCCGTGTTAATGCAGGAACCAAAGACAGCCAGGAATAGGTAAGATATTTATTACAAAACACTACTGAATACAACTGGAGGGAAATTCTTCAAGAGGGAACCTGCACAAGAAGAAAGTTGTCTTACAATCTGCCCCAGGCAAGGGAAAAAGACAGTACTTATATGCAGAAAAGTTTTATTTGAGTAGGCTCTCGGTGGAGTTCAAATCTCTCCTGAACTGGCAAAATTTTCTACAACGTTTGCACTCATCTTTTCATGCCTGATGTATCGTAGAAGGGCAAGGCTGATATTAACTGCAGTCTCTGGGTGTTACCTGTTGTTTCCCGAGTACTTACAGCTAGAACAGGTCTGTTCAAAGGTAGGAATGAAGGAAACAGGAGATGTAAAAGAATACCCAGGATTCAGCACATTATCACCCAGCATTCAGCTCTCATATCTTCGTGAGGTACAGAAGAGCTGTTATTTTCAGGATATTGATGATACATGTATTAAAGTCTAGCAGTATTAGGCTGTTTATGATAAATCCCATATGGAATCTGCAGAAAAGCATGAAGAGAATTCATAAGGTCGGTTCTGTGCCTTCATTCTGAGATACTGCATCTCTACTAATGGTGAATGTTTCCCAACCTAATGCAAGCTGTTTTTTCTCTAATTTGGTTCCATTGCTTTTCCTGTCCAGTCCTCTTAATGCCATGATAAGATGTGCTTCTAAATTCAAAAGGAAATCAAAAAGAAAGCAAGAGCATTTTAAATGTCATATAGAGTATGTTTTTGTGGAACTGTTAAATGAAATGAAGCAAATAGCTCTCTTTCTCCTCTTGCTAGTTTAAACCACAGCTATAATGTAAGTTGTGATATTTATGTATAGAGCAACTTTTGTTGTCATGTAAAGGCAAAATAATAGTTTATACAGAACAAGATCTGATACTGCCCTATACTTTCATAGAATACAAGTGTATATAACATGCTGTTTCTCTATTTGCTGCTGCACATCTCTGAATTGTTTGGACAAAAAATAAAAAAAAATCAAGTCCCTAGGGAAATCCTTAATCCTCCTTGCATAAACCCCAAGAATTATCAGGATTTGCAATAGGGCAAGTGTACTTGATGAGTAGTCCTTTCAGTAGTACTATCTTCTTAACAGAATTTCTGTGTTATCCCTTACTGGAAGAACACAAGAGATGCTGCAAACAGCTTTCCCCTTGTGAACATAGGATAGATTTTCATAAAAATATTTGCAATGGTAGCATATAAGTAGCTACCACTGGGCATTATTAGTTTTTAAAACCTGAACTCCAAGATAAACCTAAAAAAAAATCTAAATTTTAACAAATTCCATAGCACTACTTGAAAGCATAATATTTCTCATGAAGTGCACCAGTGGTGTCAGGCTACATACCCACAATATGACAAAGAAAGTCTCTTGGTTTAAACTAAATGAGTTCAGCTTAACATTACTGGTGGTAATTTTTTTCACTCAGCTAATCATCCTCCCTCTGGGCTAATTTTTGAACATTGCTCTTTATTTTCTCTTTACAGCTGTACTTAGGAAAGCAAGAGACACTAAGACATAGTTGTATTTTCCTCATTCATTCCTTTTAATGAAGTTAAAGAAACTCTAATGTTAAGGAGTGAAAAATCTCAGGAAATGTTTTCATTAGAACTCTGCTGGCAGCAACTATGCCTCTGGCATTGAGGGTTGCCTGTGTGCTCCTCAGTTCTGAGTTGCTCTATTAAATGGTATAATTCCTTCCTCTTGAAGTGATTCAATTTGAGAAAGCAACTTTTTTTTTTTTTGCTATATTCTGATGTTAAATAAGTTATTATTTTAAAATATAATACTTTTAAAGCCTTATCCCAGTATTGCCAATAGCACATTTAGAAACTGAGAATACTAAGGAAAGGTAAGGAAAGAGATGTCATAAAGACTTCTATTATAAATTCATTCTGTGCTTACCTTCCATACTTTTCTGCATACAGAAACATTTCTGCATCTTTGCTACCTCTGACATGGAGGGAAGAGCCTGTAATGGAAATTGCTGATTCCTTTTTGCCCAAGCATCTGGTTCTGGAAAGGGCACTTGAGAGTTAATAATGTAAGAGAGGGAAGAAACCATGTGACATCAGGCTAGATCACAAAGTTATAAGATAGAATATAGATAAACATCCTATTTCTCCTGCTAGCTGTTCTGACAAATGCATAAATTGATAAACATTCAGCCAGCTTTCTTGTCAATTTAGATGCTTTTATATGTTCTCAAGAAACCTTATAGGTAAAAGAAGAATCCTCATTTATTTCTCTTATACATCTTTCTTTCAGTCCAATGAAAAGTCCATCTACAAATAATGAGAGCCTTTATCTTCTTTTAAACCATGTCTTCAATACTTTTTCATGTGGCATACAATCCTATCCTACAACTGGCAGGTTTTACTGCATTGGGGTTTCTTTTATTTTTCTTTTTTCTTTTTTTTTTTATGATCTATGATCTATGAATGATTCTTAGGCATAGGGACATTTTCTACTCCAGATTTTCTGTTTGTCAGTGTAGAATACTGCTTAAGGTGAGTTAATAGCAAGTTTTTGAAAGTTTAATTCTTTGCATATGCAAGAACCAGCAGCAATTAATTCTGAACATTTAAAGAATATTTTACACAGCTGTTGGCAGATTCAGAGTACACAATAATTGGCTGAACTTAATCAGATCCATTAAAAATACTATTGTGATAGGTGATATGGCAAGGGAAACTGTCTCTGTAACTGCAGAGTTTCTGCATGAAGTTCGCTGCTTGTTATACCTTATATTTTGTAGTCAGCAACAGAACAGAAATTCTGTAGTGTGTGCTGGCTTTCTATGGGTTTTTCATACTGAAAGTGTGTTTTGAGCAGCAACATCACCACTGGGCAGAAGGGGAAGTGGAAAGCTTTTCTCTAGTACACAGAGACAAACATTGTATTGTTTTGTCTTGTATGCCAAACAAACAGAGAAGATGTGAAGACTCAGGAAGACAGAACTGATAGTAGGAGGTGAGACCCAAGGAAAGCCTATGGAGGCACAGCATTTTGAGACCCAGTTTTGAGTGACTTATGTTGCTGTCTTTACTTTGGTAAAGTCTAAAGAAAACTAAAGACAGAATACAAAGACTTTGCAGGAACCAAAAATGGGAAGGGTCTGTTTCTCTTTGCTCTTGATTCCTAATGCATTTCACGATCTGCAGAGGTCACCACTCCTCTCTCTCTCTAGGTGGAAGCCTTGCCATGCAGCAGGGGAGCTTAGTGTGAGCAGTACTGTAGGCTGGGGGCTTTTCTTTGTAGGATAGAAGTGTATGTATGAAGCCTTTATGTAAGTTTCATATACATATATACACATACATATTTAAATATTATGTATGTAATGAGATTGAGAAAGAGGGAAGATATAATAGGTCTTGAAATTGTGTCAGGGGAAGTTTAGATTGTATATTAGAAAAAGTTTCTTCCCCCAGAGGGTGGTTGGGCACCGAACAGGCTCCCCAGGGAAGTGGTCACAGCACCAGCCTGACACAGTTCAAGAAGCATTTGGACAATGCTCTTGGGCACATGGTGTGAGTCTTGAGGATGGTGCAGTGCAGGGCCAGGAGTTGGACTTGATCCTTGTGGTTCCAACTCAGCTTATTTTGAAATTCTCTTATATATTAAAAAGCATAAAGATATGCAAAGATCTTTACTTTCTGTATTGTGGGATTTAATAAGAGGGCCCACAATGGCTTAAATTCAAAGGTTGATAAATACAGAATAGCCTAAGTCCATTGTAGCATCATCAGCAATGTTTCTGAATAATAGCAAAGAGCAAACCTAAAATTTATTTCAAATATCAAGTCTATTGAGTTTTTCAGAGTTAGACCAGAAAAATACTTGTGTAACTATGCCCACAGCTCTGCCCCAGCCATGTAAGTATGCATACCACTAAAACTCCTCAGTATTTCAGTAACCCCTTGAAAGTCCTGGTATAATAGGCTGATGACAAACACACTTCTTGTTTGTCAGACATGCATAGCTGTATAAACACTTTGTTGGTATATCCGATGTATACTTGACAAGCTGACTGCTGTAATTTACAGCTAAAATGGAAGAGAACAGACTATGTCCCCAGGGGAGCAAAGCACTCTTAATATTTGAACTTTCTTATATGCCTTTCAAAGCAAGTTTTCACACAGAGCTTTGTTAGTGTACACAAAATCATGCAGTCAATACAGGTGACAATGCTTTATTCTTGTAAATGCAGTTATAGGTATTTCAAGAATGCAAACAGCTGGTTCTGGAACTATTTATATTCCTGATACACAGATTCACACCCTCTTGTATTCTTCAAGTAAAATAGTTCCTACTGTAGAAATTTTTATAAACACAGGTTGAAGTCAAAAAGTTTGCACAGTAATTTGCTTGTAAAGATTATTTGGCAGTGTGGCACTTTGCTTTCTCCAGTTTTAAGGTGTGTCATACTGAAGTGTACAACTTTTCTTCAGTGAATATTCCTGGTATTGAAACAGCAATAAAAAATTCCAGAGTATCCCATGAAAGTACAATAGTAGTCATGTCAGAGTTCAAAAAGGACAGGGAGATTTTATGGTTTATGGGAATCAGCTGAAGAAAAGTCTGTATAGATTTGCTCAAGTATATACTTGTATTCTGTATGGTTCCCTGGAGGGAAGAATGCTTTCCTGTTTTAAAATTCTAAGGCTTCCTCAGGTTTCAGTCTATACCCTGAGTTCTTTCATGTGACAGTTTTCTAATGATACTGAAACATTTGTCTCTGCTCCTTCAGCATTTTCTAAATGAGGTCCGTTTGTTTATTTTTCAAAGAATAAAGACATTGTTTCTTCATGTCCTCTACTTTAGTTAAATTCCCTTAGTTTCTGTCTCCCATCTGCTCTAATTTTTCTGTTGATTGTAAATTTTATTAAGCAAACATCCTACTGTGTAAATTAATGAAGTCTTACTGACTTTAATGGGAAAATGATAGTTTATAACAGCTGATTATTTTGCATTATGTATTAAATGAATATGCAAACAAAAATTGGGATGCTGTTATTGGCTATGCCATATTCCAAGAATACTCCTAAAGTTATTTATTTTTCCCATGGGTGTTGTTACATTGGGGTTTTTTTTTTGTGTGTGTTTGTTGTTTCAGCCAGTATAATCTATAGATCTCTCTCTTTTATTTGCCTTGTTTTCTGAATATGCAAATTCTTTTAGTCACACTATTTTTCCTTGTAGTAAATTGTATCTCTAGATGCCTGCTTCCCATCATAAAACAGGGAGGATTAATCAACCTCTGGAAAGGTGTAGAATGTCTGTCATCTCTAAAAGAAGCCTAAATGACTGATTTAGACTGGAAAGGGAAAACTGACTTAACCAAATTCTGTCTGTAGTGACTATCTACATTTATTGACTTTGTCAAATGGTTCTTTTTTGAGCAGATATTGAGATTTCTAAACTCTGAAAAAGGGGCTCTGTGGTTTCAAATTTCAAGGATATGGGAAAGAAAAAAGAAAAATAAGGCATTTATTCTGAAAGTGTATTTGTCATCAATTTATGAAAAGTACCTTTTAGCGTCTACCACTAATTCCTGTTCTTAAGGCTAATGTCTCTTTTTAGTTGCTTCAGAACATTTTGCAGTATCAGAGGTGTACTAAACAACTTGCCCACAGTAGTCCATTTGGTTAAGCTATAGTCCCTTCTTTTCCTTTTGAAATAGGAGATTAAAGGGAATTATTTCTGCTGTGGCTTGATATCTAAATCTTCAGACTTGGCAACTGTATATTTTCTTTTTCTGTTTGATAGTCTGTTACAGGGCTGTCCTGTTCTGGGTTTGATATTAGTCACTAGCCTAAGCAACATGATTATTTGTCATAACTGGTAGGGAAGTCTCAAAGTAATCAAATCTGGAAAGGTCAGTAGTGGAGAATTGTTCCCATATATAAGACATTTTCAAATAGGAAATGGAAGGCATCAAGTGGCAGTCCTGTAAATAGGAACATAATCAAAAGTGCAGATGCAAAAAAATAAAGGAAAGTAGGTCAGAGATGATTCTACTGATGCAGCCAGAGAATAAGTGATGTGTGTACTAAAGGCTCTGTCATTCCTATGAAGAGCTTTATCCTACAAAGGCAGCAAAAAATAGAGCTGAAAGTGGAAGAAGCATTGAGCGGTTTGGAGCCTGTTTGTATTTCAGAGAGATAAACAAGGGCAATATGTGCTGCAGTCAAGAAATTGCAACAAGAGGAAACATCCAGAGTATAGCTTGTTGGACCATTTGTTCCCCTCTTGTCAATCAGTCCCTTTCCAGTATATATGATGACAAAGGTGCAGTTGTGTTGGTGTTTGTCCACAAATAGCTGGTCTGATCATCTGTAAAATAAGTCTTATTAGGATGATGTAATTCATATAGTGTGGTAGTGCTGCTGCAGATTTTAAAAAATCTTTTCCTCAAAGCTGCTGGTGGCTTCTGTTTTTAGCTAGAGAAGACAGGGATGACTCATGGGTGTTAATTTGGGTTTAAGGCTGTATTTTTAAACCTCATTCCCCAGTTTGCAAGCACTTAGAATCTGTGCCAGAATCCAGACCTGCTGCTATTTAGGGATTATTTGTATTCACAGCCTATTGTTTCAAAGGACAACATCAGTCAGGGCATTGTGTTAAATGGATATATATCAGTTTGACAGAAAGTGTCCTAATCTGCTCATTCACCACTTGAACAGTTTCAGTGGTTCTAGTTTAAGCTTCTCTCCATGTGCATTCAGATGTCATTACTTGTTTGCACTGTCTCTGGTAGATGTTTGCTTAACATACTTATATTTTTTCCTTGGGTAGTGGAAATCAAGGCACTTCCCTCTCTTTATGCTTGCAGTTGCTTAGAGCTACTTCAATAATGCAAAATGGCAGTACATTTTTCTGGGACAGATCTTGGGCTCCCAGAGTTCCCTTTGCACAGGAAAATATGTTGGAAGCATAGTTGCCCAATAGGGGCAGTCAACTACAGATGGTCAAAGATATCAAAAAACTCATGAAAATATCATTGCAGAGCTCCAAAGGCTTCTGAATCTAAAAATATGTAGCTAATGTCTGTATACATGCACTCTTCTTGGAGAATTTATGTTCAGACAGAAATATTTATTAATTCTGAACACATTATTCAGGATGAATAATACCTATTGCCACTCTTCTGTTACAGCATTCATCTAAACTTAATACAGCTGTTTTTTTAATAAGCTTTTGTTTATTGTCCATATTTGGGCAGCAGTGAACTTGTATTTCCATCACCTAAGAAATAAACATTTCTGAAATTCATGTGTTCTATCTTTTCTTCTCTGTTTCCCCTTCCAGTTTCCAATCGATATCCTGTATTTTTTCCTGAACTCATTATTTTAACATTTCAGTTAATTGTCAGTCCAGATACTTTGATAAGTAGGTTTAAAATTGTTCAAAATTGATCAACACTATAGCTCTGAATAACACTTTAAAGTTCCATCATTGATTTTAACCTGTTTCTCTTCAATTACAGTGACTGTCACCTCGAGTTGCCAGTGAAATTTGTATCTATGGTAGACAGGGTTATGTTAGCTTTGAAAGTCCTTTTATATAGGCATTTTTTTTCTGTCGAGGCTAATTTTTTTTCTTTCTATGTCATGAAGCTGGATTATTATAGGAATCCTCTTTTGTTCTTGGACAAAATATGAAGCCTTCTTCTCATTAAGCATATAATTATTGGACCTAGCTCTACTTGGAGAGAAGAAAGTATGCTTATTTTTAAATAATTCTTATTATTAGAGCCTCTGAAAGCTACTGTTCACCCTGCTTGTGACTTCACCATTTCTGGTTACTGTAATCTTTCTCCTTTTGTCACAAGCAAATTCTGTTTTCTACAAAGAATTTCTCTTGAATGTCCAGCGAAGAACAGCAGTTCTTTTCACTGCTATGAACAGTGTTTTTCAATGAGTAGCAACAGCTGCTGAGAGAATTTTTCTGTTTAAAGTCAAGATTGAGAACAGTCTTTAAAGTCTTTACTTCCCCTTCTGTCTTCCAGTGAGCAATAGATCTCACACTGGCGTATGGATGTATGTGCATGCTTGTATGCATAAATCAAAAATGTTTGTATACTGCTAGAGAGAACAAACAACTTTTAGGTTTTAGACTCAGCATGGCACAATGGTGAAATATAACCTAAAGTTAATAATCAGACTTATTTTTCTGAACAAGGGACAAGTTTGAGCATCTCTGGTCAATTCACTTCCCTTTTAAACATAACATGGAAGGTGAAAAATATTCACTGGATTCTTTTGCTCATTATTCTTAAATGTTAAATCCTGAAATCTTGATTTAATATTCATAGGTGTCTAAGCTCAAATTGCAGTAGAGGTAAGTGCTAGAATAAATTATAGAAACTATTTTAATCATGAACAAAAAGTAATTAATTGATTGATTACTCTTGTTAAGACTAATTACTAAGGCAACAAAGTAGCACTATTTTAATCTAAATCTCAAAATGTGTAAAGTAAAATTATGTGCAAAATTAAAATATATAAAACCCCAGACATAATGAACCACTATTAAAAATAAGCAGGAAAAAGGAAAATAATTTGTGTGGTTTTTGAAAAATTGCTTATGTAGTGTGTGAAAATTATATAGGCTTAACTTCTCATTAGTGTTCTCTTTTTTCTGCAGCTAGTGGTTCTCCTCTGAAAATGATTGTCATGGGATTGATCTGAAAATTGCAAAGTTTTTCACTGTCTCCCCTAATCTTTGAAATTGAAGTGCTAAAGGAATCCTTTACAAAAAACCCCAGTGTTACATGTTGCAAAGATGACCAGCTCCCTAATTCTTCCCCTTCCCTTCACACCAGTTTTGGAGAAGAAATATTTCGTTTCCTGATGAATACAAAAGGGAGGTGAAAGGTATCATGGAGGCAATGGAGATACGTTATGAACAGAAGAAAATTTACAAAAACAAATAGTTCCTAAACACATGGAGTTAGGTATAAACCTTATATCTCAGGCACTTCTTCCCTAAGTGTAAATTTGCCCTATTTTCAAATGCAGGAAATTTAGGTGAACTGACTTGTTATTGTTCTCACATCCCATATTCAATTCCATGGTGCTTCTGGCTGAAATAATGTTAATTAAAAAAAAAAAAACAACAAAACCCACAACCAAAAAAAAAAAACCAACAAAAAAAAAAAAAACCCAAACAAACCAAACCCCAAAAACCCAAAAGAAACCACATAGCACAAAAGTCTTTTTTGTTTCCCTTCCACAGCTTGACATCCTCTGAGCTGCATCTTGCTCCCTGCAAGCTCACCTAATCTCCAGGAAGGCATTTGGAGTTGTGAGGCAAAGTGCCTGGCTTTGCCTAGGAAAGCTGAGATGTTCATCATCAGAGAATGGAGCACAGTGCAAATTCTGAGCTTGAAACAGGGATCAAACAATAATCCTCTGCACAATCCTTTCAAATATTCTTTTGGTGTTGGTGCCAAAGGGCAGCTTGGAAATTAGATTTGTTGCCAATACAACTGTATAGCCCCATCTCTTTTGTTTTAAAATTCAGTTTGTGCTTCGTTCAATACAAGATGAAGATATCTTTTAAGCTTGAAGGCTTTGTTTATTATTGCATCATCAAGGCTGACTTCCTAAACTAGCAGTTCAAAACAATTGTATAAAAGAAGGGATTTTTTTTGTCATTTTTTAAAATAGAAATTGTATCCCCACTGTGCGTCTTCTTCTCTAAAATGACAGCTCTTATTCTTTGAATACGAAACGTACAAAACCAAAACAAAATCAGACATTTTCTATCTGTCTCAAATTAATTCAAAGCAAGCAAAAATGCGCAGTATCAATCAGTGCGTCATTAGTGTTATCTTTGGAAACACAAAGGGGACAGGTAATGAAATTCCAGTGCAAACACCGATGGGTTTTTTCTGAGTTTTGGGGATGAGCAGTTGGGAGGATGTGTCTGAAGACTAGCTGTGAATGGGCTGAAAGCTTGTGGGTGAGAATCAGAGACTGATACAAGGAAGGGAAGCTGGGGTCTGCTGCCTGACAAAGGGGACCTGTTGATGAAGCCATCCTGCTCCAGCTACAGGAGGCATCGCACTCGCAGGCTCCTGTCCTGCTGGGGGGCTTCCACCAGCCTGATATCCACTGCAAAAGTGTCATGGCAAGCTGTAGGCAGTCCGGGATCCTCCCGATATGTGTGGTGGATAAGTTCCTAAGCAGCAGTCAGTTCCCTAGGGCATCAACAGCAACCCTGCTGAGAAGGACCTGGGGCTGCTGGTGGATGAGAGGCTGGACGTGAGCCAGCAAAGTGCACTTAGAAGCAATGTGGCCTAGCCTGATTGCCTAAATATACACATACATGGCTTCTCAGGAGGGCTTTATAGCTTCTGCTGTACCACTGTACCTTCCTCACCCAAAACTGCACATCTACAGGTTCAGATATTTTATACATGCAAGGCTGAAGTCCCACCTTGGGCAGCTTGGAGGACAGAAAAACTTGTAGACAGGACAAATGGATTCAACCTGTACAAGTCTGGTGCCTAAATATAACATAAAGCAACAGCAACAAAGTAAAAATCAGACTGGTAGGCTGCCATTATGCAAATCATTGGCAGGATTGCTCTCCTGCAGCTGCTGTCTCCTGTAACAGTCCTTCTTAAAAAGGAGGGAAAGCATAATAAGCAAAAACATTAGGAATATAATAATTTAAAAACCAGACACAAAAAAAACCCCACCTCAAACCCAGAGAAAATCTACTGTGTTAAAAAAGATTGAAAATCCCAGGACCATGCAGTTAGAGAGGAAACATGGATATCTCCGGTGGTGATGAAATCAGGAATAACAAGTGATACCTAGAACATGAATCAAATATTCTGATTAATCACCTCTCAGGATGATGTTTTATGCCCTTACCACCTCAGAAAGAGTTTCAGGCTTGGTTGTCTCTTGGAATCATGTAACAGGGGATGTTACGTGACAAATATATTTTCCAGTTTGTAGGTATCAACAATTTTTGTATATATTTATCCCTGTCTGAAGATACCACCTGCTTCAATTTCACAGTAATAAACACTGCAGCTAAACCAGCTTTGAACTCGGACATGGCACAGGTCTGACTGTTCAAAACAACCTTCTAAATAATCTCAGGTTTATTTTCCTGATCTGACACTTTGTTATTCAATTCAGTCTTTGCTTGCAGACTGATACCTTAGATACAGATGTTCCAGTGCATTAAGAAGCAAAAAGAAAGGTGCAATTTGCATTTTTACAGGAAGTTTCTTTCAATTAAGCAGTTAAAGGGCATCAGCAAACTGCAAACATTATATCAGTGATATCAGTGTAACCATCAGCTCACTGCAGGTTTGTCTAGTTTTTATTTTGCTTGATTTATATTGACTGTGGAGCTCATGGCCTTGAATATTCACACCATTGTTTTCTGCAGTGTCTCTAAACTCGATTTTGAGTTCTGAAATTGTGAAAGCAAAGGAGAATCAAGCCTCTACATCAAAAGTGAGGGTGGAATAATTTATTCACGAAGAAACAGTTTGAACAGCGCCTTCATAAAATAAGAGTTGCAAGCCTGAAAGTCAGTAATGCACAGACCCTGTGCTTTCATGTTGGCAATTATGATCATTATTAGCATAGACTTTATGAGGTGTGAGATGAATTGTTGCTCCAAAAAGCTTATTCTGAGGAAGAACAAATGTCACTGTTGGTTTTTCAGAATTTTGAAGGGCAGTTTGGACTTTGGACATCCTCAGTCTGATGAATTAGCAAAACTTTTAAATCTAAAAGAATGTTGGTGAAGCCGGAGAATTTTATCAGAGCATTTTCACATATTGTGTTTCTGCATAATTGAGTTACACAGGAAAGAACATGTGCTTCAATAACTATCTGTAGCTTCCCACTTTTATCACTAAAAATCTGACAGCTAAATATGGCTCATGTTTTCAACTTGCCCCTTTCTCTTTCAATTGGATGGTTTGACATCTCCATGAAGTTAGATCTGACTTCAGTGCTTTGAAAACTTTGAGTAGCTATTAATCTTTTTTCCTACCATTGTTTTGTTTTCAATGAGAGCATGCCACTCCACGCACAACTGATCAGATTCATATCACTAGGGATTTCTTTTGTATTCTCTGGTGGAATAGAACCTGAGGATTTCTGAATTCACATGGAATATATTGGGGCTTATGTTGCATTCTCTGTCCTCCATGTGCAGGTCTGATTGTATCTCTCTACAACTTGAAAAGAGAATTTGAGAAGCTTCTCTTGAGATTCTTTGGTTTCTCATGGGAAGGAGCAAGCACTTTGTAATGGCTGCTTGTTTCTTTTCAACAACTTTATGAGTTGCTGATTGATATAAGGCAGACAGTCTCTAAGGGCTGTTATACTACACACATAAAGGTTATGGGGAAGTACTGGATTTTCAATGCTTATTTTTTTGAAAACAGCAGAAATGCTTCTTAAGCTAATGTCCTGATTGGCTCCTAATCCCTTTAGTGTCCAGCTTGTCTTGAAGTGCCTTTTTGCAGGTATAATGTCAGGTACTACTGGCCTAGAAACTCATACTGAACACTGAAATTTTAGCAGCAGCTGTGTGTGAATGGTTCTCCCATATGTGATTACAGTAGAAATATTATATTGGTCACTTGTGTCTTGTGGTTTGTATAACAGAGGTTATGATAATACTGCGTCAAAAATTATGTAAGGTAATGCAAGGTTCTCTATGTAAAGTCAAAAACGTTGAAAAAAATTCTCCCAAAATAAGAAGGATATGGAACTGTGGGAGGAAGCTCAGAGAAGGGCCATGAATTTGACCAGAGCACTGGAGCACCTCCACTATGTAAACAGGTTGAGAAAGTGGGGCCTGTTCAGCCTGGAGAAGACAAGGTTGTATGGAGACCTCAGCAATCTTTCAGTATTTGAAGAGAGCCTACAAGGAACTTGGAGAGGGATACTTGATCAGGAACAGAAGTGATAGGACAAGGAGTAATGGGCACAAATTAAAAGAAGAGAAATTTAGGTTAGATAAGGAAGAAATTTTTTACTGTGAGGGTGATGAGATGCTGGAACAAGTTGCCCTGGTTGTAAATGTCTCAGCCCTGGCAGAGTTCAAAGCCAGACTGGATAAGGCCCTGGGCAAACTGGTCTAGTGAGTATGTCCCTGTCCTTGGCAGGGAATTTGGGACTAAAGATCTTTAAGATCCCTTCCAACTTATTAACATTCTCTGATTCTGTGAAATAATCCAGCCAGAACTATATATTCATGTGCAAGAAACAATTCAGCTAATAGTTGAAAAATGTTTTTCTGGACAGTTTAAGTTCATTTTGTCCATACAAGATCATTTTAGTGGGTTAATTTTTAAAAAAAATTTTATAAGAGTTTTACAGGAGGTTGTACAGTCAAAAGCATGCTCTTTTCCACATGAGACAACATTCATGGAAATCACTACATCTCCCAGTAGATGATGTCTGCAAGTAATCAGAGTAGTTGTTGCACTTCACTAGTTGCTGGTTCAAAAATTTGTCATAAAAGTGAACTGGAAAGCTCAAATAAAAGCATTGTTAATTCCAGATTTATGTTCTTGAAGACACTGTTGTTCAATCTTTCAGGTTATGTGTCATCTATAAAAATGATATTGCATTTTCATCTCACTAAAAATATGTCATAATATACTTTTTTTTTTAACTGGGATCTGACAGTGATGTTTGAGAATAATCTCCTTGAATAAGAAAGTGCCAGTAATACTTTTCACTAAAGAAAAGGGATTGCAGAGGGATGAGTGGTAAAAGATGACATATATTTCTCTACTAATCCTGTTGTGAGTAGTAGGAGAGGTCACACAGCTCTGAAATAAAATACTTTTAAATCAGATTTGAGAGTACTGAATGAAAGAAGTCTGGACACCTACATATTTAACATCAGGTACAAAATGAGGAATGAAGGAGGTCATTATTTTTCTGAAATCTTTGTCTATAAATATCTGAAAGAGGAGAAACCTAGAAGTTCATCTAGTTCCACCCTTCCTGCTTGACAGGTGCAATTTCCACTAGACCAGGTTGCTCAAAGCCCCATCCAGCTTGTCCTTGAGCACTTCCAGGGATTGGTATGATATATAAAAATTCATGTGAAATCTACAGCAATAGTGTTTTCAGTGGTGATATTCAGTTGTATGTTTACCTTGCATAGAGGATCAGTCCCAGGGCAAATATCTCAGGTTTATTTACAAAGCTTTTGAAAGGGCTGAGGTTGAGCTGGCTGAGGGATTCCTACCTGTATGAATTGTTGGAGCCAGCTAGAAGAGGTGACTCTAAATTCAAATGATTAAATGTATCTATTGCTTCAGCCTCCTGTATGTGTTCCTAAAGGAGCACAGGTGGAATGGAGTGATAACACTGATGTTGGAGATAAGGGAAAGAATACTCTCGTCCAATCAGTTGCAAGTATGCACAAAGTTTTTTGTAGTTACCTGACTGGATTGATGATATCTCCAGGAACTTGTTCACCTAACTTATGTCTGAGTTTCTTGTTTACTAAACTTCTTTATTAAGCAGTAGATAGTAAAGAGGGGTGTGCAGAAAAAGTAGCATAGTAGTTTAAAGTTTAGTGAACTTGTAAGGGAAAGTAACAGTGGTAACAGTGGAAGGTAACAGTGCATTCTACTATCCTGCTGTGTGGGTCTAATAGTATTTCTTTATTTCTGTATTTCTGTATTTCTTTTTTTTTTTTTGTAAAAGAATAAAAAATACAATAAGTAGATCTTCTTCCCCTGCAGATAAAGTTAGCCTTCCTCTATGTAGCTGTAGATTTCTTTCTAAATATGCAATTATATTATTTATAATAAAAAGAACACTTTAACAAATGGTCTTGCATGCATATTCATGATGTAGTACTGTCTGATAAATAAGAAAAAGTGTATGGATTAATCAATAATGATGGTATGAAAAGTCCCAGTTTTATTTGTGACCAAAATTTATGGCTGATTTGACATGTGTTCTCTTCCTGTCTTCACTTTGATTTCACTGTATCATGATTTGTTACAATTTTCAGTCAGTGTTTTCTTTTGTAAAAAAGTTCTCATGTAGCATGTATAAATCCAGGTACATTTTTAATCTAACAGACATTCATCATCCAAAAGGAGGCAGTAGTTCTATTCATGGGTATTGGTATCAGATTGTACCAATACCCTGGGTATTGACACATTTTTTGGTGTAAATTTTTGCCATGGTACTGTGCCTTCCTACAGCAGCATAGATCAAAGAAGGCTGTGTTGGAGACATACAGAGCATTTTGGAATCAGGGCTGCAGGTGTAATCAGAGCAAACAATAGGTTTTGACAATACTGCAGTTCCTCTAATGGATGACTGCATATAGCTACAGCACAAAAATCTTTGTGATTCCCAACCAAATAAACATATTACCATCTATCCCTGGGGTACAGCTTCCTCACTGCAATGAAGTTTCTAAGAGGTTGCTGACAGGAACAAACTGTTAAGCAATCAAGATATATCAAAGACATTTTTCTGCTTGTTTTCTTTGTTCCCTAGCTAGTAGAACAAATCTGACATCTGGCAATAGCAAGTCAGCAATATTTCTACATTTGTTGCTCCCTTTTTTTTTGTATTATTCATATATTGATGCTCATGAAAGTCAGTACTGCAATCTTCCATTAAAAAGAGAGCAAGGGCTGTTGCAAATATTCTTGAGTCTTAGGTTTCTGAGGACAGATATATTTAGTAAAGACTATTTCTACAATTGAACTGTGGGAAACTTTTATTGTTTTCAAAGGTGTCTTTATAGAACATAGAGAGGTATCTGGTTATTAACTTCTCTGTCCTTTTAAGAAGCTATGGGTACACCCTGTAATTCTTCTGCATGATAGTACAGAAACACACAGAATAGCTGCAAAGAAAAATTCTAAGGTAAGTTCTATTTGTGTGGCATTATATTTTGTCAGGAGTACAGCTGACTATGGGACAAGTTAACCTCGAGCAGGTGAGATGGAATATTGCAGCTTGGACCAGAATTTGCATATGTGTCATTAGTTTATTTTGAAACAACAGACAAAATAATCCTCTCAAAAAAAAAAAGAAATTCACTGTTAGGATTGTGATTAGAATAGGTTTCCCAGGTAGGTGGTGGAGTGACTGTTTCTGGTGTTTAAGAGGCATTTGGATCTGGTGCTGGATAATGTGGTTTAGTGGTTTAGGGTTTACAGTGCTGGTGCTGGGTTGGTGGTTACACTTGATGATCTTAAAGCTCTCTTCCAAGCTTGACTATTCTATTATATTCTATGATTATATTCTATGATTCTGGGAGCCCATATATTCTGCTCTGATGCATGGATCCAATATATGTGGCATCAGTAAAAGCCTTAGTGGGTGAGTCCTGTTGCAAATATAGAATGACATCCACTCTTATGACTCACAGTGTGGCTGGAGCACTGATTTTCTGCTGAATATTCAACACACCTATCAGCCTTAACAGAAATTGTCAATCAACAGCAACGCTTGATGTTTCCTCCTCTCTATGTGGTTCAGCCTTAGGCTCAGGAGGAGACTTCTGTTGGTTTTTTATACTCTGCCTGTTCTAATTGCAAATTTTTTCCAGTTAATGGAAGGTGATAGGGTGAAGCCAGCATCCCAAGACCTGTGTTACCAGTGTATGCTTTGGAAGGGAAAGGGAACAAACTAACTACAAAAAGGAGACCTTAGTAGGGTACTAGCCTTTCCCAGCCTGAGACATGCAAAGGTAAGACCTACAAAAGTGCACAATGTGCAGAGGTAAATTAAGGTCCCTGCTTTTCTTTGGGAGCAGAGAAACCCTTACACTGCTAAGACCAGATACTGATGTGCTCATTTCAATGCAAGATGATTTTAAGCACTATAAATCATCATCCACATACACTTTGCTTTTGAATGCCCTGCATGAGTCAGCAGTGAGTGGCCAGTTCAATTGTTCTTTGTATAGAGTATCCTAAAGTGTGTATTAGCTGGATATTTAGACTGCAAAATCTGTGATAGCTGTAGAAATGAAATGAGTGAGGGATGGATAAAACACCAAGAATGGAAGCTTTTATAAGCAAAAGAGGTGCACTTGTGTTTATATTTCTAAGGAGTAATAGAATTGCCTGAAATAAAAGCTTATTTGGCAAGAGGAAGTTATGAGGCTCATTACCTATGGATCATTAAAGATCCATCACCTAGGCCCTTAGTTCAGGTCATGTGATATTTCAAAAAGACAGAACACAACAGGGAAACAAAGCCTCATAATATTCATTAGATGTGTATAATTAAAATAGCAAAGTGAATGAAACTATTATGGCTCACATTACAGCAGAAAAGGGCTAATGGTCAACATCAAAGATTAGCCTGAAGGGGTCTAAACTGCTATAATTTACAGTTTACATAAAATCTTCTTTCAAGGCCTGATCCATTGTTCATTTGAAAACCTTTTATTCTGACTGTGCAGAGAATAATTCTGGACATGGAGCATTTTTGTTGGTTCCAAGTTCCCCATAATCATGCCCGTGGCAAAAAAGGCAGAACAAACATTTGAATTGTTGCCAATCTCCTGCTTCCTGCATCCTACATTAGGGAGTTGAGCTTGTGTCAGAGACAGTTCTGAAGGCTACTTGTCCTGCCTGGCTCATTCAAATGGCACAATATTTATCACTCTCAGAGACGATGAAGCAATAAAAGTTGAATAAATTTTTAATTAGTTTACAGTAGAAGGTGAAATTATGAATACTAAGAAAACAGAATTGGGGTCAGAGAGATGGAACCTCTGGATAATTTGCTGGATTCAAGGCATTAGTATTCTTCCTTTACTTCCTTTACATAACAAGCACCTGAAAGTTCTTATTGGACTGAAATGAACTTGAGTGAAATATGAAGGACTCAGTAATAAATATCCTAGTTTATATAAATATCTATACAGCATAAGAAAAATTCTGGCTAAATATAATACAAAATCCCTAGACCAATTTAGACAAGAAAAAAAGTCAACAGCTATGTGAAAAATGTAAACAACAGCAGAAGACAACATAAATCATGAAAAGAATTTAAGCCAAATACTGAATGCTATAAAAAGAAGAATACATTAGAAGAGAACTAAAATTAGACCTATAGAAACATAGACAAGACTATTTTTTAGGTGAAAAATCCCTCCGAATTCACAGAAGGAAGAAATGGAAACATCACAGGAGTGAATTAGAAAAGAAGATGAAAGGAATGATAAAGCATATCATTACATGGATTCTTCTCCCAGTGTATTTACTTGAGAGACCATGAAAAGTATTCCATATGACACTACTTGTGTATGCAGTCCTGCGAATGATTTTGTGACCAGTGAGGTGGAAGCATTTAGTAATTTAGCACAAATGAAAACTATCCAGTCTCCAGAAGTAAGATAGTTTTTCTTCTAGGGTTTTACGAATTAGGCCATGGAGAAAAAGTAGACAGGGCAGTGAAAAGCAGCATAGAACAATTGTTAGGCTACAGTGGGTTAAGAGAAAAAAATTACAGGGAAAGCAGACCAAATATTGTAGAATTAATTTACTGTCCTTTTGCTGGTGTTAATAAGGTAGAGCTCTCATCAAGCATCATACTGGTGTTTTGTTTTAGTGAGGATGTCTAGTGGATTTGATAATGAGTCTGAACCCATGGTTTACATGTGAGAATAAGGCTCTTATTGGTAGTTATACCAATGCTTGAGGGTGGCTTTTTGGACTCTTCTACTGAGAGTATTCCAGTGATAAAAAATAAATACCTTTTCAGAGGACAAGAAATGAGGAGAAATGTGTTTAGCTAACACCCTGACTTCATCCTGTCACAAATAAAAAAAATACATTTTCCTTATGGAGTAAGTTTAAAAGATTGTTCAGAGCAGGAATGGAGAGGACCCAAAGACCTGTTCTGATGAAAAGCACACAGAGAGAAAGTAAAAGGCAAAAAAGCTGCAGGATTTACTTGAGGGAGCAGAGCTACTTTCTCAGCCTCTCATGCATTGATTTTGAAAAATATTTTCTTTTGCTTTCTGTGTACAAAACACCTCCTCGTGAGAAAAAATCTCTTTGTACCCCATGTTGCTCCTCTTCTTTGAGTTGATAGAAAACTGTAACTGCCCTTCACCATTCTAGATTTTAAATCCTAAATATGCAGAGCATTACCTCTGCTTACATCAAGTGCTCATTATTCCTGTGACACATTTATCTAGTGTTCATTATACCTGTGGCAAATTATACAAAAGGAGAACAGGACCTGATATCTTTTTATTTCTAGTAACGAATTAACAAATACTCATGTTTCTCATGTTACTTGATGTCTCCAGACAACACTTTTAAAACTCCATAGTGTTCCTCTAGCTTTCAGAATTGTGGCAGATATGTATGATCTAACTGAAGTTTTTGAAGACCAAAAAGCTCTGATATACCACTTTCTCTTACTCTTTGACTGCCTAATGTTTTTATTTTCAGGTAAATATTTTCTTGCCAGGTTGAAGCTGACACCTTGTGGTTTGTGACTACACACCTTCACTGGTAAAACAGAACGAGCTGTTTTACAGAGGAATTTCTTCAGCACTGTCCAAAGGTGATATGTCTGCTTATAATTTTGTTAATTTAATTTTTACATGTGAAGAGTGCAATTAAGAAAATTCAGTACTATCCTAAATATGCAATTGAGACCAGACAGTCATATATCTATTTTCCTCTCTTACTTCCATATGTTTTCATGTTCATTCAGTTGAGTAAATATATTGTTGAGACAAATGTATTAGAAACGTTCCATTTTTCATTAATTTTTTTAACATATTAGCCTGGGAGTGATACTGGAGCAAGAAAACTTGTAGTCTAAATGTCACATCCCAGACTGAATTTACAGGTCAAACAGTTTCATGGAATCACAGTTTTAATTCAAATTAAAGCTGGTTTTTTTTCAGGACTTGAGAGATAATGCACAATTATGTTTTTTATGTGGACATTCACAGGCAAACTTTACCATCTTCCATAGCAAAAGTGAGAAGGAATAAATGTTAAAGGGGACCCATGCCTCTAAATTGCTTAATTTTGTATGTGAGTTCCTATTTTTTAAATAATGCCTGATCTCCTGTATCCCAGGAGTCAAAGATGACTGTAAGGCAATGGGATATTGCAAATATTCACACAGTATCTTTCTTTTGGGGACTGTGGCATTTCACTAGGGGCTGGCAAGAACTGCAGTAATATATATTGCAGCTCAGATGAGGTCTCCTTAAGTTCATGTAAAAATGGGAGATATTTTCCAGGTCTTGTGTCTGAGATTGTCAGAATTTAACTAATGTTTCCTTGAGCAGGAGGCCAAGTGGGATGTTGGACTGTGCCAACAACCTAGCTTTATGTACAGCTCTAAACCTCTAGACACAATGGTCATGTATTTACTCCCAAGGAAAAGCAGCATTATTTTATAGGTGTATGTCTTTTATTATTATAAAACTCTGATTAATGAATTTCAATATTAAGCAAAGCAGTGCTTTCAAGAGAGTTGATATTGAAATAAGTAAATACATTGTCATTTAAACATATGCTTAATGGTATGCTACTTATAATTGCAATGATTGTTTGCCAAGCATAGTTTCAAATAAAGAAAGAAATGCACAGATGGTTTTCTTATTTAAGTGCATTAAAATGCATACAGAATGTTTAGAAATGCAAATCCTTTAAATCAACTACTTGAAAAAATCAGGCTTTGTTCCAAGTTGTTGTAATAGAGTCTCTTGCATATAAATAAAAGATTGTGTTTCAGAAAGAGAGAGAATAAGTCATCTGTAGAACAGCGGTCAAGAACTGAGTCTGAAAAGGATGAAAACACAGGGCTTTTCTACTTAGAAGAGTTGGAGAAGTAAATTGTTTGCAGTTACTTCTGTGGGTGATTGTACATTAGGAGCAAGATTATGTCGATGCATTCGCCCCATTACAGTGATTTAGAGGGAATTTACTCCTCTCAATTCCTCGGTGTCAGAAGCCAGCATTGCATTATTTTGATTTGCTGCATTATTAGAACAGGTTGCATTTCAGTGCCTCCTCTTAATCCTCCTATTCATAGTGTTCTACCAGTTTCTCTTGGCTTTCAGGAGTGTCTTCAGAAATAGTTTTCTAGGGGAATAGATGTTAAACCAACACTAACTATGGTTTATGTTGATCAAAACATACAAAGTCAGGAGTATATGGGTAGCTGGACCTGTGATGGAAAGCTTGGCATTTACTGTGATGGAGTTATTATTTTTCTTTGAAATTAAGAAGGGCACCATGACTGTATCAAATCTCATCTACTATGAATGGCAGATGAAAGGAAGATTTAAGGACACCTATAAGGAAGGACTCAGGAAAAGTCTGAGAAAATAATAAGTGGGATAATTTCATCCTTTCTTCCCTATGACTATAGAAGTTTAAATTAATCTAGGAGAACTAATGAGCAAGTCAGGAAATATTGGTGGAGTCAAATGAAAAAGAAGATGGCGATTATAGGTTGGAGTTTCAGGTAAATAAGACACTTGACACAAAGTATCTGCAGTCATGGTGTGGAAGGATGGCCTCAAACAGCTCAGTGGCCTGGCTGTAGGAGGTTATGTTTTAGAAGATTTTGGTTTAATTTTTTTCCTTTTTAAAATTTTATTTATTTATTTGTAATGCTTCAGTAATTGCAATATTGAGATTATTCAGGAAACACTAGTACACCTCAAGGTGTCTCAGGGAGATTAATGAATATTCTTTGCTGGTATTGCAAACTCAAAGAAGCAGAAGAGTATCAGAAATACATGCAGTGAGGAAAGGCATGTTGCTCATAATTCTTGATGTCTCCAGATGACCCATTCAAAACTCCATAGTCTTCCTCTACCTTTCAGGATTGTGGAAGATATGGACTTTCCAAGTGGAGCTTCTGGACCAAAAAGTTGACGTAACACTTTCTTTCACCTTTTGACCACCTAATGCTTTTATTTTCATATACGTATTTTCTTGCCATGTTGAAGCTGACACCCTGTGGCTTGTGACTACATGCCCTCTTACATCAAAGACTATTTTGTAATATAAAGGAGATGAAACAGATGAGATCTATCTAATCTCAGCTGCTTGTTTTCCAATTGGATCATTTTGATCCTTGAGATTCTTGATTTTGTGCTGGTTTTGGCTCACATAGAGTTAATTTTCTTTGCAGTGGTTGGGATAGTGCTATGTTTTGGATTTTTGCTGAACACAGGGTTGATAATAAAAAGATGTTTTTGTGATTTCTGAGCAGGTCTTAGACAGAGCGAAGGCCTTTTATGCTTTTTGTACTGCCACACTGTAGAGGGGGCTGGGGGGGATGCATGGGAGGTTGGGAGATAACACAACCTGGACTGGTGACCTAAACTGACCAAAGGGATATTCCAGATCATGTGACATCACACTCAGAATATAAAGCAGGGGGAAGAAGGAAGAAAAAGGAGGACATTTGGAGTGATCTTGTCTTCCTAAGTAAGTATTGCATGTGCTGCTCCCTTGGAGATGATTGAACACATGCCTGCTGATGGGAAACAGTGAATTCCTTGATTTGCTTTGCTTGTGTGTGTGGATTTTGCTTTCCCTATTAAACTGTTAGTTATCTACCATTATCTCTCAGTTCACTGCCATTATCCCAACCCAAAAGTTCTCAAACTTTTCCCTTTCTGATTCTATCCCAAATCCCACTGGCAGGGAAGTGAGTGAGCAGCTGAGTGGGCCTTAGTTGCTGGCTGGGGTTAAACAACAACAGTGTTTTGGCTTGTGACCATAATAATATTTGGTATCTACATTTAGGTATCTACATTTAGTGCTTCTGCAACTCTTAGAGCTAATACTATTTGCCCAAATACACGGGACCTAGAGATTAAAAAAAACATGCTTGATGTCTCTTTTAGTGACTCTTTAATGGGAGTTGCATAGTTAGTAAAATTAAACTATCAGTCTCTGACAGGACAAATGTTTATCATTGCTGTCTGTATTTAATCCTAAAGTAAGAGGCAAATAATTTTGTACAAAGCTAATCTATTAAAATGGTTCTTTAAAAAAATGAGCAGATTTTAACAATTTTCTTCTGATTCATACACCCTTCAGAAGATCATATTTCGTTCATATATATCCTTCAAAGATCTGAGCTATTGTGTGGAATGCCCAATAGTGTAATAAGCACTACTTTTGCTAAATCAGGTGTAGGTTAAATAGGCTCAGGAAGAGTGAAGACAAGTATAGTCACTTGGTTCTATATTCCAGTTTTCTTGTATCTAGTGATAATAAATTAATTTTAGTACAAATAAAAGTGACATTTCTTTCTGACTGGTTTATTTTTTACCCTCTGCTGTCATTGAGTAAGTTTCAGAGGAACAGAAGTGGATCAAAATCTCAACAGAATAAGACTTTTTTAAAAAATTGCACATACCAGAGATGCACAAGCTTATTTCTTTTCACATTGTGGTCACATCTGTTTCTTCTGTTCCAAATTTTTTGTTTACAGTAATGTATGCATGTACATTACAGTCACACTTGAATTTGTGTTTAAAAGCAGATTTCATGGAGTTTAACCTTTTATTCCTTCTGGCTTGGGTCATATCTAATAAGCAGAAGCAATACTCTCTGTGAGGTGAATGATGAAGACCACATAGCAAGTACCTAATTGTGAATAAAATATTCCTCATATCACAATTGGAAAAATAGCTCTACTAGACTGTACCAAATGATCATGTCCCTCTGTACTCTGTTTCCAGCAGTGGTCATGAGCATCTCTTTGAGGAAAACTAAGATAAGGCAGGCATGTTTCATTTAATAGTCATCTGGATTTCTTACCTCAATTTAATCTGTATCTATGCAGTATCTATTAATGATTTATTTCTGTGAACATGACCCTGCATATTCTCTATCTAACATCCTGTTGCATGAAGCATTTAATCTTTCTGTTGGATTTGAACCTGGCTGCTAGCTTGCTCTCAGTTCTTGTCCTTGAAGAGGGCACAAACAAGTCAGCCCTTCCTCTAGCATGCTTCCTTCCTCTTCTGATTGTGCAAAACTCTGCTGTTACTTGTCCAATTTAAAGAGTCCAAATTTACTTCTTCCTCATCCAGCAGCCACTCTGTATCTTGTAGCCCTTCTCTCATTTCAACCTCAGATGTGAGGAGATGTATAAAGCTGCACAAAGATACACTCTGTCCTCATGTCATAATAAGAACAGCCTTTTAAAGATATAGGGTTCCATCACTAGCATAGACCACTCTCTCAATTTTCTTGTACTTTGATTATTTCTGAATGACAATATTTTTATTCCACCAAGTTTCCACCATACTTGTTCATTCTCAGATTTCCTTTTCTGCTGTTATATTTCCTAGATTTTTGGCAATGCTGTAAAATTATGTTTTTTGGTCCCCTTAGCATTCAATTTAAATGGCATTCTGTCATTCCTTATAGGACTGTTTCTTATCCTTTACGAGTCATACAATTTGTATGGTGTTCTGTGTAAAAGACACAATCTTTTATACATCTCAGCTTTTCCCCAGTCTTCAGTTTAAACTTCCACTTACAAACTTCTTGTCCTTAAAGGCCAGCAGTCCAGTTCACTTAAAGTTCAAATTAAATACATCCCTCCTCTTTGGCCTTCTTTTACTCCAGAAGCATTCCATCTGAATCACTGGTGGGGAATGAATCTCTAGTATTAATCTCTTAATATGATTAAACCAATAGTAGGAAAAATGGTTTTAAAATATAGCAACAAGAAGAAATTTTATACTACTTTTAAAAATGTTGTTACTAGATTTTAGATATTCTGGAGAATATTGCAAACTCAAATGAGAAAATTAACATACCTTTTATCTAGCTAGTTCCAAACAGTTGTGGTAATTTTTCAAGTGAAATCAAGACTGAAGCTAACTGCAAACTCAATTATGTCAAAAATTAGTCAAGAACATTAGGCTATAAAACATTCACTACTGTATTTATATATAGTAGTGTTGTTCTAATGAATCACCCAAACAATATATTAAAGTTCTGCCTTTTGAAGAAATACAGGTTCTGACTATAAGAAGTATTTTAATTGTATTCATTGTGGCAATATTTAAACAGAATTTTAAAAAAGATACTGAATAGACTTCTTTTTATGAGAAGCCCATCTTGCATCAATGTCTGTGAAAGACCACCCAATTTGACAATATACTAGAGTTTACAAAAGTGTCCACCAAATGTCATGCTCACCCATTTAAAAGTAATGTTTTTTTCCTTGCTTAATGAATTTGCAAAGCTATATTCTCAGAAATTAATTGTCAGTCTCTTTAAAAAAAGACAAACAAAAAACCCGAAAAAACAACAAAGCTGAAACTGAACCAGGTTTCAACACTTCTTTCCTCTTAAGAGTATTGTTAATTGGATTATTTCCATTGTCTAATCAAATTAGTACCAGGAAACTATTTTTTTTGAGGCTATAGTTGACAGAGAAAAAAAATACAATACTTATGACTTAGATTAGGAATTTAACATTGTATGATTTTCCCACTCAAGGCTACCGCTCTTGTGTACAGAATGAAATTAAATGAATGGTGATATAAGATGTATAAAGCCAATAATGATACATTCACAGATGTTTTTTTCTGATGAGCTTCATGAGATTTTCTCAAATGTTTTTCGCCCTTTGATGTATCTGCACTAATAAGAGCAATATTTGGACCAAAAAAATGACTGGATATGGAGACTGTTTGAAGTTAGGAAATAAGATTTTGTATGTGGAATGAGCATTTCTCAGTAAGAAAATCAATTGGTGGGAGGTAATAAACAAGGAAGTCAATAAAAAGGATTTATTTTTTATTTTCAAAGGAGAGATGGAGTTAAAATAGATAATCTTTAATTTTATTCTAGAATTACAATAAAAACAAATAATCTTTACTTCAATTAGATGGAATTTATTAAAATCATGTTATCTTACTACATTCTAATTTCTCTAGGAATTATATTCTCTTATCTTTACCTCATGCTCTAGAGTTTATTCAGGAACAATCGACTGGACTATTCCCAAGTAAAAATACATGTTTGCTGGTTGTTTTTTCTTTATTTTTTATAAATAATACAAAGCCATGTAAGCATATAAATGAAAATTAACAAAATATATAAACATTCTTTACATCACATGGTGATACTCTTAGAGAAACCTATAAAAACATGACTCCAAATATGAGGTACAATATACACTAAACACAAATTCTGAAAAAATATAGGGTCTAAACTGATATATAATAAAAATCACCTAATTTATATCCAGTTTGGATTTGCTCTTGACAAGACTTGCAAGAGAATTGATCTTTTTTTTCAGAGTTATGAAATCTGAGATTAAGAAAGTCTGCAGCACAGCCCTACTCTTCAGTACTACAAAATAGTATATCATTTGTCTGAGAATGCAAAATGTGACATATTTTGTTTCTAATTCTAATTTATTATACTTTGGTATCAAGTGTTCTTGAATCAAGCTTCATTTTCCATTTTGTTATAGAGGTAGACAATTGGTAGAATAAATCCTCAAAAATCTGTGTAGTTTGTATATATTATATTGCCTTTTACAAGAGAGATCATAAGAGCATAATTGTAATACACCTTAAAATGACTGTTTGGAAAAAAAATTGAAAATTATTGTAGGTTTGATGAAATATTTTTCTCTCTGTCCTCAGACAAATAGACACATTTTCCCTGCCCCCAAACTATTCACTCATTTCCCTTCAGATTTCCTCTTGTTTTATCTATAGAGTAAGTACATGATAGAAGATATATAGGTCAGCTATAATACTTTTTTTATTATTAAATCCACTTGCCATTTTTTCCTCAGCAGTAATATTTGAATATTGATATAATTGTACAAGGAAAATAAAGGTGTTATTAAAGGTAGATAACACTTTTACAGAATTCCACTGCTTGCTGAAATCATAAAAATAATAACTATATTTCCTGTTAAAGTATTCTGTTTAATGAGCTGTATATAAAATAATTCTGTTTGTTGATTCAGGCCCATGAGATCTAGAATACTTATAGTGTTTGCATAAATTATGACATAAGAGTCACAAAGATTACTATTTTTAAAAGAAGAACAGACATGTGATTGCTATTAGTCGTTCTTCAGTTTTGGTGGGAAAACCTATTTTTAGATTAAAGAAATCTTGACTTTTGACCATAGTAACTTGAAAATGGGAGCTAGGCTTTAATAAAAATATTCACATGCCATGGCAAATTACCTAATTTAAAGCATATCTCTTGAGTTAGACTTGGCCATTGGTGACTAACTAGAGTATTTTCTGAGTGAGAGTGACCTTTGAGTTTACAAAAAGATATCATATTATTTGATTTCTGGAAGTAGAGTCAATAATCAAGATCCTGTTGTATTTAGAGACTTTTTGTTTATGTAACATGAACAGATGTTTCTCTTTTTTTCTAGATGAAAGAACCAGACTTCTGAAGAGACTTGAAGGGACTGGAAGGCAGGAAGGAAGAAAAACGTACAGCAGAAACTGAAATGCACAAGAGTTTTAATTTGCTAAGAGAACTATTAGACAGGATCTTTGTTGCTGCCCCTGGAAAAAAGATTTCCATCAATAGAAAACTGCTAACAGACTCTTCCTCTGTGGCTTGGAAATGCTCAAGGTACTGCCCACTAATCCTGTGAAGTCTACACAGTACAAGGCAGCTTAGGTCCCATTAAGAGGAAAAGCCCATTAATGTAGTCTGGCTTAAACAATTTACAGGTTAATAGATTTACCAGATCACAGATCTGTTTAGAGTTAAAGTGTTTTGTCACAGATGGACTGCTATAGTAGCATCAATCAGCCTAAAATCTCTGTATCCTGTGGTCATATGATGGTCAAAGTGTGAACAAAGAACAACCCCTCATCAGAACCTAAGAACAAATATGCATCTCAGATGTTTCACTGCTTGTTCTTATAGAACAGTTTTAAAATTGAAAAGCCTACAAATGTGTTATAAATAGTCATTCCTACTCAAAAAGGTATGCTTCCCTTAAACTTCTTCAATTGAGTTTGTATCATAAACAATACTCACACAAACTTCCTCCATAAAGAACAGTCTTTTCATTAATATAAGTGATTTTTCCCTGGACTGTATTTCTACCAAATGTACATCTTATCTCTGAAAGAAGCAGATATCCATGAGTTTTTTTGCTAATTTTTGAGAAAAATGCATGTCGGCTACCCCTGGATTATGGACAACCATGTAGATAAAGCACTAGCAAAATGCTAGCAAAGAAAATATTGCATGAAACTGAGAATTAACATAATTTGCTTGGGAAGTTACATTGCATTGCTCATCTGTAAAGGCAGGTGAGCCATACCTGTGTTTAACAGTAGAGAAGTGGAGTCAGCATAAGGACATCCCTTTCACAAAAATCTCAGAAGGCTGATATAGACTAGTGCAGCTCTGGAATGGCCTTAGTGACTAGATCCCTATCCATTATAGGTGATGTCCCCATGGTCACTTGAGAAGTCTGGCACAGACCTGTGTCTTGAAACAGAAAGAATCCTGTTTCCTCACCTGATAATCTACTTTTGAACTGAAGAAGGGTGTTGCCAACAGTTTTTTATTTGAAAGGCATTAAAATATGATATGGGTATGTTTCTTTACTTAGTAGAGATGTGAAGATTTTATTGAAATATCCAGAGAAAAGTTTGTGAAAAGGAGCAGTAAGTACTGACAATAGGTATAATGAAGATGATATTGAATCACAAAATCATTGTTTCTAATAATGAGCTGCCAGTGCCACAGTTGAAACCTCCAATTTGGTCTGATACGAAATGAAAGTGAGGAAGTAAAAGAAGCCCAGTCTAATGGAAAAGGAAGCAAAGTGTTAAGGTAACTGAACAAATACATACAGAAATAAAAATTACTTATTTAGTTCTGCCAAGCTGAGGATCCTCCTCCCTGGTAATACAATGTTTTGTAAGGAAAAAATGGCAGAAGCAAGCCAAAGCTGAATTAGTTTTATACATAACTTTTTCTTGGAGCAATAACCAAACCTATTAAGCAGAAAACTAGGGTGGAGGGAATGTATGTGGAAAGAGAAAATTAGACTGGGCCTTGTATTTTATATTACTTCCTTTAAGTCACTAAGGTCTTTGTCATTATTACTACTGATGATAACTTGGAATGCAAATGGGTTGAAGACATAAACATTTTCAGCTTTCCTAAGCAGGATTCAGGTCTGCTCTCCCCAGATTTTCCCTTGTAATTATTATGTGTCCATGGTTATCATGTCTTTCAGAATAACAATTGATTTACAGTCCTACTTCAAGGCATTTGTCTTTTCCCTGGTAGCAGTGAGAAATGACAATGGCCAAGACACCCAGATGCAGGATGCTAGAAAAGTATTTCCTTTTTCTGCATTTCTGTGACTGCATAGGTAGAAAAAGCACTCTGTTATGACTGGTTCACAATATTTTTGATGTTAAACCTTTAACATTTTATTATTCTAGCAATGTAATCTCTTCTCAAATGCCTCATAAATGTTCATTAAAGCTAAATTTCACCATAATTCTATTTTCCAGCACACTCTTTATCTTAATAAATAACTCTTCATCTTGTCTCTGGGCATTGGAGGTCCTATCACATTGCTGAAGGAAACACCAATGATAAATTATGGGAATGCTATTCAGCAAGTATTTTTATTTTCCATCTCTCATTAAATAAGAAGAAAATTCTCATAGAGAGATTTGAGTGTAGGTGCAACTGCCACATTTGATATCTATCAAACTATGATAAATTGACAGTTTTACCCTAGCCTCTTAACTCTTTGGACTGAACAACTGGTGGAAGGCCTTGTTTTTTTTATGAATTACCATCACATTCATGAGGAAAAGTGGGCTAACCATATTTCCGTTCACTGAGGTTTAAGGTAAGGGCAGTGTCAGAAGCCATACTTGGCGTTTTAGCTCAAGAAGTTTTCTGACAAATCTGCTTGACATCATTGGACTGGGCTGAAATGAATTTTTGCTCAGTGATAAGCAGTGCAGCCATTCAATGTATAGAGGGAGATTCCTAGGCATCTTTGTCTCTGCTGTGCTCTGCCCTACAAAGCTTTGCTGACTCCAAATTCTACTGATTTTTCAGGTCTTGCCCAGAATACATTAGTGAGGAAAATGTATCCCTTATGCTTGTAATTCTCCCCATCCATGTTAACATTTTGAGTGCTTTCCTAAATGGGAGAAAACCGTGCTTGATGAATAATTAAATATTTCCAGGTGGAATCTGTTTACTCATGAGGTCCTTAGAAATGTATGAATTACATGTTTCCCAAACATTGGTTGAAAGTGCTTAGGCGAAGATGTGAAGATAAATATCAGACATTTGAAACTGCATAGGGAATTGTAGGCAGTGAAAATGAAAGAGGTAACATAGCTGATTGAGTTGCTGGAGGCCTTTTTTAAGTCATTATGCTGTATCATTCTTCCATTTAGTGTAATTTATATTTTCTCTCTTGAACCTTTGCAGATAGATTTATTATGACACTGAATCTATTCTGAAATATGTACACATTTACCTGCAGTAAAATTGCATTTGCCATTGCAGTAGACCAGGTACTTAATATAGATAGCACAGTCCTTCTGGTTTTTATTTAGACAGCCCAAGTAATTTGCAGTGTTGACGTGGTAATTACAATTTTGAAGTTTTAATTTTTTTTTGCTGTAAAACTTTTTTTTAGTATTTAAAAGAAGCTGATTCTTTGAAATTACCCCATTTATAATTTTCTGTAAAACAGAAGTGGAAAAGAGTTCAGAACTGCATATATGACTGTAAGTGCAATAATTAGTGTAAATTTTAGGAGAGGTTAGTTACTGATAAACATACACCCTCATGTTAATTGTTTAAATATCATGTGCTAAGCAGGTCATCAAGACCCTGTTTTAATCTTAAGGTATCTAAAATTCCAAAATTAAATCTCTAGATAGTCTTAGCGTCAAAGGGACAGAGAGCTCATCCAAACACATACAGTATCCAGAACATAAAACAGTAATACTCTACCCTAACCCCATCTATGGTGAAAATATCTTCTAGGCAGCATAGAGTCAGTGGAGACTCATGATCATGACTAGAGTAGCTAATAATGTCAGCATTTTACTTTTTCTTAAGGGGCTTTTAATAAAATATATGTAAAATACTTTAGGGAGCCTGATACATCAATGAGTTACATATTCACTGCCAGATGAAGTAGGAAATGTGCTATTCATTGAGTCATTAGGCCAATTTATCTAAACTTATTGGAATTTCTGCATTGAAAAAGGACAGCATGAATTCATCAACTGCTTCCTCCCTTTACTTGCAAGCCCATTCAAAATCAGACTGCTTTAGGTACTCCTTGCTAAGCTTTTGGATTTTAATTAATATTATATATTCACATCAGAAAGATACTACTCTTGCAATGTATCAAACTATTTTATACATTTTCTTAGAACTAAGTATCCTGACTTTATCCTCCCTCACTTTGCTATGTACAAGGGGGTTATAACACTAACAAATTCTGCCTTTACAGTGGTTATAGCTGCTGGTAACTGTTATAGGTTGGCTGGAAACACACCAGGGACTCTAAACTAACATCATATTTCTCTGGTGCCCCCAGTTCTTTTCAAGATATCAAGATAATCTGCATAAATGTTTCTACTATCCTGACTGAGTGAACTTTTGAAGTGAACTGAAGATGGTGTTCGCATTCAGGCTATATATTTGTAGATTTCTCAGTAATTTCCTTTTATCCTCAATGTCAAATAGAGTTTAGGATAAAACTATACTTTTGTTCATAAGGCCTGCAAGCTTGTGACTTAACCCAATGCTAATTTTGCAGCAACAAAAATCTAGACACCAAGACAATGGGAGATCCAAGGGTCTTAGCTTTATAAAGAACAGCTAGATCCTGAACTGGTAAAATATTTGCTAAATTGACTGGTAAGCAGCATAAATTGTCACACTGAGCATCTGTTTGATGAAATACCTCAATTTAATCTGTATCTATGCAGTATCTATTAATGATTTATTTCTGTGAACATGACCCTGCATATTCTCTATCTAACATCCTGGTGCATGAAGCATTTAATCTTTCTGTTGGATTTGAACCTGGTATTTCTGGTTCTGCACCCAAGAATTGAAACACACCTTGAGAGTTCATATAATTTTAAAGCAGAATTAAATATACCTCTATTATTTCATTAATATAATTTTCTTACCTAATTATCAAAAGTGTGTGTTCTAATGTTTTAGAGATATTTAAGAACATGTAACTGGAAGGAGTAGCTGCTTAATAAGGTTTTTTTTTTTGTCCCACATACCCTGAGAAGGTAAGAAATGCCTCACTTCAGGAGAGAAAATTATTTCTTTGTAGAGAAATGCTGCTGAGGGAGAGCACATCAGCATGCATGCTTTCTGTGCCCTTGCACTTCACTAGCACCCAGACTTCTTAGAGTTCACATGTCTAATTCTGCAGCCCCTTAAAGAGTTCGGTCTTTTTGTTATCTGGTTGTGGATCCATATATTTCTCTCTTCCTCCTTTCAAAGTATACCTGACAGATGCCTCCTCAGTCTCCTGTGGCATAAAGTTCCACAAGGTCACTGCTTGTTTTACAAAGTACTTATTTTTATTCACATTGAATTTCTCCTACTAGTTTAATCTTATTTTCCCTTTTTCTGTACTATTTTATGGAAAAGTGTTGTGCATTTGCTTTATGATGGATTATTATATTTGTGATAGATATGGTAATTTTTAATTTTCTTGCTTTCTTTTTTTCCTGTAGTTTGAATGCTTAGAACTGTAATGACTTGTATATTTATTTTGTCTTTCAAAAATACTGGTGGCAATACTTTCCCGTCTTCTGATTTATTTTTCAGTTCTGTTTTGGTTGTGCAAACACAAAGCTTTGTATCTGCCCTGAAACAAAGTCTCCATGCTTGAAGTCATTCCAATGCTGAATGAAGCAGAAGGCTCCCTCCATGCCTCTCCCTCTGTCCTATTGCCTCAGCCCATTTGCTTGGCCTGTCTTACACTTCAGCTGCTTTGGGAAGTTTTAGTTCCATATTCTAGAAATCTCATCAACTAAACTATTTTTTCAGAAAGCCACCTTGAGGCAGTTTCAAAACCTTTAGTTGAGATTTATGGTTTCTCCACTGTCTGCAAAAGAAGCAAATAGTTTGGCTTGACATGAAGTCTTTATTACTGTGATACTTATCACACACATTTCTTGTTTTTTTCCCCAAATATTCACAAATTGCTTCAAAATTTTCTAAGATTTATCAACATGGATAATTTTTATTAAATTAAATAATGACACACTCTGGTGTTGGTTAATTGCCCCAGAATTATAGGTGAGAAAACATGTAAATTTCTTAACATTGCCAGGAAATTAGTCTGTTTTTTCTTTGCCTGCTGGTCTACATAAAGGAAATTTTAAGCACATGCAGAAGTGTGGATTTACTACTGCTTTCCTGGTAGAAATACAGCACCATTCTTCAGCAGAGTCCTGCAGCATCAGCAGATCTGGGTAGCTCAGACTGTAGCTGAGCGTCATCACGAAGACTGAAAGCAAAGATCTCAAATTCACTGGTAGCAATCAGCAGCAGATCCCCACTTTTTCCTCTCTTCAAGAGCAAGGAGGTGCCTATTCAGAAGCATCCCTGTGCCCCTGTTCTCAGTTGCCTTTCCAAATCTGATAGCTTGGCAATAACTTTTCCATACCTGATGTAAGACTGGAATAAGGACATGGCTGTCCTGTGTTTTAAACAGAGCACTGTCTGAATACCAGAATGAAACTGTTCTCTGTACTTAAACAGATTGTTTTCCACATCAAGGGGAATGGTTCCAAACAAACAACAGACTTAAAAAAGGGAGTGAAAAATGATCTCACTAATGCTAAGCTAAAATATCTTAAGATGGAAACTTCCATCTTATAAAGTGGAAATATACACATGAAATTTTTATAGTTCTATCACTTCTGTTCTAGTTCTCAAAATAAAGCCAATCAGTGCATTTGATGAGAGTCTCAAAGAAAAAAGAAGCATAAGGGAAAATGGAAATATTCATGCTAAGCATCATTTGTAAGTGTTATATAAAAGACTGTAATGTTACTCAGATTTTATTCTAGAGACTAAAGAAAGAAATCAAGACTTAGATGCCATGATATTCTTCGATCTTTTATCATTCTGTTACAAGTAATTTTTAGAAAATGCTTTGAAAACAGAAATGGTCATGTTTCAAATATTCATATGTATTCAAATAAAATCCTGGTTATTTTTGTAATGTTGAAACAATATTTATGTTTATGCCATATTTTTGTGGAAAAGTTCACTATGAGTTAATGTGCTAAAAATCTACTGAAGACAATCCACCAGGTCAGCATAAGAAACTCCAAATATCCCAGAACTTCAACAAGAAAATGAAAATAAATTTTAATAAAAATCAACTGAGATCAAGCTGTGAATGCTTAAATTTACAGCAGCTTACTTGTGGTCCTCTGCAAATTTCCCTCTGGAGCTCAGTGCAGAAAAGTGGACAGAAGTGCTGTTGCCTCAGAAATTCTGTCTAGTTTTGAGTGTATGTTTGGGAGGAGGGACACGTCTCTCCGGTTAGATTGTTTTAACAATGTACGTTGTTGCACAGCAGTGATTTGTGCTTCTCAGATAAGATCCATTATTGTTGCCAGTTTGTGTAAAAGAATACAAAAAAGTATCATGTCATTTTCTTGTTGTGTTTGCTTTTAAATAAGAACTTGTCTGAACTATCTGAAAATGAACATTATTGCCAAAACCATTTCTACAAAAATGAATATTAGTTTTCAAATATATCTATCTTCTCTGGTATGCCCTTTCCTCTTGCTAAAGTCTCTATTACATTGGAATTTATCCAGTGCACTGTGTCATCATAAATTTGTCCATCAGCTTCACTATTATTGTTCTTGCAACTCTTTCTGACATAAGTTGTGCCAAGTTTTCAGTACAGAGCAAATGTGTGGCCACAGAGGTTTCTTCCCTGGTGATTTTAACTGGCACAAGTTACAACTTATGCTGTGAATTTTTTTATGGTGTGATTTTTATTTCTGTGAAGATCAAATGTGGGTGTGCTGGAATAACTACTTCTCTCTCTTGTATATTCAGTTTGTAATTTTTGATTCCATATCTTGTAGACTCTCTAAGTGAAATTCTGGTTGGTATTTTATGTGATGGCACCTTTCTCCACAGAACTATAGAAAAACTCTAATGCAACTTGTTCAAAGCAGGGGAAGTTGTGAAATCAGATCAAATTGCTCAAGGTTTTACTCTCTCTTCCATAATTGAAAAAATTATTTTAATACATTTCAGTAATTTTATTTTTTTTATTTTTGAGGAAAATTTAATCTAATATTTTGCTTTAAAATTTGAATATTCTATATCATTAACTGTAATACTCCAATTGTTCAAGAGAGTTTTAGCTGGAAGAATATTTTCTGAAGGACTGTTAGCTTACATTGCTCTGTTCCCTTATTGCTTAGTCATGTAAGGTATTTCTAAGTATGAGTAATCCTATCACTTGGATTTCTTTTTCTGTGCATAATAGGAAAACTGAAAGGTACCATAGCAAAATTATTGCAATTTGAAGTGCATGTGACTGTTCAAAAGCAAAAAATGAAACATATAAATCAAAAGTAGACACATGAATGGGCACAAAAATGTCCTATCTTACATTATTGCACTGAAGAAATTCTGGTTTTCACTATAAAAAGTTGTGCATGTTTAATAAAAGATAATTCCAACCATGAGTTAAATCGCTTACTGTGATCCTCCATAAAGTATAGATGGAAGAGGTACTGTCCTCAGTCAGAAAGAGAAAGGAGGAAGAAACCTGGCTTCTAACCCAGTTGTTGAGTTACTTGCTACTAACAAAGTCATATTTTTATTCAAATTAATGTTTAGCCTATAAGAAGTCCAGTGCATGAGCTCAAGAAAAAAATCACTGGTGCATTGCTTTTTCCTGATCAGATGGCTTTGATTTCATGACAGGAGAGGAAACAAAGACGTGTTTTGAAATATTTCAGAGAAAGCTTCCATGCACTGTGTTCTATCTCATGTAGTTCTGAAAGACAGGAAAAAAAATTTCTTCTTTTGTGTTTGAGTTTTTTCCTTTCAGTTTAAGATGGAGTCCTTAATATAGAAAAGCTTTTTTTGCCAAGCTGTGTTATAAACCCCTTGGAATGGGTCTTAGTGATGAAAGTGCTGAACCACATTTGCAGATTGCCAGAATGGCACATCTGTCACTATAAAAGCTGTACTGTGAAATGGCAAAAGAGACCCAATATATAATATGATTTTTTTTTAAATGGTAAATATAATGCAAAGCAAAAAGAGGGCATTTACAAATTAAACCTGACATGATTAAATGCTGGTTTTGCAGTGTTTAATTTTCAGGTGTGTGAGCTACGTAACACACAAGTTAGGAAGACCTCTACTAACACAAATTACAGTAACTGATGGAGGCGTTAGCTCCTGCACCTTTTAAATTGTGTTTTCTTACTCTTTATGCAGGCCCTCCCTGGATCACTTACAATGCATTATAATTATTGTTTAGTGACATTGCAGGGAGTAAAGCTGTTAGAACTGAAATATGCTTATTCAATCTCTCTCTTAAGTGGTGCCTCTTGATAGCTCGTTTCAAGATGGGAACTGACACCTCATCTCTTTGTCTCATGTAATCAAATTCTCTCCTCCTTTCATAGGCTACTGTTCAGTGGAAATTGCATTTTGCTGTAGTTTTGATGTTTTGTGAATCTGTGTTACAGGTAAAGGGGTAGTTGAAGGTACAGAGTTCAGTTGTGCCTTCATAAAAAGGCAGTGTTAATTTTGTTTGTATTAAATTGAACTGAATAGCAGTTCATGGGGGCAAATAGAACTGAAGCTTAGCTGATTTTAATTTTAGGTGCTCAGCTGTTGAGATGTTGATAAAGCTAATGATATTTTGCACAAAAAAAACCAAAAAACTTTTCACTGCAGATTTGGATAAAACAAAAGTTAATGAGACCTCCTCTGGTGGCATTATTTCCTTCGCATCCTGATTTTCCATAGCACTACTTATTTTCTTACCCAAATTTAGCAACCCAAAATATGCACCTTAAGTTAAAAATTTTTAAGATAAGTATATCTATAGATATATTCAATGCAGAGAAATGGACCTTTTATTTTAAGTAAGTAAATAGACTGTTTGCATAAGTCCTGCACAGCTGAAGTACTATAGCTAGGTGTGTAGTCACTGTGGGTGTTCTCTCTAGTCAACAGGGAGGAAGTAGCTCCTGAGGAAGAGCTTTTCATTCTCTTCATAGCTGAATTGCCTTTGTGGACTTGTCTCCACCTAGAGATGAGAGGCAGAGTCCAGTTTCAGTTACATCCCAAAATACGCAAGCCATATGATGCACTTTTGTCACATTGTATAACTAACTGCAGAACTGCAATTATAGGGCAGAGGAAAGGGAGAAACTGTTTGGCAGAAACAAATAATTAACTTGGAAAAAGAGGAATCTGAACTGGGCTAAGATAATTTCAGTGAGTATTTTCACAAGTGATGTTTTCCTCTCTTGTGTTTGATTCTGACTGTGTTTCAAAAATCTTAATAAGGATCAGTGCAGATACTACAATGCTTCCCTCCTGATCCTGTTTATAAATCTCTGCAAAAAGCAGAATAAGGACCTGCTGGTGCTGGAAAACTTATAACCTCCTCTACGAGGCCCTATTCAATGCAGAAGTAACAATTAATTATGTATTCTGTTCTGTTTGAAACAAGTTTGTTTGCTCTAATATCAAGGGGTGGGGGTGGGGAGGGGAAATTACCATGTCCTAAGGTAGCTGAAGTAATTTTTTTTTTACCTTAATGTTCAAATGAATAAAACAAATTTTTAATACTATATTTGTTCTTTTTAAAGTTGACTCTCATGAAACTGAAAACAAGTAATTTCTTCATTAGCTGCTTAACCACTAAGCCCTGTGCTAGGTTGAGTGTAAGTTGCTATTGCTATGCGTGATGAAAGGATTTGGATTCTTCAATCAGGTATCTGATGTCCGGTTTGGCATCCTCAGGAAAGGGTTTTCAGTAGGAATAACTGTAGAATAAGGCTGTGAATGCTGTGACAATTTGAGTGCATGCCATAACCCTTTCCCTTTCACTGTCCTTTCCAACCTTCCTTTTATTCAACTGAATTAGAAACTGTGCAGGGAAGTACTGATTACACTTCTCTGTCCTATTAAGGAAAAGAAAATCTATTCTCTTTAAACTGACAAATAAAAAAGGTGAGTTCTACACCGTGCAAATCCAAACACAAATCTCTAGGCTGCTATACTTACATTGGGGAAAGAATTCCACTAGAGATAGATTCTACTGAGATTGCAAAAGCCTTTACCGGACTTGAAAGACACATGTCATTTACAGCAGTATAATTAACATGCATTATTATTTTTAATAGCATAATTGCTCCTGTTTCCTTTCAGGGCTGGTTGTTTTTTATTTTCAGTATGGCCCATAGATGTGTGTGGATTTGATCTTCAATACAGACCAGGATTGTTTCTCAGTGCCAGCAGAGATGTAGGATGAGTCACCAGTTCTCCTGTGTACACAAAGGGACAGATGGCTGCAGACTGTAAATGCTGAACACTATCTGAAGGAAAAGGCTCCCTTTTTATTGCCTTTTCCCCCACATCTTATTGCCAATGTACCTGATCAGTTACCAGCATGGTTTCTTTTAAGTATGTTGCTTCCAAATATGCATAAAGTGTCCTGTGCTTCCACATTCCCTCCAGCTCAGTAAGAGAAGCTCAAAAGTTATTTTGGACAATTTATAGAGCATATGCTAGGATGTGGACAGCATGTTATGCCCCTTTTTTTTGTACAGTGGAACTACTTTTAAGAGAATTTAATTTTTTCAGAATTATAATTTTCTGCACTCTTTTGTAGTTTAATGGGAGAATCTTTTTTACCAGAGGAAAGAACATAACAATATATGACTGACATGAAAAATAGGTGGAGCTCAGATGTTGTGAAAATGGCATCACAATAATATATGCAGATACAAGACAATATGTCATTATAGCTCTTTTAATTTTCCTTTAAGTTAGATGTCAATATTTAGTTAAATTTTACAATATAACAGAGGATTTAGTTTTGATTTTTCTTTCTACATCTACCAATAAAATTAAATCTATTTCATTTACAGAAGTATAAATTACAGTTCTTCACAAAATCCTGCTAAATTCAAAGAGGGAATATGTTCAGGATAATGATCTGTGGAATTGGAGAAAATTGTAATTAGCAGTGGTCAAACAGCCTGGGGAGAAAATGCAGGAAACCAATGATGAAATTTCTCATTTGTTGCAGGGATCATACATTGGTATGTAACAATTTCCTGAAAGGTCAAGGGTTCTGTACTTTTTCTGTAAAACAGTGATCACTTGGATTCAGAATAGGCCTGTTGGAATTTTGCTCAATTTAGGTTTTCAACAATTAGTTATTAACTTTGTGTTGCTTTTTTGACTTATCTCTTAGACTGATGACTTTTGTTTATATACTGTGAAAGGTGTCTTCTTCCAACAGTTCATGCCTACAATGGTTTTTCTGCCGTAGCTCATAAAATTCAGATTTATCTTCATTCTTGGTTTTCTTTAATTTCTTCCTGTGTTACTTTCTATTTTGCTATATAATGTGTTTGATTTCTTCCAAACCCTATCGCATTTTCTGCAAACAAGGCAAGAAACTTTATATTCAACAGGTAGATCAAGTAATGGAATATCATAGATCCAACAGTCCTTACACAGATAAAGTACAGATTGCTTATACTTTCTTTATAGTTTATATAATTCCATCTAAACATAGCAAAATAAATTCTGTCTACTTTTCCATTTTTCCTCTCAGAAGACAGTAACCGAGCCACACAACAATGCAGGTCACAAAACCTTGTTTATATACCTAATTTTTAACTCTCAGAGGAGACAGCAGGAATGAAAGGGACTCTCCCAGCTAAAATGGTAGCTTTTTCTTTCCTTCTCCCTTGCTGGTCACAGTATCCCCATGGAATGGAGAGCAAAAGTAAGAGTGGAGCACTTCCTTATCTACACAGAGCTTTTCTGCTGTGCTTAGAAAATTCAAACATAAAATCAGTTTAGAAAATAACAGGCAGCACCTCAGCAAGGCAAGTAAATGTACATTTAATAAAGTTATGCCCCAGAACACAGTTGCAATTCAACATTAAAGAAGGAAATCTACAATTAAAAGATCAATAAATCATAACAAGGAATATATAACTTCTTTTAAAATAAGAAGTTTTGGTAGAAATCATTTCCAGGTCATCTAAGATAACATATTCAGTTTTATAGTGTGGAAAACAAGGTCTGATGAAGACCATTGCATGTGTTCTGGCTTTAATTTTTTTCATTAAAGAAATGTTTCAGATATGTTAGAAGTTGCTTAGAGTCACTGTTTTAATTTTAATTTTGATTAGAATAGCCTAATTGAAAAAGAAAGTATAACTAGTAAAAAATTTAGAGAAAATTACTGGAGGAATTGTGAAACATTTAGAAGGGTAAAAAAGTTCAGAAAATAGTCTCCTTGCTCAAAAGGCTTTTGAAATGTTCATTGCATGCACTCTGGCCCAATCACTTGTAACACCATGATCATTATTTTTTTTTTTTGAGAGATCCCACAATCACAATCATTTGTTAATTGTGTCATCCCATATGCAGACAAGGATGACATCTGCCCAAATTACAGTGTATTAATTGTCAATACCTGTTATGTTTCTTTGAGATCATTAGTTTGTGGACCTTAGTTTTTCTTAGCTTTAATTCTAAAATTTCAACTTAATAAAAACTTTCCTAGCTTTGGAACATTTCAGTATGGGAACACTACAATAGTCATATACATGCATTGGGGGTTTCAGCTGTTACCACAGCAAAATCTTCTGGTTTCCAGAAACTGCCAGAAGCAAAGGGAATAAAGTTTTGATATCAAATAGTTTTGATAACCCTCATCATCATCCTTCTATGGCTACAAGGATATTTTTATTTATATGTACTCCATTTTTTCTCTACTCTATGCCAAGTTTTACTCCTCAAAAGAGCCATTTCATTTTCAAAGAGAGATCTCAGGAAATCAAAACCTTTTTTTTATAGTTGACCTACAGTGCTTATAAATCAAAATCACCCAGGCAATGGAGAAGAAAGAGAAATGTATACATTAGAAATGGAACCCTATAAAAATAGAGCTGGGAGCATCCTTCACTACAAGAAGTCCTTCAAATATGGGAATCATGAATAATGTAGTTCTCTATTGTACTCAATATGCCCCAAGCAGAGGGCAGGCACATTTTGCCAATACCAAGGGCCATGAAGCTAAGAAAGAACATAAAAGAAATTACTTTTTCCTTTCCACTCAGCAGGGCAGTGACAGAGCTTGCTCAATTTTGAATTTTTCAGCTATATCATGATTGAGATAGAGTTGACTGTCAGATAATAAAGTTCAATGGAGAAATTGGTTTAATGGAGAATATTCAAGTCCAGAAAATCCTGTTTTGTATTCTGGTCTTGCTGCTGATCAACACTCTGCTATGCTTGGAGCATTATAAACTCTTGCTTGTGCTAGCACTTGTTCACCCTGTAGCATTATTTTTTCTTGGCTTAGCAGGCACTAGCACCCACCTTTGCAGAGCATGACATAGAAATGTGATATTATGCTTGAAATCTGTCAATAAACACATGCTAATTTGAAGGAATTCATCCTATTCCTATAAGCCTACCACCCTCTGAGACTCCTTTTCCCCTTTCCTCACTCCCTGGACAGCTGCAGGAGGTAATTTTGGCCCTGTGCAGCTGTCCTCATTGGGGGCATTGCTGTGACCGTGCTCCTCTCTGCTGAGGTGAGGTGTGCTTCCCTTCTACGAGAGGGACTTCTGTCTTGGCCAAGCCAGGCTAGAGTTTGTCCACCTAGCAGATTAGGCTTTAATTGGCCTGGGCTGGGGTCACTGGTGCCACCACAATGGCAAAGGATTTAGTCTCCAGAGTCTAGTGCCCTTTTTCTGAAACTGCTGCAGCTGAGCCATGCTGTGGCAGTAAGTACAATATGCAAGTGTCGCTAGCTCTCCTTCTGCAGCTGCCTGGGACTGAGTGAGAATTGTTCTCTTAACTGGCTTGTCTGTGTCAAACTGGAGAGGAGTGCCAGGGCTGTCCAAGACCTGTCATTCCCAACCACTCAGTGCTTGGATGCTGCTTCTGAACTCAGAATCATACAATTGTCCTTGGACTCCCTCCCCATTTGGCCTTTCACTACTAGAAGAACATCAAGAGTGAGCTCCAAATACTTTGCATGGATTTAGTAAGACCTTTAGTGGAGTGGACTGACTCTGGCTGCAGGCAGACTCTCTTCTTTCTGTATCTATTTTCATGGCAATGCCCCTTCTACCACAAGCTGACTCCAGAGCCAGTACGTGCATAGCAAACAATCTAGTTTTAAGAGAGCATTATGCCTGTAATAGGTATGTGGTGGGAGACCAAAAGGTCAAATATGTAAGTTTTGTATAGTTGGCAACAGAAAATGAACCAAATTTCAAGGCTCTCATTTAGCAGAACCTCTAGAAATTAACTTTGGCAGTAAGTAATTTTATTGGAGTAATCAGTGTGAGACTGGATGCCAGTAATAATAATGTTAGCTGTGTGAATTTAAAATCAAGTAGTCATGACTTATTTTCAGAAAGACTTAATGCCTAATACTTCAATTCACTCTCATCAAAATCTGAGATAATTATCTCTAATTATCTCCTCTGGTGCCAATGATTTTTTTATTGTGTAGAGACTATGTATTCTTAGAGCATGTAATTTTTAAGTGCTAATCAGACCACATATGACAGTTTCCATGACAGTCTAATTGAACACTAGCTTTTAAGTCAGAAATATGAAATAATTTAGACTTTTTATTTTGCCTGCCTGTTAATTAATCAAATACCTTTCCCAAGGTAGTGATTATTTTACTCAATATTCATCTTTCATGTATGCACACACATCCATACAGATTAGCTTTTTAATAAAGTTAAACTTCTCCCATGAATATCATCAGAGTAAAAAAACCCCAACTTTGTCAAGCAATAATATTTTGTCCTGAGCATTTAGTTTTCCATTTCCACAAAATAGGAATTATTTCTTAAATTATCAAGTTATTATATTTTATAATGTGTATAATTTGATATTTAAATAATTAAAAATTTGAATAATTAAAAACTTTTGATGTCTTAATAATCTTAATATATACTAATTAATTATTATTCACAGTTTTTGGTTCTGAAGTTGACTCCTGTAATGGCATTGCATACTGCAACTATAAGCATGTAGCAAAAAATTGGGGAAAAAGCCATTAGCTAAAGAACATTATATATTCTACTGTTAAGTGATTAATGCTTGGTCACATTCTGGATTTACTGTTGCAGTATACATTATTTAAGGAGAGATGGAATTTATCATTGTTATCATATGATGAAGATTAAAAAATGAAAGAATTTAAAGTCCTTTATTTCTCATAAAGGTGAGGAAAAGGGTTTATGTGAAAATTTTAAATTCTGTTGACTGCCTAAGGCAAACTTTCTCATAGAGCATCCTGATCTTACATCATATCTTTTTTCATAGCTAGTTCACCTGGCACAGCTGAACTTGCATCATCATAGGGTCTGGCATTGGATAAATTGAAATGATACAGGAAAAAACAACCTTCTTTTGCTAAAAGAGTTGCAAGAATATCCATCATAAGTGAGAACATTTAGAGACAACACAATCCTCTTCGAAAGAAAATTCAGTGTGTTTTGGAAAATTCTTCATTTTACCACTTCATAACACCCAGAAAGGAAAAATCCCTTCAAACTTGACAGAGTACTTCAGGAGGACGTTTGATGTTGTAAACTAATTCTTAAAGTTTACATATGGACACATCAGGGCTCCAAATCCTTTGATATGTACATTGGTTTTTCTTGCTGTCACAGTTTTATGTTTAAGACTCCTTGGCATGATAGTCTGCAGCCAAAATGCTGCTAGTTATTCCTGGTTTCTCTATAAATAATGTGGAGTGTAGCTGCACGAAACAAGAGGTAAAAACATTCTTCTATTGCTAGGTGTGACAGACTGGTGCAAGTAGATTATACTGGATTGTTTCTGCAGCAGTTGTTGCAAAAATAGATAATAGATTCGTAGATTAATAGATTCATGAGGTTGGAAAAGAACTCTGGAAATCATGTCATCCAGCTTGCTTTCTCTATTCAGGCAGTGTCAGCTACAGCAGATTGCTCAGGACTCTGTCCAGTCAGGTTTCAGCTCTAAAATTAAACAGTTTGTTCATTTTGGAAGTATCGGATTGTCACAGGAAAATGTATTTTTTTTTCTGGGAATAAACAAAACAATCCACAAATAAGAAGCAACACTAACGTGCAGAAAGATTTTGACATCTTTGCTACTTTTGCTTTTCTTTTTTGACTGAATACTGAATAGGGTAATCCATTTCCACCTACAGAGATCTCATTATTTGACCTATAAATCAAAATTTAATAGGCAAAAAGCTGTGTAGCAGTATTTTAATTCATAGGCTTATCATGGTAGGTTGACCCAGCCTGGATGCCAGATGCCTACCAAAGCTGCTCTCTCTCCCCTCCTCAACTAGAGAGGGAGAGGAAAATATTGCAAAAGTCTTGTGGGTTGACACACAACAGGGAGAGACCACTCACCAGTTACCATCACAGGCAAAAAGGTCTAACTTCAGCAAAAACTAGTGGTTTTTTGACAAAAACACTATGGAAATATTTTGTGCCTTGGTTACAGAAGTAGTTTTCTGAATACCACAAAGATTTCTGATCACTTTGCTGCTGCATATGGGGTTCAATACTTGCAAAAAAACCATGCAGTTTGTAGTGCAAGTTCTGAGAGGCAGTCTGCACAGGGTAAAGCATTAGAGGCAATGAGTTTAGCAAAGCACAGAATCCCATATTCAGCTCTGCTGTGGTTAATGCATTGCCTCTGGCAGCAGTCAGGCTCTTTTTTAGTAGCTCAATAAGTAACATCTTCAGATCAGATCACTCCTAATTTATGCATGCACTCATAACAACAGGTATTCTGTTTCAACCCTCTGCATCTGAAGGCAATGAAATTACTTTTTTTTTTTCAAAAAATACTTTCAAACACAAGACAAACAACCTAATTGAGAACTAAGTATCCCCTTTGTACTTGTGTAAGTATCTTAATATGCATTAAGGCTTACTTCAGAAACCATTGATGGTTAGCTCATTCATTATATTGATTGTAAGTAAAACATCAAGAAAAGCATCTATCTGTGACCACTTTGTCAAGAGGACTACTGTCTGAATGCTGCTGTCACTGTGCATGTTGGCATTTTGGCACAACATCTAAATCACTAACAAACAAAATGCCATTCTAATGAGCACAGTAATATTGGTTCTGACAAAGCATTTAAAAACAAGCAGGAAATCGGAGAACCCCAGCTCAAGGAGAACACTGGATCAAGTTTTATCAGCAGAATTTTTCTTTTTCTTTGCCTTTGTCTTCACACCCATAGTCTCTGTTTGTATCTGCCCCCTCTCCCCACCCCCTCCTTCTTTCTGACATTTCTTTTTCATTCAAATCTTTTAGAGAAACAATGACAGAATTAACCTTTCTTTTTTTTCTTTTTAAATTTGTTGAATATTTATGAATCTAGAAGACATTCAGTGCTTCATTTTCATTAAGATTTTTGTTTTGTTTTGTTTTTCCATCAGGAACTATAATTAGGCAGGAGTGGTATTCAGAATTGTAGGATTTCAGGTGGGGTGAAACAGATGATATTATATAGGATGAGTAGCACTGCAGTGAAACCAGTTAAAAAGCAAGCTTATCAACATGAGGGCTTACAAAATCATTTGTGAAGGTATTCAGTTAATAAGATAGAGCAATTAGTTTCTTCACCGGCTTAAGAAAATGAGGCAAAGCAGCTTCCAGAAGATAATTTGCATTTCACTAAAATCTGGAATTGCTCAGCTTCACCATTCATTACGAAAAAAAATCATGGCATTATCTGTGAAAGTTCCAGCAGCTAGATGAAGACAGTCCTTTACATTAGGCAATTAAACAAAATTAGAATTGACAACTTTAGTCACAGCTACATACATTTTCCAACAATAAATAGATTCTATGGAACTGTAGAATCACAGAAATTACCTCTATTTATTGAGTGATCTGGACTATGGTGATCCCTTTATTAAATCTATGGCACATCTGTGTGCACAGTGGATGGACATTTTACTTACATTTCCATTTATCTTGAGAATGATACTTGCCATGAATATCACAGGTCTCATAGGACTGCATGTCAGCTGGTTTTGGACCATTCTTCAGTATAAGCAAGTCTTTCTGTACAGTTTGATGTGATAATTATGTGACAGTTCAAGAAAGAAATAGCAGCTAACAACCCAGAGAAGTACAGTGTTGATGGAGATCAATATATGTTACTTGCTTGTACTTGTGAGCCAAATTTTAGAAGGCTATGGATATATCTGCATATATTGTTGTTTCATATTTATTCATTAAAAAAAAAAGAAAGTAGAATTTGGGTGAGGAGCACATTTGATTTGTACTCAGCCTTGGGGAAGGAAATACTCAAAAATAAATGATCAAGTCTTCTGCAAAGGCAATTTTGTACACGGGATTGTAATTTCAAAAGTTGCCAATGAGAGTAATCAAGCCCTTCAGATGAAAGTCAAATTTAATAATAGGCCATAGTTTAAATGGTTCTTAATGTACTCATTTCCTAAATAGGAAGACAATCTTTTTTTGGAGGCACTTGTGGATTATTTTTGGAGCCACTTTTTCTGACAGACATTTAAAATTCTGCCATACATATATGCTGAGAGACAAAAGAATCTGAAAAGAACATCCCAGATGAGAACTTTGAAAAACAGGGAAAAAAAAAAAGCTCCACTACAACGATATAATTCCTTCTTTGCATCCTTGCTTTTTATCTTCCAAATATTTTCTTGTCCATGTGTAGTTATTTTCCTATGTATATTTATCTTTCAAAATAAATTCTCTCTCTCTTGGCATCCTTCATAAGCAGTATATTAACTGAATCCCAGTTAATGTCAAATTGAATTTTGGGGTACTTTAAGCCTCCTGTATCTATATCTATTTAGAATGTTGTTACTCACATCCAGATCAATTAGGCTTCCAAGGTCCCCAGTGGAGATACTCTACACTTTATTTGTAGTCTCCACTACACAGTGGTGGAAACAGAAAAGGACTTGGCTTGGCATCATGCAGGATTAGCTTAACTCAGAAGAGACATGGGTCAGGCTCAGCGTGATGTATTCAAACCACAGAGAGTCCAAAAACAAGTGCCCATCCTAGAAATCAGTACAAAGGAGACAAGACAGCACTGAATTGGTGACCTCCACTACTAATGGACAGATTTGGAAAAGGGGGCATATAATCTCAAATTGCCAGCTAGTATGGTGAACTACAGTTTGGTGGGTTTTGTCAGCCAAGAAACACACAAGATATGTAACCCTCTTGGTCTGCTGCTTGGTTGCTGATGTCAGTTGAGAAAAAAAAAAGTCTAATTTTTCTTCTGTTATTTCATACAAAGAAACCAGAAGTTTAAGTGGGAAACAAGAAAATATTATTCAAGAGTCATTAGTTTAAAAATCTCTGTTGGCAGTTAAAATTGTAAATATATTATCTGTTTGTTATGATGTCATTAGCTCTTTGAAGTTGCAACAAAAGGTTTGAATGAATAAAAGATCACAGTTAAAGCTCTTGATGTGACATAAAGGAACATACTCTCCCTGAAATATCAATGAGTAGCCATAACTCTTCATACAAACTGAAAAGTTACCTGGACATGCTTTGTCCAGAAGAATGTATAATTAAGCACTTCCTGGGCTAGATGCTGTACAGAACATGGTTCTTCAGTATCCAAATGTTAATTAAGGACCACATGGTTAAAAAAGAGGAGAGAGGTAAACCATTTCATATCAGCCAAATATTTCTTCTGTTCACTGAGGTTGTTGCTTTTACAGACAGCAGGTAGTGATAAAGCAAAGGATGGTCATTTTACTACCAAACTTGGTAGTAAAACTCTAGCAGCCCCGATTCTTTGCCTCCAACAGAGTTCAGGCTATATCTTCACAAAAGTGAATAGACATAGTTCTACTGCATAATTCTGTTTAAATCTTGTGATGCATTATTTGCAATTAACATTTTTCATAAGTATAAGCTTTCCTTATAAACAGTATAAGGTTTCCATAGCACCTGACAAGCCTGTCCTTGCAAAAAAATAATTCAAGTGAAGTCAAATCCCATGATACGTGTAATAGTAGCCTGAGGAAATGCTATTGGGATGGAAACTCTTGGATGACAGCTTTCTACTTCCCAGCTACAGGCAAGGCACAAGTTTAAAGCCTATTGCTCTAAGCTTGGGACTCAAAGCCTATCCAAAGAATTTACTGAAGCTACAGAATGTAATTTAGAAGAAACCTTTGGAATATCTAAGATCAGGACCAAAAGTTGATTTTAGATAGAGACTACCTAATAAACATACAGCTAAAATGATCTTGTATTAGAGATATGCCAACTCTTCTGCTTTTAACTAAAATTGAAGACAAGTATTGTCAGAATGGTCAGGAGAATTTAATTACAAAACATTAAAGTTTTATAAGTTCCATCACTTCAAGAACTACTTTAGAGTAAATGCAAAAGTTACCACTGAATTGTTTCATAAATAATTGCTTTCATTTTGGTAACCTCTTACTAGAATTTCAGTAGCAGTAAAATAAGAAACCTGACTATTAATCATACACCAGTCAACTATCAATCACATAAAAGCAAACCTTCAACTTCAGAGTGGTCTGTAAGTAGCAAATACAATTGACATTGACTTCTGATCCTCTGTGTATTCCTTAGGTTTCATTAATTTTAATTATGTTTATCTTGCTCTATGAGCAGTTTCAATAAATGCTGAGCAATGAATATAACAAATTATTAATGTCACATCATAATTCAAAGGCAGCTGGAAATGTGCATACATTTGTTCTTTTAATTTTCATGCTCTATTGTCAAAATGTAGATTATGCTAAGTGTTCTTTTGGGAATTATTAATTAGTCCAAATTCCATCAGTAATAATGAAGTTAAAAGTCTCTAATTGTATGAGTACTTTGGCATGATTACATTATACTAAAAATGCAGTGGATTGTGGAGAGTGATAGTGGGGACTGTTGGTTAAGAGGAAAACACTGAAGAACAGAATACCTGCATTCTAATCATGTGTCTGGATGTGTAATCCATGAACCATATTTTCTAAGGGTGATGTTTGTTTTTCTACCTTTGCCTCTGTCAAATAAGTAAATATTAAAGCTTAGAAGGGTAGCAAGGTTTTTTAATACTTGCCGTTATAATATCAACAGCACTTTTATACATGTAGAAGAAAAAATTGATAAAGTTTGCATAAAAACATGAAAGTTTGGGACCATTTTATATAATTATTTGAAGCATACCTTAAAAATAAGTTAATATTCTAGAATATTCACATTAGACAGAAGTGTAACAGGTGAAAGGCAAAAGTCCTGAGCTTCACAGTCTCAGTGCTGTACATTAACATATGCAGTAGCTGTACAAAGTCATGGCCACTGTGTTCTTACACAGACAACAGACTCCCAAATACAATTTGCTCAGCTTTCCAAACAAGCCAAAGAAGGTTTTTGGCCTGTTTCATCATTCAGACTTTACATCTCGAAATTCAGTTACAAGTCTGAGAAAGGTTGTAGGTGAGTCCCCCAGGCCCGTTGTGTTTTCTACCCCTGCTGATTAAGATCTTCACGGCAGAAAATGGAAAATACTCAAGCCTAGAAGCTATTTGCATCCAAAGGAGATGGTGTGACATCTTCTTCAAATGAGGATACCAGACAAAGATAGGACAGGACTAAGTAATTCTTGAAACTTTGGACGCTTTTGTACTAGAACAAATAATGTGTTTCTGTTCTTGTTGTTTGGGGTTGGGTGGGGGTGGTTGGGTTTTCTTATGAGTTTGGTTTTGAGGGTATTTGGTTTTTTTTTTTTTTTTTTTTTAATAAGAGAATATATTAAGAGCTGTGTAATATTTGCACAACATCCATAACCGAGATGTAACTATGTTACTATGGATAACCAATCCATAGTAACTGCTGTAGTGAATTCCCCTCACTACTTCTACCTTCTGTTTCTACTCAACCTTGAGAAAGCAGACCATCTCACCATCTTGTCTCATAATAGATTTGGTGGAGGTGTAAGTGTTATTCAGTTTGAACATCTGGCCACATATATTTTAATCTTAGCCCTTATTTATATTTTCTAAGACTTTGAAAAAATCATGTATGTATACTTTGAGCACATGTTCATTATATATGGAGACATAGCTTGTTATATGTCAGACTGATCTTCTTTTGATTTAAATGCTAAGTGGACCATGTAGAAGCAATAGAGTAGAAAGCAAAAGAGGTGTTTATTTTCTAGAAAGTGTATTCAACCTGAAAGTGGCAGGACGTTGCTAAAAAAAAAAAAATCTATGTTCCACTGTGTATACCTATTTCTAGTTAAAACTCTTAGTCCTTTGGTATAACACCAGATTTAGCTCCAGAAATTTATATTTTCCTCTATTTTATTTTCAATTTGTTCATTTGTTTACTGTTTTTGTTGTGATACCCTCTGGATTTCAAGATGAGATTGCTTTTTGTCCACAGAGATAGTCTCCACACATTAATGCAAAGACAAGAACATTCTGTGAAGCTTCCTTACAATTGAAATCTCAGAGATTTGAAGGTGGAGTATGAATGAATGCACATCTTCACGGCTGTTGTTGCTGCAGCTGTTTCAGCGGCATATAAAGAAAAGATTTTTCCCATTAGGGTTTCAGTAAGGAAAGGCCACAATCTTCACTTTGAATTGACACTGAAAAGTCTGTCCACGGAGAGATGAAGTACAACAGGTATTTTCTGGTTGATAATAAGTTGTACCAAGATTTGAATTTGAATGGAGGCTTGGCTCTCTGTTAATACAGAGAAACAAAACAACTTTTCCAACTGAAATGCAACAGGTACAGAAATTACTATATATATGGTTCTGAAAAAAATAATTTAAAAAAAATGAAAGAAAGCATTAAAGAGGAGATGAAAAAAGACCTAAAATTAAGCTGAGTGTTTTGATAAATATTCTTGCTCACTGTTACAACTGTGCTATTTTTTACAGGGAATTTTTCTATTTCAGTTTTCTATTTTCCCCCTATTTTGAAACATGACTTTTTAGCAATGTCAGTTTTTTCTTTTTAGTGTAAAACATAAATGGGGAATTAACAATGCACTAATGAAACATTTCCAGGCAGCTCTGGTTACTAAAAGTCAAATCACAATCCTAATTGGCAAGCTGAGCTACCTAAATTATTCTAGCTACTTGCAGCAGGATAGAGAAGGGTGATCCCAGTGATGTTGAAGGGGATTTGTGAAGGAATCAGATCAAAAAGCTTCAATTTTTTTTAAATTTACATTTGATTTTGGATAGAATCTTGCATAAACTTCTGTGGGAAGATAATTAGTTTTACATACTGCTACAGTAATTATTTCCCATCTTCTGAGTAGACTAATCTAAGTATTTGCCCACTCTTTTATATGCTTTGTAATTTCTTTTAGGTTCTTCTTTGGAAAAGGACGGGATTTGAAATTACTCCCTGTTTTGCCTAAGTATATATCTCATGGGATCTCATCATCTGTTGTTGAATTTCTTCTTATTATTAATTTATTGCTGGAATCATACAAGCATAAAATGGCCTACTGTCAAGGTTTAATGCTGGCCAAATGCCTAGCACCCACAAAAGCCTCTCAGTCACTCCTCTCCACAACCGGACAGAGCAGAGAAAAATTAATGAGAAAAATTAATAACAAAGACCTCATGAATTGAGACAAGTACAGGCTTGACTTAAAGATATTAAGTGAATTTATTATTAACAAACTCAGAGCAGGAAAATGAGAAGTAACATAAGCCGTTAAAACCACCTTTATTTTCCTTCAACCCCTCCCTGCTTCTCACAGCATAGGGAGAGAGGCAGTGGGGGTTTTTGTTAGTATTTAATCCAAATGACTGTTATAATATTGGTTTTTAAATAGTCTCCTGAAAAGCTAAAGACATTGGGGAATTGTGGAGTGCTCCTCAATGTTGAGGAAAATTTATTGAAAAAGTTCTGTCTGATGACGTAAGATAGTGCTAGAATCAAAAAATGATTCAGCTCAGGTTGTATGGACCTTAAGAGGTCGCCCAGTCCAACTTTTTGTGGGAAAGGGAGCCAAGACAAGCTCATCTGGCACTCTCCAACTACATCTTGAAAGTCTCCTGGTGGGTATTCCACCATGTCCCTGGGGATGCTCGCTGAGTGGGTGATGGTTCTCATAAAAGTTTTCATTCTTAAACCAAGGTGAGACCTCTCCTTGCATAACTTGTGCCCATTTTCCCTTGTTGGCTCCCTGTGACTGACTTCCTCTGAAGAGAGAGAGTGCTTCTGTCCTTAATAACTGCTCTTTACCTCTTTACTGAAATATTGTAATGAGTTCTCTTAGGGTTTTTTTTTTTGCCTGTTTATTGCTTGATGCATTTTGGTTTATCGATAAGAATATCAAGTTTTAAAGCCAAATTTTTATGTTTTGTTAACAATCTCAGCAAGGAGTCATTATTAATAATCTCAGCAAGGAGTCTAACCTTGGTCCTGTAGAAACTGGGGGGTAGTTTGCTCTGCTAAGCCAAGGTGCTTGGTGTGCAGCAGCTTCTTCTCACCAGTGCATGGCTGAGCACTGTCTCTAGCTACGAGTTTTGGAATGTTTGTCTCCAAACAAGCTCTCATTTCAGATGATACCTTTGCATAACTACCAGTATGAAAGTGAAATGCTTTCCACATTATTTGGCTTAAGTTCATTTGAAAAGCCTTTTGGTAAGCTGTTCTCCATTGCAAGTTTCCTAATAAAGCCTCAGAGGGTCTGAGTTTTGCTTGATGCAGTATTTTGTGACTTGAAATCTATGCAGGAGATTATGACCCATTTAAATCTGTAGCTTCAGTCGAAAAATATCCCGATATGAGTTTGTGTTCCACTAGGGCATTAGAGGAACATCTTCAGAAGAAAGATCTGCACAATGCCTCAGTGTGCAGGCCAGCTTTTAACAGGCTGGACATTAAAGCCTTCTTACATACTATCGAGCTGAGTCTAGATTATAGAGTATATCAATTGCTTTTTAAGGAAAACTTGACCAAAATACAGTTTCGTTGGAAGCCTGTTCTTAGGAAGACTCTTAGTAAAATATATTTAAAATAGTTTTACTTGATAGGTGGATTCGTATTGGGTGCTCCATAAACAGTTTTAGTCAGAACTAGGCTTCAATATATTGCTGTAAGCTACATTAATTTTTGCTTAGACTCTTCATATTTGTGCAACTTGATTGGAATAGTCTAATTCTGCATGCTTAGCAGTATGTCATATTTTAGGTAATCTAAATTAAGTTTTAAAAGTCTTTCTATTTGCAGGGGATTCAACTTGCTTCCATAGTGATAATTAATTACATTAATTTTGAATATTTCTATTTATCTGTCTGTCTACGTATTTATTGAATCAGTTGAGCTTTTTCTTTTTTTATTTGCATAACTTCTCTGAATAAATACAGACAAATCATCATCTCTGGTTGAGGCGCTTTTCAAGGGCAAAAGTATTTCTTCCATTATGAATTCACCATTAATACTAGAGCAGTTTTTTCTTAATACACGAAAGATACATACATACTTTTTAATAGGGAGTTAATTTACTGCTGTGGTGCACTGTGAAAGTATTTAAGTTAGTCTATTATGTTATATGTTACTATATTAAAATTATCAAACTCTATAATAATTTTAATTCTTTAATAGTATTTTCTATGGAAATTAGAAATAAAACCATATTTTTATAAACTTGCTTTAAAAAGCTGCTTCCAAGTATATGGATTACACTAAATTCAGAGACACTGTCCTTATTGAAAATTCAATGACACAGCTCCTATTAACATAAATAAAACTTACTATAGGCATAATCTGTCCCTTCCCAGAAAAGCCCAACAATACTCTGATGTCTCAGGGTTCTGGGTAAAAAAAGGACATTTTTTGATTAAAACCTGTTGATATATTTTTGTCTTCTATTCCTTAAGGCAGTATACTTAAAAAATACAGAGTTACAAAAATCATAAATATTGAAACAGGATTTGCAATGAGGCACTTGTAGATGCAGAATTAATTTCTGCCCTTGATTGATGACCTCACAAAAATCATTCATGTCCTGTGCTATGCTCTGTCACTCACAAGTCACACACACATAAGGTCATCAGTAATGACTAGAAATGAATAATGTATTTACTATCACTTCGTTCAATATCCTTTATCCACATACATCTCCTCGAAAACAGGTTTCCAATGAGGTCAAGACCTTAAGAAAGACAAAACAGTCGTAAGCAATAAAGTAGATATTTAGACAACAGTTTTTAAGGGATATTTATTGCATCTAGTTTTTAATACTTATTTAGTTATGTCATCTTCAGGCAGATGGGGGGAGTTCTGACTCAGTAGAAAGTCCTAAATTGAATTTAACAAGCTTTGAGCTGAGTTTAGTATCCAGATTTTGACACTTGTTTGCTTTGCTGAATAGGAGATATGTAGGACTGGAAGTGGCTAAGAAACCCGTTTAGTTTTCTGCCATTGGGTAAAAAAGTAACACAGAAATTCTTTTGCAAAGATACCATCAACTCAATTAAAATAAAACAAATAAAAAACCAAACCCAAAACCAAGAAAAAAAAAGAACACCAAAAAACCCCCAAACCCCCCCCCAAACAGAACACCCCCCCACACACACACAAAAAATATAAGAAAGAAAGGCAAACCTTCATTTTTCTCTTGTCCATCAACCCCTTCTTCCTCACCTTCCCCAAGCCTAACCCCTCTCTCAGAAAACTGAGAGATGGGGGGGCAAAAAGTGCTCCTCAATAACCAAATGTCCTTGCTGACTGCAGTCAGGCCAGATGGATTCTCCAAGAATGACACAGTACAGAAGGAGTTACTTATAAAGGAGGCCAGATTTAGATTGCATAAGATTCAAAAGTTTTCTCATCACATACTTGTTAGAACTTCTTTTTGCTTCATCTCTGACCTTCTCTGTTCCCAAGGGCTGCATTGTAACAACGTTTTCCTTCTTTCAGTATGATTTACATTCAGTGAGCTGATGCAGCACCAATTTTTTCTTCCATACTACTATTGCAAAAAATTTAACTGAAGAGCTCAGTGTGACTAACAGCCTTTCAACTGCCTTGTTGTACACTGCTTCAAAATGGTCTCTCTAGCCTAACTACAAGTACAATCAGTGGACATAAAAGACAAAATAACCATCTGTAATCAATGCCTACCTTCTAGTAATGAATATTCTTTATACACAGAATAATTCCTGATTTCAGGATTTTTTGACTGGGGCTCTGGGGAAGAGGGTGTGGTGAAGGGGAGGATTGGCATATACCTAATTCTAAGCAATATAATCAGTATGAAAAGATGTCATCTTATTTCCTTTCAGAAAGTTTGTCACTGTCTTAAAAAGAATTTGTACAGGGCCAACACACTTATTAAAATTCATAAGATCTTTACTTACCTGGCTATGCCATTAACTGACAGGATGTTTTTCTTTCTGTCTCCATTCCTAATCTCATTCTCACATGAAAATGGGTTATTTTTAAATGTGGTAACTAGAAAAATTATGTCAATTTGATTTCTCTGTCCTTTGTTTGGCTTATTCTTTGTCAATCACATTATCTGTGTTAGGTATCTGCAGCCCTTCAATTCCTCTTTTGGTTCCTGCTGTGTACATACACATCTCACCCCCACACCCACAAGCACACACCTATAAAATCTTGACACGCAGCCCTGACAGGCCCCTTAGATTACCAGATGCAGATAAACAGATGTGACACTAAATATGTCATCGCTCCTCTATTCAAATAGTTCTTTAGCTTCAATGCCAAGATAAAATAAATTTTGTCTTTTTACTTTCTCCAGTCTCATTATATGTGCAAGGGACTTGATGCATAAACTCTTTTCATTTCTTAGTCATAGAAACTCCTTTTTTACTCCATAATGAGATGCTTTGTTGTTGTTATTTTAAAACTTCTTTTCTGTACTCATTTGAAGGGTATGAAGTTAGAAAATATTCAGAAGTTGAAAGTAGTGTTAATTTAACCCCTCTTAATAAATGTATTACAGGAAGGAACTTATTCTCAGCCATGGGCTAAATTAATACCAGCAAAGCCAGCCTTCCTAAATGTAAGCCTTCTCCAGAGCTTAGTGACTTTGAATTTAGTTTTTAAGTACTGATTTCTTCACCTAATTAAAGTCAGTGCAAACTTTGGCATTGACTTTATCAGGAACACAATTTGAAAAAAAAAACATATTTAGATCATGACATTTCTACATACTTCTTCCTCTTTATTTGAAGCTGTGGATTGCATTGCTGTATATCCTGAAAGGATGGCAAGCTGATGAAAACAAATATGGAGAAGCTTGTCCTTCAAATGTAGCCATACACCACTATAGACCAAGCTGCAAAACAATAGGGTGAAGTAGTTTTTATAACTTTTAACCTGTAAGTAATGTTAGTAGGGGGTTATTTCTAAAATGTTTGCTCATTCTGAAATATTTTGTTTTATTGTCTTGTTATTACAGGGGATGTCTTTGACATTGTCACCAGACTCATTCCCTGCTGGCCAGTTTTTTGTATAATTTACCTCTGCTCAGATGTTTTGTTGCCTAGGCAACATATTCCATTCAATTCTGCTTTTGTTCTAAAATAACCACAAGCCCCTCTTTAGTACATATCTGTGTCCCTGGAGGTGGACTAAGGTTGTTTGTTTGTTTAAAAGGCCAGGAGTCAGCTGTTTTCCTGATGTGAAACTAATGCTTTTCTAAAGTGAGCCAACCAAACCCACCAAAATGCTTCTAAATACTAAAGGTTGGTCTATTAGGACATAAATATATTTCTGAAACAAAACACTTCCCAAAACCCTGCCACACAAACCCAATACAGTCCATAGGGAAAAAAAAAAATCTCCTTTCTACTTCAGCAATTTTGCACAGGGTTATGCCTGTTTATGCTCATGACCCTGTACTCCAAAACCGGAGTAGTGGACACCAGCCTGTTACTTGTATTTCCATTGCTATACTCTGAATTCTGAGGACTTCAGAATGTAATCTGCCTTCTCTATAGTTTAAATAGATATCCTTGAGCTGCTAGACAAGAATTAAGAGTTGATTTGCCCGCCATGTGTGAGGCAGAGTTTTCCTCAGCCATAAGTTATGAAATGATGAGAAAATGGCTAAGAAGTTCTGGTCTGAACACAGATATTTGTCTTACACTACATTATTTTAGGATTTAGTAAGAAAATGTAGACAAACAGAGGTTTATTTCCCACTTTTCCTGTATACCTGGAAATAAATAGTTAAACAAGTATTTTCAAATAGAGAAAACTTGAGGAGCTATTTTTCTAACCTGGGTGAATGTTTGAGAGATAAAAGTAAAGTCTGATTCAGAAGAGAGGGAAAGAGAACCCAAAGAAACTACAAAACCAGAATTAAAATAAAGCTGAAACAAAAATAAATAATGAAGTGAATGTACCATTAAGTTGAGAAGTTATTAGTAGCATTTTATGAAGAATTAATTTATTTAGAGGTCTTAAATAAATTAAAAGAGAAAAAAAAATTCTTAGTAAAAGATCTTTTTGGTTCTCCAAGTTCATATTACTAATATTCAAAACATGCAGTTCGACAACAACAGGAAATTTTTCTGAAAAAAACTTCAAAATGAGAAATGTGGTGTAACCTACCTTTTCTTTCAATACAGCCCTTTTTCTGTTCATGGTGTCAGAAACATTTGTTTCCAAAATGTATCTGCTTCCAAACACTATCTTCTATTCCTTCCTTGTACCCCAGCTGCAAAACCACAGCTACATCTAAGATTTTGGGAACAAGCTCAAATATTTTATAAGAAATATTATTAAGGGTTTGGATATTCCTTTGTAAATCAGCAGAGCCTTTTTTTTTTCTTTGCTCCTTTCTTTTTCTGTCATGCACTCAAAAATGAGATCTTTATTTTAGTCTTTATCTTACACTGGACTTTGCCATTTATTAAAGATTTAACTACAGTAATATCATGGTTACAGAAAATATTGTAAGTTTTTTTGCATTTAAAACATTGTTTCTGTCTTAGACTCTGTATCCAGAGCCTGCATCTTGTGAATGCATTTAAAGAATTATTTGAATGCCTAGGACCCTTAAACAAAATGTTCCAATCTTCCTTTATTGAAAGCAAATTGATCAAGAATTCAGTAATAATGAATTAATGTACCTGCAGAAACAAGAACAGTGTAACTGTAGCCACATTCTTTTTGCCTATCTCTAAAGACTTACTTTAACTATAGAAGAAATAGCTAACACAACTCTTTTAGAACAATGAAAAATACTGTGACATATTGTATAGTATTGCTCTTATCCTTTAAATAAGCCTCTTCTATTACATACTGCACATGGTGTATTTTATTGGAACATAATAATCCCATATTAATTGGAGTAAAATCTATGATTTGAAAGCCAGTTCTCTTCATAAGAGAAAGCCTTTGGATTTTTATATGAGAATAGTAAAAAATTAGTATTACTTTATGAGGCTTATAAAGCAAAGCAGAAAGATTATACTGCTGTATTTATATTCCTTTTTCTTGTCTCTTAGTGTATGTACTGCAAGTTGCATGAATTAGATAGGAGCTAGGTTAAAAAGGTGACATTTTGACATGAATTGTGGTTAGGTTGACTTTAGGGCCCTCTGATTATTACTGCCCAGGTTGAAATAGCATGGAGGATCTTGATTTTCAGACATGGTCATCATGACATGAAAATTCTTATCACAGCTTGACTGCCTGATAGCAAGGCACATAAAATGTGCCTTGATTTTGAAACTGTTGGTCACTATGTCAGCTTCTGAGATGTAGGGATTTTCCTTCAGACTCATGACCAGGAACTGGTGCAGTTCAGCTGAACTGCTTGTCAGACATCCACAGGAAGTTTATGCTATTTCTTTAGTGCAGACCTACAGAGATATTACTGGTAATTTTCAGCTGGCTGGTGTGCATATTATTTTTTGTCAGAAAATTATGTTGAGTCTCTGTAAAAAGTATGAAAAGGATTTTTGACTCGGTGGCCCCACAGCCTAGTTATTCCCTGATCCAGCACATTGTGGAGCTGGGAGGGCACCACTGCTGTCCCAGCTAGAGAAACACAGGACACCTCTCTCCAGCCTGGGCTGCTCCCTGCAGTGGAGGCAAAGCCACAAGGTGGAGAGCATTATTCCCTCTGGAGAGAAGGAAAGAGAGAGGCAGGCATCACCTCCCTCGCCCTTTGGCATGCTAAATGTTGATGTATGCCTATATAAACACACAGGACCTGTTCCCATCTGAGCCTTTTGGGCACTTCTGTCAGCAGCAGTAGGAAAAAGGGTTTTATTTACTGACATTTCTAGAGGTGCTTGTGGCAGGTGGTGCCAAGCCTGCCAGCGCTGCACTGTGAAGTGTCGTGGTGAGCACTGCACAGCTCAGCCCAGAGCTGCTGTTTAGAGGAATTAGTCTGTCAGCATGGTTCAGCTCTTACAAATTGCTAATACATTTTGTGCATGTGTTATCTTGAGCTCCAGTCCTGCTAGTTTTGTGTGAATGTACTTCTGGAAAATTATGCCGTTATAACTAATAGCTCTATGTCGTGCACAATTGGAAGGAAAATTCATTTCAGATTTCTGTCAGGTTTGTTTTCCTTTTATTCCAGGTGTGACAAGGTCCTCATTTTTCAAGTCCTTTTTGTTCTTCAGTTCTTTCCTTGCATGTAAAGGAAATATTTATGTTTTTCAGACTTTCAACTTTGTACTAAAATCATAGAACCGTAGAATTTTTGAGCTGGACATGATCTTAAAGGTTGTCTGGTTATAACTCCCCTGAACTGGGCAGAGTCATCTTCCACTAGACCAGATTGCTCAAAGCGCCATCCAACCTGGCCTTGAACACTGCCAGGAATAGAGTATCCATGACTCCTCTGGGCAACCTGTTCCAGTGCCTCACCACCTTCAGAGGAAAAAAAAATTATTCCTAATATCTAACCTAAACCTACTTCTTTTCAGTTTAAAGTCAAGCTAGGCAGACCAAAGGCATACAGAATCCTGTACCCTATGACAGCAGACAGAAGAGGATGAGAACTGGACACATCTAGATCCACCCACATTACCTTCTCATCTTTAATTTTACATTCAAACAGACAAAGCAGATGATGACTGGAAGAAAAATTAATTGTCACTTTTTCACAGACAATGACAAGATGTGGAATAAATTAATGGAAAATTTCACCCAGGCATCCAAACCAATAACTGAATTCATTTGTCTTAGGCCTTTCCCAATAAGCAGTAAGATCAGAGTGAGACAATATCTGATGTTCATGTAAAAATTATTTTCTTATGCATAAAGTCACTCATACTATTAGACTTGGACTAGATTTAGGACTGAAATCTGTATTCTGACTTGAAGCTGTAGCATTTACTTAAATTCAAGGAATCTACTAAAGTCAGCTCCTAACATGAGAACTCCTCAATGCTTGTGTAATTCCCAGGTGCAGGGCTATGACAGGAAAAGCTGGTCACAGTCCTAAGACCTAAATTAGTGTGATAGGAACTTTCAACGTGCAAAACAAGGACAGCAGAAACCTTGGGCCACTGTGCATGGAATTTTATGAGCAATCCAAATGGTGATTAGATAAAATTTTATGAAAATTGGCAATTCTTTTATAGGTGTTAAATTTTTAATCCTTATATTTTTAATGCTAATATTTTTATAATAATTAACCTGTTTAGTATTAATAAAGATGTACTATGTGAGATGAAATTCTAATTAGTTTTGAAGTTAAAAAGCCATTCAATTTTTATGCTGCAGCATCAGGCCATGGAGATTATAGTGCTACAAAACCAGGTAGATAGAGTGGGAATGCTATTTCAGCAATCTACAATAATGGAAAAAATCTCTCCTTTACACAACTTCAATCCTCAGCTGATGTCAGGCCCAATATTACAAGCACAATTTGGTGAATTTATACTAGTCAGATACCTTCTAAATTCTAGGTGGAAATTATAAAAGCCTGATGTTTCTTTTGTTCCTTTTTTTCATTTTTTTACCTCTCTGCCCTTTATCTAGCTTCTCCTCTCAGGGGATCTGCAACCTACTAAAGCAGTAGCCACATTTTCTTAATAATAATGTCTCAGCTTAGAGTACTTGACCCAAGTTACTCAGTAGAATCTTGGGCTATTGTAAAAAAAAATTTTTGTCCTTTCTAAAGGAACCCACAGAGCTGTGCATGGGGATTTTTACTGAAAAATAGATTGCTTGACCTGCACCTTGATTTGGCTCAGAACTATACACCTTACAGTGCAAAGGATTGCTGTTACTATTTTTTTTTTAATTTTTTAGTTTTCTATCTATTTGGTTGTTTTCAGTTGTGGTTTTTTTTGTTTTTTTTTTTTTTTTTTTTTAAAGATAGACCTGTCTGGCTGCATAGTAAGTCTCGTGTTAGGAGTAAGAAAGTCATGTGTTATGAATTTCTAACCTAGTATAATGAGGAAGTGTCAGCAATGCTGTTCTAGAGGAGCAAGGCCCAAGGCCCTTTCAGTCTGATTCCTATTCTTCATGATCTCTTTGAAAGTAGTAGATGTTTTTCTTAGTAGGTATCCTCTTTGTTCTTGTCCTGTAGGGAAATTTTCCACTACATTGATTTACTTTCTGGTTTATGACTTAAAGTAACAGCAATGTCCAGAGATATGAAACTTCCATGAATTGCTTCATCAGTTTGAAAACATCTGTGATCTACCTCCTTCCTTTGATATTTCCTGACTGGTCATTGTTCCAAAGGCCATAGCAGAGATAGGAAAGAATTACCCAACAAGCTTTTGGTAAGTGATGTCTTGCTGAAAATTTTTTGTTTGTTTTTACCAAAAATTAAGCATTTTGTTTTAAAACTTAAATTTATTATAACCCCAGCTCAGGCAAGCTCTGTTCAAGGTCAGTGATAAATAATAAATGCTTTTCTTGTTGCTTAGGTTAATCAAAAAGGAGGGAAGAATTTTGTTTCGGTTTTCTTGGTTATTTGGTTATTCTTGGTAGGCAATGTTACAGAGGTAATTTATTCATATCTGTTATAAAATATGCCTGCAATAACTTTTAGAATATTATTTTTTCCATCTCTAATGATGAATGAAAAACACATTTAAGGCTCTCAGTTTAGTGTATTGTTGCTAATATAGTTTTTCTATGTCTATTTTAGTACCAACAGTAAAGGTAATCTTTTTTTAAAAACCATAGTCTCATGTATGCTTACATTAATATATGAGTTGACTAGTGAACACTAAAACAATTTGAAGGTTGTTTTTCAAACAAGCGTAGACATGCAGCTGCAACAATACTTATCTGCATTTTATACAAAGAGCTTGTATACACACAGATATTTATGTTCCAAGTGTATGACTGTCTTTATATACTGAGAGCTGAAAGAGCTTAAGATAAAAGGCTGTCAGGAACTGCTCCTTAAAAAGCACTAAAATGTCATGGGTTTGTTGAGGTTTTTTAATATATATTTTGATAGTTTCCTCTGCTTCTAAGGAAAAGCTAAGGAAAAACCATGGGGACTTATCTAGAATTTTCCAATATGTAATATATATTTCTGATAAAATTTTCTGAAAAATATTTTCTGTCTTACACAGAAGGTTGTACACATATTTTTGTTACACAGTGGTATTCTGTATGCCCTACAGTCTTAACCTGGCTAATTTAGAAGAAAGATGAAGTGGACTTACCAGGAAAATGTACACATGGCATGGCTAAATCAAAGCAAATCACACTCCCTGAGTGGGAATGTCACAATGGCACAACAAGGAAACAGTGGTCTCAGATATGCCTGCATGCTAAATATAAGTCCCTCTTTATCTTCTTCCTCCCACCCAACCCCTGCCTTTTATAGAGGATTTATTGCTATGATGCTTAAACAAGACTTTGAGAAACTTACACTATTCTAGTCCTTTCCTACTCCAGTTAGTCACTTCAGGGATCGCCAAGCTCTCTGTGAGCCTTGGCTGGTTTTCTTGTCCATGATTTCAGCAGAGCTTCAGCAACACCCCAAGTGAACATTCAGGTTCATATCTTCCCATCAATGTGCTGAGAGGAAATTCAGTATGTTCCAAAGTGTCACCTAGGATTTTTGGATATGATACTCCTATACGAGTGAAATTTCCACAAAGCACTGAACCTCCTCTGTTCTCTATACTTTAAAAGCAGTATTTCTAAATGATAATCACCTGTCTTGGCTCCAAAAGCCCATGGCCTAGTTTTACAGAGTGTGGTCAGGCAAGTACATTTATAGCTATTTGTTGGTGTGTGTAAGACTGCCCTGAGCTACCTGGATAGCTGACAGAAGGACACAGCAATTTTTGTCTCTCAAGCTACGACTCATGTACCTTCTTATTAGAAATTAGCTTAGCAATTGCTTTCTCATGTTTGCAAGACACAGGGAATTAATTGAACCAAAAACTTTATAAAAATTATTTAACAAAGGAACCACTGTTTTTCTACTTATCTGTGAAAGAATTCACATTGTTTTAACAGTATAAAGAATTATCCTTGGAAAAACCTTACTGTCAAGATTTTGTGTTCTCAGAAAGGAATTCAGTTCATGTTCTGTCCTCTTCTGAGAGACAAATACTGAGGGAAAACATGGTTTATTCCTTATTTAATTTTGCTGGGTTTGGTAATATAGCAGTTGCAGTTACAGATCCTAATTTTATACACTGCATGTTTAGGAGGTGTAAAGTTACAAAGTGTATCCCCTTGGTATATTTCTGTAGCAAAAATATTTATATGGGGCATGCTGCTGATGCCCCAAGCTGTTATGAACTGATTATTGAGATGTGTCTCTGCCTGAACTAAGGTGCAAAGACCATAGGCTGAAGTCAATAGTATGGATTTTATTTAACAGTAACTGTAAGGTAGCGAGAGACAGAAAGAGATAGGAAATAAAGAGGGGCAGGGGAGAGTCAGAGACAGACAAATCAAGCAAAAAAGATGTCACCACCTGTAGATACACATGGCATCCCCTTGGTCCTTCTTCTGCTGCTCTTCTTGCTGGTAGGGGTCTCAAGAGTCATTCCTCTGGAGTTACCACCTTTATACCAAGTTCCCAAGTTCTTTGGTATCCACAGGGCAGTCACAGATGTTGCCACAATTTGGGGTGCCATATGTATAAGCAGTTGCTTCATTTCTCAGAGTTTGCCACAGTGGGATTTTTGTCAGGATGCATTAACTAGGATGTGCTACCCAAGTCTCAGCACCACTTGGTCTGGAATTAACACCTTCTTGTTGCCAATTGCTCTCCTTTGCTTACTCAAGTTCCCGCTGTTCCGTGGCCTTGAGAGTGTTTGAGGCAATTGTGATGTTTAAATCTCCTACACAAGTTCAAAAATCAACACAGGTGGGTCAAGATGGCTAAATAAATCCTTTCATGTCCTGTTTTGGTGGATGGGGTTAGTTCTTGAACTGTTATATGTGCATGGGAGTCAGACTGGAGAAGGGAAGCTCCCTTCCATGTTCTGATGAGGTATGTGTGGTTTGGACCTGGGTCACAGTGCACAGCAGTGTCTGTGAGGAAAGGAGAGCCAGGTCTTACTGTTTCTAAGGGGCAGGAGGCAAGCACAGAGCTATCCATATCAGGTTTATTAGGCATTAGTGTTGTTAGTTACCTACAGAGCATGTGATGGGGTCTCTTAGAGATGTCTCAGAGCCCAGAGTTAAGTGGCTACATGCAGGCAGTATGTACCCTGCTCAGAGACCTGCTCTGGGTCATGGGGGCTTTTGGGGTTGCTCCAGAAGCAATGCAAACTTTGGTTGCTACCAAGTGACTTTAGGGTGGAGCACTTGATTTTTTTTTGCTGCTGAGAAATCTGTCTTATTCCCCAAAGCAATTGAAGCACAGCCAACCAAAACAATTTCCCATTAAATAAAGAGTGTGCAACAACAATTAAAAAAAAAAAAACTCAGTGCAAGCTTCTTTTTTAGATATTCTGCACTTCTCTTCCGAGGTCTTTTCCTGTTAATTTAATTAATTTGCTATTTAGGACTGAGGAAGGAAAGATGGTCAGTCTCAAAGCATCACATTTTCTAACAAGTTATATCTACAATTGATTTTTTCCACTGTACAGCAAAAATTACACTGTCCTGGGATAATAATAAGCCTTTTCCAGAATAAATTATAGAAATTATTTTTCTTCTGCTGCAAGTGAACCAAAGTAAAATTACAACCCCTACTGGGCCTGCATGCTGGTTTTTATTTAAGAACCAGCAGAACTAGATCTTTTACCCTGTTTGTTCATGGCACACTGATTCCCTCACCTTACTCTGGGCTTTATTCCCAGGTCTTGAATTTCCTTCCCCACAGGTAAGAGTGGAGGTCAGCCCAGAGAGGATGTCCAGAAAGTCATATCAGTTCTTGCTCTGCCACCTGTTCAGTCACCAATTCTGGGGGTTACTGGGCAAGGCCCTGGGTGCTCAATGGCATTGATTTCCACCAAAAATATGATCTCCAGGTTGTGCATCTTTATCTTTTCAAGACTGTTTCCTCTTTTTGGGAACCTCTCTTTTTCACACCTGCTCTTCTTTCCAGAGTTCAAGCCCCTGATTTCCCAAACTAATTAGTCTCTCTACAGAAGCAGAGTATATGCCCATCCCTAAATGTGGTGTTTCTTGTCTCTTATCAATTGGCAGACTGGGGTCATGCCACTTGTCTTTCATCCACGTGTTCATTCACCCACACATATGAAATAATATGTTACCTGTCATCATTACCAACTTAAAGTTCTTTCACCTTAAAACACCTCCTAATTGAAATGATCCTTTGACAAACATCTTTTCTTTCGTGCTGCTGTTCAGTTCAGGGTCTATTTCCTTGTAAAGACCAAGGCCAGCTGTAGATATTTATTAATAATAACCTGAGAATTCAAAGGAAGTAAGAAATCCCACTGAAGTGTCCTCTTTTCCTCTCTCCTTTGCTACTTTCATGTAAGAGCCTGTCAGGCTGATCTGTCTGTGTTTTTATTTAACTGCACTTGAGAAAGAATTGGCTGGTTAAAACTTACACCATTGTCTTTCAATATTTTGTGGATGACTCCAAAGCAAGTGGTATGAGTAATGAAATTCATCAGGCTATGTGTAAAAACAGAAACTGATGTAATGACAAAAAACTTTTCGTCTACCACTTTCCCCATCCCTGGAAGTGCTGCTGCAAGTGTTCAAGCTCAGGTTGGATGGGGCATTTAACAACCTGGTCTAGTGGAAGATGTCCCTGCCTATGGCAAGTGGCTTGAAACTAGATCCATTCCAACACAAACCATTCTGTGATTCTGTGACTCTATGAACTTCAGGGCTTTTAGCTCTAGACAAAGGGCATTTTCTTCAAGTTAAGCATGGGTATCTACTTAATTCCTTAGTACGAATATGAAACTAATATTTTTAAAGAGAAGAGGTTGCTTGGGTGATCATAGTGATTTAGAGCAATGACAGGAGCTTCTCTTCTCCTCAACTACCAGTAACAATAGATTTTCTGCTCTCTGTTTGAAGTGCATTTTTTGCATTCAGTACATTTTATGCATTCATTACATTTATGCACTCAGGAAAGTACCTTGTTTCATCCACTGGGTACAGATTGCTCTGCATCTGCAGATCTGAGATTTCAAGTCACAGGGGAGAGATAAAAAACTTGGAGTAAAGATAAAATAATCACTAAAAGATCTCTGGAAAGATTGATAGGGCAAATACATTTTTTGTTTAGTCAATATTTCTGTCGTGTCCATCCAGTTCAGCTTAGACAGGTTCTAATAGTTATGGTCAAGTCCTCATAACTGCAGAGCGAAGATCATCTTCTTCCTGCTAAGAAACTGACAAAAGAAAGCAGATGGTATGGCACCACATAATAATGTGGTATCATTATGTGGCAATTCCACCCACAGGTTTGTGAAGGTCCCACAGTACTATTCAAAAACTTGGTTTTGAACAGGAAACACAAAGGTTCTGGTAATTTTAGGGGGATATAGAGTTTTGAGATTTTTATTTATTTGATTTATGTTATGTGTGAAGTGTGCAGTTTGAGATATTGATATGAGAAGAAACTGAGTCATTATTATTAAACTATATTTTCCATGAAATATTTGCTCCTAAAATATGAGAAAGTATTTTTTTCTTCAGTATGCATATATATTAAGCATATATATATGCATACTTAAGAAAATTTTATATTTATATATTTACATATATGTAAATATATAAATATAAAAATTGAAATATATGTATTGTTGTTTCATTCTGGATAGGGATAAAATCCCATGTTCATTCAATTACTGGTCTTTCTGCTGAGATTTTCCAAAGTGTGGTTGCATGGTTTATGTGGCCAGCTGTCTAGTAGGAAGGGATTGCCATGCTTACCTACATTAAATTTACTTGCTGACAGATGGCTATGAATTTTGTTCATAGTCAGCAGTACCTGAATTATTCAAAGGTAAGAAGCTCTATATTGTACTGTGGCTCTATTTTGTATAATTTTGCTGCTGTCTGTAGCCATCTTTATTGGAAACATAATGGAAGAAAATGTAGGAGTAGAGAAGAGGTCAAACCACATAGTCTGAAGGCACTACTTGATTAAACATATGAAAATAATGTCAAGTCCTAGCAGTATTTCAGGGAATGGAGTAAATGTTTCTGACTGAACTCAAAAAATATTATCACAGGGATTTCCTATTTATGAGGAAAATAACCTAAAAGCAAGGTAGGTCTAGGGAAATTAATTTGTTTATATTAGCTGCAATTGATTTTAAGATTATGTTTTAGAAGTTTACAACTAACTTTACAACTAGTTAAAGCTCCATGGTTACTATCCTATTTTTCTTACAAGAAGGCCTGCTGATAAAAAAAAAGCTCTCTACCCTGGTTTCTATATTTTTGGAGAAAAAGCAAAGAGATATTTTTCAGGGAAGTAGATCACTGTAAATGAGGATTCTAAAGAGGACTCAATATTAGGAGCAGAGTGTAGACCTTGAATAAGGGTAATTCCTCCCATAAAGACCAAATGTTACTTTACCATTTAGGAACAATAACTAGCAGAAAATCACTCACCTCTTCATGAAAAAACACACAAAGGAGGAAGTAATAAATTAATCTCTCCTGCCCACATCTAAAAATCCCAGTGCCATAGTCAAGATCTAACACACTGGGCTTCAGTGTCTATGTCTAAAATCATGAAGAAAAAGAACAAAGGAAATAGATTGAAAATGCATAAATTTCTTTTCCCTTACCAACTCTTATAGGAATGGTTTTGTTATTTCAGTTTATGAGTGAAAATGGCATGTATACATTTTGGGGAGAAAATGGTACGGTTATCACTTCTCTAAGAGTAGGTTCAGCCTTTGCCTTTATCTCCAGCTCTATGTAAGAAGTAGTGTCGTATAAAAGATGTGAGACGTCCAGCAATTATTTTTGTTCCTGTGCTGGTGAGAAAACTGATAGACAAGGTGGGATAAGACTGAAGGGGAGGGTGTACATTTCAGGTGTACATTTCACCATTGTTGTCCCACCTTATCTGCACATTAGCATGAATAATTGTAGTGATCTTCAAGAAATATTCAAGTCATAATTCAAAAAGAAATGGGATAAATATTTTTAAGTTAATATATGAAATAAATTTTAAAAATCCTCTACTCAGAGAGTTTTTGTAAAAAGACATACTTTTTTAGTCTACCTAATGATTTAACTTATCAGTTAATTTTCCCAAAAAGAGTAATTTTTTAACTTATGACAGGGGTACCATGACCTATGTTGATCACAGTTACAAGACCACATGCAAGTCCAAATTCAATATCAACACATGGGTCTCTTTTATTCATAGATGCAAATGCCAAATGCCAGTAGGATCAAAATACATTTAATTCACAATGGATAACGCTGATTTCACAAAATAAGATATTTTGATATCAGTTCATACCTTTCACATTTATCATATAGGATCTCAAATGTTGAATCTTGGAATATAATTTTCTCATTTGATGTGACCTTTTGATCACTTGTTCTTTACAGTCCCTTTCTTTTTTAGAATGAGTAGCACTGCGGTGCTCTGTGTTGTTTCACTCTGAAGCACTTCAGAGCTTTGGGCTGACCTTTCAGGGAGTCAAGTCATCAAGGTTTGGGTCAGGCAGGTGCAATCTGTGCACAGACAGGTTTGAGATGGGGAAACAGCAGTCATAAAGTGGCACAAGCTCTGCACAGTAATGAAGATCCTGAATTTGTTAATCAGGAAGATAAACAAATTGTCCCAAGCTTCCATGCTTACTGTAAGGGTACCCCACAGACAGACTGTGCTGTGGTTAGGGTTTTTTTCCACTTGGAGAGGGTTGACCTTCCTGTGGTGTTGGGTCATACACGGTGTTCAGGCACCAGTGTTGGTGTCCCATGCTAGCATTGCTCAAATATATGGAATACTAACTTACAATTTAAAAATTAGTTTTAAAACTGGAAGAGCTTGATATTGAAACACAAATCTGATATCTACTTCACTGTTTTAAGTACAGTACAAACCATGAAAGGTACAAAAAGCTTTTCTCTGAGCAAGACAATAGTGTGGGATTTTTTTGTTATGTAAATTGCTTCAGCTATGAGTTTTGTCCGAGCATGGTTCAAAGGGAATGGATTCTGGCAACAGGCAGATATTGGTTTTCTTTCACACTCAAGCTAACAAGCTATCAAATATGAATGCTATCAAATTATCTTTGGCACATTTTAAGTCCTAGTACAAATTCTTTGGATACAGAAATAAAAATGTTTTATCTGATCAAATATCCACGTTTTTCTACAAGCAATGAAAAAGAATTTGCTAAATCTGCTATTACTTAGAGCTAGCATCTGGGGGAAAGCCCAAATGACAAAGTAGACCAAAATAGTTATTACTTTTACATTAAAGAAGTAATATCAGAATATATAAGAAGGATTGCCAATAGCAAATGTGATATTAAATCACTAAACTCTAATATTAATGTAATAAATATACCATTTAATAAAATAAAATGTATTTATAAGAATACCATGTGTTCTTATGACACCATATTCGGATAAATCTTATTAAAACTATAAAAAAGGTCTTGAATTAGGAAAAAATAAACCACTTATGATCCAAGTATGGTTTCTTTCCTCTGTCAAATTGGTTCTTGTTGATTTCAAAACTTGTGGGAGACAGAAGAATCTTTGGCACTGTGAAATTTGGATGATTCCATAAATGGTCTGTATTTTCAGGTAACACTCAGGAGTGGGGTCTGCCTGAAAGTCTTGAGGTTTCTTGTTGACACATGCAGCTCACACAGGTCCACATCTACCAGAGGAGCTTGATTTGAACAGGATTTAACAAACATGTTCCAGTATTTTATCCCATTATACACTCTGATTCGTTATTCTGAGTACATTCTAAGCCAATATCAATTATTTGTAAAGTAAAAATAAGTTTTGAGTTTCTTAGTTATTAAACAAAAAAAAAAGTAGAGAAAGCTCTTTTTTTTTCTTGACTGCTGCCTGCTATACCATTTTTTTGTGGCCTAGTGACTGAGACATTGTTGGGACTTTTCTCTCTAGGAAAAACTCTAAAGACCTGAAAATTTAAATACACTTTCCATACTTAATCTGTTGTACATTTTCAGACATTAAGCATTTCTTAACCAGACCTTTGGAATTTGCAGTAAATTTCCTATACAGTATTGATATCTACATCAAATTTATACAATCACTTTACCATAAAGAAGAATCATAATTTTATTAAAGCAGTCTTACAGATTAATTACTAATAAAGTAATTCTTGCAAGCAATGAGAATATTCTATCTTAACAAAAAAATTGCCTTTGATTCTACCTAGTGAAAAAGATCAATATAACCTTTTGGACTTATAGAATAACTTCCACACAGTATTAGAGCCACCATCCAGAAAAACTTGCATTTAAAAAAACTTGGTGGAAATAATTTTCATGTGCTGGACAAATTCATAAAATCTAGTAAATTATTGAACACAGCAGGATGAGATTGAGGGAAAATACCTCTATTTCCTTCATGTAAAATTCTAACCCTAAAAATATCAACTAGGGCATGAAAATACCATTCCAGTTTAAGGGATGCTATATATCATTATCACAACTTGTTGCTTCATGACTTTCCCTGCTGTTCCTTACTTCTGGTGTTTTTTCCCAAATTAATCAATTCAAAGATGCCATAAATACCATATACATATAACTTATATTATCTTCTAAAAAGATCTTCCATGTATCATGTTGTAGGGACTTATTAATTTGTTTTGTTAGTAATTCTGCAGTTGGAATTCACTTATGTTTTCTCCTGGGAATGAATTATAGCAGAAAAAAATTGGATGTGGTTCATTTCATAGTTCCCATTATACCTTTAAAAATCAGTCCCTCATATGCCTGGAAGATAGATGTATGAGAATAAAGTGTGAATCTTTCATATGGACATAGGGGAGCTCCATACTGAAATCCTGGTACCTACTTAAAAATTACAGTTTTTCTTGTTTCATGCTCATTTTGAACAAATTATAATGTGTTAACCAGGCTTCACTTCAATTGCATATCCTGGTACTTAAAGACACCTTTATCTGTAGCCCACAGTGGGAAGATTCCCTGTATACATGCTATACAGCTAGCAATATAAAAGAATAATTAAAAATCCATGCTAAATTAACAAGGAATTTTATAATCTCTGATGATTCTGTGGCAGTGAGATTCTCTCCAACTAATCACATCACCTGTCCCTGCAAGAGCCATCTGGGTATATCTATTCCAGAACTTGCTAGGTATTAATGAGCAGATTTTGTTGTAGCAGACCACTGATAATAAAAAAATGTACACAAAAAGTATATCATAATCAAAATGAAAGAGTAAAAGACCAAGTAGCTATTCCATACATGAGTGACAGCCCACTTAGACATATTTCAGTTATCCAATAAATTGTTCTCCAGGCAAAACACACATGGGCCAACAGTAGTATATTAACTTACCTTCTCAGCTTACACTTCTGCTGTCAAGCTACCCTAGGTGGTTAAACCTGAGAAGGAAGCAAATATGGATGTGAAGATGTCATATGAGATTCAGCCAGCACTTTCTGAACTGACAGCAGCCTCAGTCAATGATGTTTCCGTGTGTCCATGTACTTCCCTAGAGATGTGATATGTGCCTGTGCCAAAGCTATTTATTTGCTGGTTTTTTAAGCAAAGAAGTGAAGTGAATTATTTACTTTTTTTTCATCTGATATTGGAAAAATAAGGCTGTGTAAATCTCTCACTGCATTCAGCTGAGTCCCAATACTTCTGATGGAATTTAATTATAATAACATTCTAATTGAAGGTAAATTAAACAAGAGTATGACCAAGTGCTGTCACACTAAATGAAAATTTAAATTACACCAGTAACAGACAGGTCTGTCCTAGGATTATGAATTAAAGAGTGTGACATTTTGGTTTCAGGTTAATCAATGAATGCTCCACAAATATTTTGAAGCCTTCCTTGATGTATTACAGGCTAAATTAAATCTTAAGTTCTGACAGACACTGAGCAGGAGAGCAAAGTAAGCTCACTTGGGAGCAGAAAAAGTATGAGACATGGAATTAAGAGTTTTTTGTTCAGGAGATGAGCTTAGGATTCCTCCTGTCCTAGCAGTACATACAGAGTTCCACTTGGCTGATATCTAACCAGATGGTATCTGCTCTCCTGAGTTTCTGAAATGTCAAAGGAAACAATTTTTTAACAGGAAGACAACAGGTCTGACAGATCAGTGAAGCTTTCCTTCATTTCTCCTAGGTCTTATTTTTGAAAGCCTGTTTACCACAGAGTGTGCTGCTGTACTTTCCCAGTGCCTCAGCCAGCGGGGGGAATGGCAGAGGGAATGGCAGCTGCTGTGCACGGTGTCATTGCCCTAAGAGCTTGTGTGAATGCAAGGAGGGAGTGCACTGAATTTTTTTCCTCCTTTCCCTCTGTTTTTGCTCAAAACACCACTAGAATTATATAATTTGATCACATTGACATATCTATCACAATTTTATCTTGCAAAGTTATAACTCCCAGTTCCCTATGGATCCCTTTGCTTCTGCTTCTGCTTTTGCAGTCTGCTCTGGCCCCCACTCTGACCCAGAAAGAGCTCAGGCAGTTTTACTGACTCGTGCTCTCCTCATGATCACAAACTTAGCTATTTCTTCACTGCCATCCACCCCCTCTAAAACAAAACCCCTGATATGAATTTGTTCCACTCTAACTCACCCATCATGTCAATCTCTCCCCTCCTTTCTGTTTCTTCAGATGTGAAGAAACAAGCTTCTGAACTAAACGAAAACAAGCTTCTAAACAACAACAAAAAAAAGCCCTTCATCAATAAAGCTTGTCAGCTGTGGGCTCTGTGACTGAATTTTGCTGCTCTTTAGCAGCAAATCTTAATATCTCTAAGAAAATGACTGCACAGCTCACAGCCTGTACTTTTCATCCATCCATAAATGCACAGCTGGCATCCTTATGGGATTTTTTTTCTATTATGCATATTCAGTCTAGTATTTTTAAATCTTCACATAGTCTGTATCATTTCTCTTTTTGGGGTAAAAGAGATTGTAGAAGCAGAGAGTGTTGTCTAAATCCTCTGGATTTGTCTGAGGTTAGATTTGGAATTTGAATGGAAAGCCTTTCCATTTTTATTCAATCATATTTTTCTTGGCAGCCCAGAATCCAGGAGGTTGCTAGTAAAGAAAAGGTCTTAAGAAAGTATGAAGCCTAGCCTAGCTAGGTAAGGGGTGTTGAAAACACAGCTCCCAGCCACCAGTTTAATGCTTTGTCCCAGCTACCATTTTTTCGACAAGGAAAATTGCTTGTTGAGTGTTGGAATTAAGAGTCCTACTTATTCAACCAGAAGGACACACACACAAAAAAGAGAGCAGGTTTATCAGTTTGTTCCAGTTTTAATAGCTTTTGTTTACTCATTTGGGTAGCTTTGACACCATTGTCAAAATGGTGTAATTTGTGTAATTTGGAGATACTTGCATATTTAATCCTTGTGATTAAATTCTCCACACTCACCCTCCTTAACTCTCAAAGAGTTCTGTTTAGCATCATAATTTCCCATTTCTGATGGCCTTTTCAGAACTAGAGCAAGTCAGAAATGCAACTTGTATCAAAACGTTTATTTTTTGCTTAGACAGATAATTGTTTCTTATTGAGGGCCCGTCCTCAATTTCATTGATGCGTACAAAGAGAAAGGGATAGGAAAAATCTCTCCAACTATATGCAAAACTTTTTTTGCTAAAAATATGAGTTACATCAGTACTGTTTCCAATACTCATGAATCCTACTTTCCTAACTCTGTGTTGCTCCTGCACAGTTTAATGCCAGTGGAGTGCAATAACCCATCCAGAAACTAACAATCAATACAAACATTGCAACTTAGAAGAAGTTATTAGCCCTTCTCTTTTTCAGGTAATAGGATAGATAGTAACTAAATGATTTTAAGCAGCTGTTACCTTTCCTTCTCCTGTTCAAATGGAACCAGAATCACTTCACAAGCTTGTGTGTCTGAAAAACAATGATTAATTTTATTACTTTGATTGAAAATTCTGGATGCTCATAGACTGACTGTATTCTGGGAAATTTTATGGCTTATAGTAAAATTAGAGCATAACTCTCTTGTCTTTGCACCTGCTGAGAGAAGAAGCACCCTATGGCATTTGGCTCAGGTTTGGAGGACATTGCTAAATATAAAAAATAACACAGCCATTCTTTCAAATATCAGACTCAAGTAGAAAAATCCAAGTTATCTCCTAGGCCTCATATAACAGGAGACTTGGATGCCTCTAGTGGGCTCTCCAAAGGGCAACATAGTAAGTAGAGCAATATCCGGCCAGCTCACTTGTTATATAGTGGTATATAGAGGTATGTGGTGTGAAATATCATAAAAGCCCAAGCTCAGAGATTTATATTTTTTTGTTTTGGTTTGTTTTTTTTTTTTTCTTTTTTGTGGTTTGAGTTGATTCTACTGGAGTGGGAAGAATGGCCACTGGAGTAGGAATCTTATCTGCTTTTCTATTAGTATCCTGCAATCCGCAAGTTGCAGCACTGAATCAGAAAATGGTAAAAAATGTTTCTCTCTTCTTCTGTAAGAAGGCTTTATGAGCAAATAAAGTCATGAGAAGACCTGAAGAAATTGTGTGTTTTGGCAAGAGGATTTCTATGTCTCAGCGGAGCTATGTCCTCTGTTGCTCTGTCTTCTTAGTTCAGTTTTCAGTTCTTTGTTACATCTTGAAAGAGTACTTTTGGATTAAAAATGCCACAAAATCTAATATAACCTTCAATTGGATTATTATTTCATTCTTCTGGGGTGAGGAAAGTTTGCCTCTTTGCAGGTAGAGAAAAGAACTGAGATTGGTTTCTTTGAGAAGATTGAAACGAGTCTCAATCTTCCTTAATAAGAACCCTTAAGGAGAGGGGGAGGGGAAGCCTACCCTAGTATTTTTAAATGAAGTGGAGCATGCAACAATTTTTTTGCCCAGTTTTGGTTTTGTATGTGCTTGTGTGTTTACATGATATGGAATATAATGAGTCCACACGGGGAACAGAGGCAGACAGTCATGTGGTTTCTTTATCCTGGTTCAGTAGGTGAAAAATTGGTAGAATAATTTTGACTGTGATGTCTCAGACAGAATAACTTTATTGCAAATAATGAAGATCAAGCTGATAGGTATTTATCATTTTCTAGACATTATGTGTTTGGTCTGGCTTGGCTGGAGTTCATTTTCCCACAGCAGCCCACCCAGTGCTGTGCTTGGCATTGGTAGCTGTAAAGCTGTTGGTAACACACCAGTGTTTTGGGCACTGCTGAGCAGGGCTGACACAGATTAATTGCTGTCTCTCTACATTCCCCTCTCATCCAAGGACTGGGGGTGGGCAAGGTTCTGGGAGGAAACACAATGAGGTCAGCTGCCCCAAATTAACCAAAGAGATATTTCATATTTATGATGCCAGCTTAGCATCATAAAGCTAAGGGAAGAAGGAGCATTTTATGTTTACAGTGTTTACCTTCTGGAGCAACTTCTACATCTGCTGAAGCCCTGCTGCCTGGGAAGTGGCAGACAAAGCCTGCTGATGGGAAGTAGGGAATAAAATTATTGGCTTTTTCTCCTTGCTTGTGCACCCACAAACTTTTGCTTTTGCTTTAGTAAACTGCCTTATCTCAACCTATGATATATTTTCCATCTCCTTTTCTGTACCTGTCCAGCTGGGAAGGGGAGTAATGCTGTCAACTTGGTGAGCACCTGGCATCCAACTGAGGTCGACCCACCACAGTGGCATTTCTATTTTGCAGCTTGATTTGTAACTTAAGACGTTCTTCTGTATCACACTGCTGCTCAGAGATCTATAAAGAGGTATTGCAGTAACTTTATAGTGAGTGTTCTTTATGAGTTCCTATTTTATTATTTTCCCATCATGCAATTTTGATATTCAAATCAGCAAAAAAATAATCTGTTATATTCTGTATGGTGATTTTGAACGTTAAAGGTTGTTAAAACACTGTTCCCAATTATTTTTGTATTCTGTATGAATTTATTTTTCTTTTTTGTAATTCCTGGGATCACAAGACAGCTCAATTACAGAGTGATCACTGTAGACACGCAAAACCTGGCTATGATGCCACAGTTAGCTTAGCTGTTAACAACTTAGAGCCAATGGAAGTTCAGGAGTCTGATTCAACAAACATATTGTTTCCTGAAAATATAGTTTCCTGAAGATTTCCAAGTTTGATGACAAGTGACTACAACAAATGAAAAATCACTCTCATTTGGGCTCAGGTGTAGCTTCATAGGGCCAGAGTTTTACCAAGATATTTGCGTGACCAGGCCAATTTGGTCCAAGAATCTGCAAGCATTTTATAAATATGCATTTCTAAATGCATATTTCTAAAGCTCAGTCTTGTGATGCCTAATTTCTCAGGACTCCTGCAGGACTTAGAGAATTAATGTCATCTATTACTAGCACTTATCTAAGCTTGGTGGATGCCTTTTAGATACTTGCAAATTGATACATCTGCTTTCAAGGGACTGGGTGTCTAATCTTCTCCATTAACATGTATTTAATAGAAACAAATTGCCAACAAGCTACTGATGGATGTCATAAAACTGTTTTCACAGTATGATTTAGGCTTTTCATCAATCTACACTGTGTAATGGCACTTGCACATTATACATGTGCTAAGTGATAACTACATGCATAATACAGCCTGTCCTCTGTATTGCTTAAAGGCCTTGTTGTTCAGTAATTATTAATTCCATTTCATTTTGAGCTCTTTGGACAGACAGGTTACAAGTCTGCAACATTGTTTGAGAACAGATTTCCCAAATTTAAGGAGCTGCCTGTTTTAGTAAGTCTCCTCTCTGTTCCAGGAAATGTCATTGAAGTTTTTTTTCGATGATGTGTGGAATGTTAGGTTATGGAATTTTTTCACAGCTAAAACAATGCATCCAGCCCAGTTCTTTATAAATGTTTCCTGTTTTCCTTTTCTTCTGGGACAGGAATGAAGCATATGACAGCTAGAAGGTAACATCTGTAAGGAGCTGCAAGGGAAAGGGTAGGCAGAAAAATGACTGGACAGCAGAGTGAAGAAAAGGATGGAAAGCTCAAAATGAAAGAATTGACATCATGAGGAGACAGTTTGTTTTCAAAATGGGAGGATAGCTTATACATATTATGAGTTTGCTATTATATCTATTTTATCTAGAACCTGTAGGAATCTAAATAAAAGAGGAGAATGTGAGCGAAGCAAGGAAAATAGATGTATCTCAATGCTATGAAGTTTATCCCAGTTGACAGAAGTAACATCTTTAATCAGAGACAATTGCTAGATAGAAAACTACTTGAACTGAGCAACTGATTTTGCATAAGTGATTGTCTCTGTCCAATTAAAAACTCTTTCAGTCTGCTTCCTTATTACATTCTGTCTCTATGTTACTGACATTTAATCACTATGAGTAAAAGAGTGTAACACCAATAATTTAACAATGTGACTTTTAAAAGTTTATCCAGGAATAAAAAAAAAAAATCTGAGACATTGAAGGACTAGCTATATTTCTTTCCCCTAGTTAAATTCCTGACATAGACAAGGTGGCTACTTTTCAGGGTGGCTTCTTTGGGATGAGTGTGCAGTCATTTTCAGAAAATTTTGCGGGGAGGCAATCATAATAAAATAATCTTTCTGATTATAATATACCACTTTAGCCATCAATTTTTTTAAAGGCAACGGTGATCCAGAGTCTTAACCCAGAGAGGTTAAGACTCTCTTAACAGGTAGGGGAACTTTATAGCACAGTTGTGGCTCTATTTCTCAAATTGTGCTGGTGCTACTTAGCAGAGCAGAGCTGTAGTTTGCACACTGAGTGTGCTGGCTCATCTTGCAGAAAGCATGTTGCATGTTTGTGTTTTCCCTTAGCTCCTGTGTATAGGGGGCATAAGCAGGACAGGACTCAGGCTGAATCTGCAATCATAAAACTAGAAGTAAGCAAGCTATAGCAGCAACCTTAAACAAGACATCTGTGGTTTTACCTTTTTCCTAGATCATGACTTCCAGAAAAATGCATCTGCCACCTGGAAAAAGGAGTGTTTGTCTGTTTTCTTTAGAGGAGGAGAACTTTTTTGTTGATTTGGGTTTTTTTACAAACTTTTTTGAAACTTTATTTTCAGCATAGTCATTCTCTGTATACTTAACTTTTCTCCATCATGAACAAAATATTATTTATTTTCTGAAGGAAAGTATGGAACTTGACAGTTGGAAAAATATGATCTTTGAAATTGTTGTGGCAACAATTTTCTCTTTAAATCTCTCTGATTAATTCATATCCCCTTAGCTGCAGCAATGTTTGAGCAAATAACAGAGGGGGATGATGTCAGGGCAAAAAATGTTTGCTTCTGATAATTTTTTCCATAGTTTAGGATAGAGCCACCGGTCACTTTTTATGGTTAGAGAAATCATCTGGTGCTGTAGATAGATAGTAATTTAGAATATCACTTAGATGGATTAACAGCATAATGTAAACCTCCTGCTAATTTAAGGAATGAACACTCAAATATTTCCTTTTCACTCTTCTCTTGATTTAGAAAAGGAGCTATCATTATTAATAGGATAAAAAAAATTATCTTATGCCATTATCATATATAAACAAATGTGGCTTTTTGCATGTGCGTGATAAAACTTCTCTGCCCAGATCAACCTCTGCCTGAAAGAGGATAGCACCACTGATAATCCTAGAGTAGGACAGATTAACAGTTACAGCATTGAAAGAAATGTCAAGGAGTCTAGAATAGAAGGCTATGTGTGCAAATGGTTATGGATATTGCAAAAGTCTTGAATAAAATGTTGAAAACAAATACATAGCTATTCTGCAGTTGCAGTTGTCTTCCAGTCAATTGCTGTTTTTCTGTTTTGCAGGTACTGTTAGACAAGATACAGCTGCTGGCCCAAGATATAATTGCAGTGAAACTTCCAGCTTTTCTTTTGATCTGTATAAAATGTTACCCCATGGAGTGGGTGATGAGAGCTAAAGTAGAATAAAGGGAAGCAGCAAGAGGTAATAGTTTGGAATTTTGTTTTGTTTTGTGTTTTTAATAATACAGCAAGCTACATGAAGCCTGTGAAAAGCAGATTTTCTTTGCACAATTAACATCAAAGGTGTGGGTTTGGAATATTTTTTAGCCTGCTTTTTTAAGGAAATGAGACATATGGAATTTCAGTGTCCATCTGCCAGTTTTCAGTGTTCCACCTCTCCTTCAGGGATGCTTATGCCCACTGGCTGAGTTCAACCAGGATCAAAAGACAGTAAAATTCTTAAAATCACTGAAAATTGACTGGGGCAGTGGTGGATAAGGGAGCAACATTAGCATTGTTGCAGCCCTCTGGCATGATCACAACACATGCAACCTCTTCCCCAGCTGATTACTAAGTGACTCAGGCACATGCCACCCCCAGGGAGGGACTAACACAATAGAAGGGCTTAGAAAGTAATCAGTCAGAATTGCCAGTGGTGCTCATAGATAATGCAAAATCTTAAAATCAGTATGCAACCAAACTTCAATTCTTTGGCTGCTTGTTACTTTCTGTTGTTATAATAATCTTTTCAGAACTTTTTGGAAGGACCTAGGCTACTAGTGTTAATGAAGACTATATATTTATCATCCATTTTATTATTTGCCCTTTTGTGTCTCTTGTTGATGGTTTGTGAAAGTTGGGGCTCCTTTAAGTGCTATTAAAACTATGAGATAATTTTCATCATAAAGAATGACTGTGCTTTGAAGAAAGTTTATGCACGTTAGCAAGTAGATTAATTAGAAGAATATTTGCTGGCTGAGTGGCAGGAATATCTGCATCCTTTTACAAGAAATGGGCAACAGATTGCAACTTCAAAATACAACAGAATGGCTACTCCCTAGATTTTTGAAAGTAAAAACTTTAGAGCCATGATTGTCAGCTCGAGTCAGACACACCTTGGCAATGGTCTGCCAATCTCTTTCCACAGTGTTTTTTAATATAGGGATCACTCCCTTCAGTTCTTAGCTAGAATTTAAGGAATTCTAACTTTCAAGTGGTGTAGTTTCATCAGATTCCTGTTCCTTGTGCTTTCTCTGTTGTCTTAGCTTGGATGTGAGCTCTGACCTTATTACAATTCCTTCCACCTGTCCAAGGGCCCTGCACTGGCTCTTGTTTGTGGTCTTATTTTTCTTCCAAGAATATTCTCTACTGCGTAGTTCCTCTGGCTCTCCAACCTTTAGCCTGACATGACATTTGCCTTCAACTAATTCTCTCAGTATTTCGTGTAGACTCTCAGTTTTCCCAAAGTCCAGATCTGATTACATGCCTAACAAATCATTTGTTTGACAGAATACTCAGTATTCTGACTATGATTCCTGGCCTGTCCTGATCTCATCTCTCTGGCCTAAGCTTTTCATACTGCATCCACATTTTAACACTAAACTGGCAGCTACTCTTGTGAGGTGTGTTCTGATTTTCTCTTTGGAGCTTTCCTGGCAATCTGATTTATTTATGAGATAATGCAATATTCTTAACTACAATGTATTGTAAATAACAGTGTTATTATTGATGGAAATAGTAGTTTTGATTGTTATAATGTATACATTAAAGATGCAAATAATAACTATGGAAGGTCATATTGCAATATTTTATACACAACTTTGTAACAAGGAACCTGGTTTTCCTTTTTTAAGAATTAATGACGATGTGGGAAAAAACACCCATTTCTGTCATGTAAATACAAACAGGAGAAAAAAAATCAATGATTTCTGCTGATTTTTAGATTGTTGCAGGTATCTACCAATAAAACCTTTACTGTCAAGCAAATGTAATTAAAAATATCCCAAAAAATAAGACACTCTTCTTTTAATAGACATGGTAAGATTATACAGAGTAAGAAGAACTAAGATTTGAATGTGACTCTAATTAATAGTTTTACAAGATTTTTTTTTCACAGCAGATGCTGCATTTACTTAAAAGGGCTTTTCTTTTTTTTTAATTCAGTGGGCCAATTTTTTCATTTGTATCTGCAAGTGTAACAACTGGGAGATAAGATAGCTGTGAAACGGTGTCCATGTATCCCAAATCTTGGCTATACATAACATCAGGTATTACTTTATAATTTCATTTTAAATGTAAAATGCTAAGCCTTGATTACTTTTAGCATTATAATTGGAATATAGAAATAAGATGTTACATGGCACTAAGGGATTAATTTTTTCACTATTAAAAGTTATCCGTTCTAGTGTTGGAAAGTAATGTCTGTCATTCCCTTATTTCCACTAGGCAAGTCATATTTTTACATAATTGTAAGAAGTAGTGCCTCTGGAAAATACTTCTGTATATGAGGGAGCAAATTAGAAGCAGCTGAAACCCCTATTGTGTGGCAGTGACATCTCTGCCAGTTCTGCCTCGAGTGGTACAAGAAGTGGTATGCAAGAAACCTTACAAGGCAGAGGCAATTAAGATTGAAAGAGAGAAAAGTTGAAAATTATCAGAAGAAAAATTTCAAGGTCAGGACATTAGGGCATCAAGGAATGTTAACAGAGGTAAGGACATCTGAATAATGACTACCAAATTTTGTGGCATTTGAAGCTAACATGTCTGAAAATATGTTGAAGTGCTATACAGCTCTTGTTTTTGTATCTTCTCAGAAAGATGTAGCAAACAATCACCAACAAATGACACGTAGAAATAAAAGCTGCAGGGAAAGAAAATTATTTGTGTCTACATTGTTTTGAGAATGTTAATAACAGCAAAAGCACAACAATATGTAATTTTTTTTGTTAGGGGAGCATTTTTTAAAGTATGAAGAAGCCTTTGTATGTGTGAGGTGCAAAATTTGTATGTACAAGGTTCAAAATTTGGACGCTTAAGCTAGAGGTTATTTTTCCTTTTGCTGGAGGAAAATATGGGTTAGATTTGTTTGTTTGGGTTTTTTTCTGTCATCATTATTTTCTACTCCACACAAGCCAAACAAAGCCAAACATTTCCTTGAATTTTACTTACAAGGGTCTCGGTGTTTCTGTGTTTTGATTCCACATTAATCTGTTAATGAGACTTTTCCAATTCTTCTGCCTCACCAAACTGCAGACAGAACCTCTGAACTGTGGAATAACTAAGCACCAAGAGATTAGGGTGCTCTAATGTGTTGAGTGAGAATCTAGTGAAGTTTTCCTTCTAAGACTAATACTCCTATCAATTCATACTTGTTGACATAAAGAGGAGCTATCTAAACAGAGAACATTGTACAAAGCCAGTTCTACAACACAGTGACCACAGGTCTTTCCTGGGATTTTTGGGAACTGGGATAGATTTCTTACTGTGACAGAGATACAACAAGCACTGTCTTCTCAATTGACAAGAAATTTCACTCTCCAAATGAGGGAAAATTGTGATGCAAGTTCAGCAAAAACATTATGTTTGAGATAATAATTTCTAGAACATGAAATTAGCAACATGCCTGAAAAAACTTCCTTTAGATAAGTCCTACTACCTGTAATCTAGATAAAGATTCAGAAAACATTTTCTCCTTCATAGTTTTAATGATGTACATGTGTGTTGTAAATTCAATGATTTATCTAGATTTCTTGAATCCAGATGACAGGCATGTCATGAGGCATGTGCTGTAACACATTTCAAGAGTCAGGCTTTGATAAGAGCAGTCAAACCAGTCAAAGGAATGTAATCTTTAATTTTCTAAGAAAATGTCTGATCCTTTCACCTACAAAGAATGCTTTACAGCTCCTGTGACTGCCCTAGGTATGGTCATGTTGCATTTCAGAAACTGAAAATCTATGCCTGATGTATACATTCACCCCAAGAATAAAAGATTTCCAAAATATATCCAGGATAAAACAAAAAACCATATTAAATATGTATTAGGCAACATTTATTTTGATCAGTATTGAGAACAAAACCCAACATATCATTATAGGATACCATGCATATGAATACAGAATTGGATCAAGGAAGAGGAAACAGACAAACAAGCAAAAAAAAGCCAAACAAAGCCTGACCAGTTACACTACTAAAAATCCTTTCTTTTGAAATTTTTACCACTTTTTCCATTGAATGCTGAATTACTGCAATCAAAACTAACTCTGTAAGAGCTTAACCATTTCACAGATAAAGGTTTCAAGGATTTAGGGTGCTGTCTGTGGTCAAACTTTAAGGAGAAAAGCATTTAATTACATAAACACTTGATATAGGGAATAACTAGGTTTGAATCTGTGGTATTTTCTCTCAATAAAAAAAGGAATTAAAACTGAGACTCTTATCTCTTAAGTACATGTTATAGATGAAACTGTTGCCCTTTTTTATTAGATATTTAAGAATTTTGGTATTAGTCTTTGGAAAAGAAATAAACATTTAAAAAGAGAGTTTTGACATGGTGAGAGGGTAGAAATATTTTCCTTAAGGAGTCAGTTTGATTGTAATACAAAATGATGGAGCAAATTTTATAAAGCTGCAAAAATATCAGCCTCTCTTCCCCAGCAAATCTTGAGGTATATTCTCTGGTTCATTTATCACATTTTCCTCATATTCACCTTTTTTCAGGTCTTTTATGACATATTAAATATTTCATGAGAATTTTCTGGATTAAGTTGTTAGATTTAAGTTGTTGATTTAGTTGTGCTATGAGTTGTTTAAAGCTACAGAATTCTATCATAGCACTATTGGGTCAGTAACACTTTTAGACAAAAGAGGTTATTACTATATTAAACAATGAGCCTTATTTAGAATACCAGTATTTATAGATGTAAGAAATGTAAAAGAACAAAAAGGACATGCTTCATTGTACTATAACTTCTTTAGAAAGGTAAAAATAAAATAAACATTATGCCAGCATGAGTAATACAAAAGATCACTGTTCTGTTCTATTCTGTTTATTTTATTCTACTTTAACTGAATGCATAAAGACCACTGGCAAATATATCAAACAAGAAATTTAAGTATAAACTATGTGGGAATCTGTGATCACTGCAGAGGAGCTTGTTAAAAATGAGAGGAATTTAATTTAATGTGTGCATTACAAATAGAAAAAAAATATACATCAGAAGCATACTTTGGTGCTTGTAACATGCTGAGCAGCTGATGTGTAATACAAAATTCAGGCATAAGTCATAACAGCTAAAACCAAAGCTATATGACATTTAACCCTAATATCAAAATCCTAGTTTCATGATAAATTTTATAGTCCCTCTTGGATTTTTTTTTTAAGAAATCTACTTTGACTCCACTGCTAAAACTTTTTCAAACTCACTGATTTTTCAAGACATTTAAATTTGCATTGAAAGTTGTTTTCCACCAAGACTTTTGTATTTTGAGTCATTGTTGTTAAATACAGTGGTCAGATGAGCTAAGCATTACTTCTTTGATAACAAGATGTAAGGATCTTTATTAGGATACTGTTTGTTTCTTGTACTATGAGAAAAATGAAGCTTTAGCTCATTTGAGTTCATGAAGATAGACTTCTGTTTATTTCATTTAATAAAATAAAAAGAGAAATAGGAATGTAATTCTGGGCTTTCATTACAAAGACTCTGTGTGCAAAAGTTATGTTCAGAAACTTTACATTATCCATGCTTATGTGTAGCAAAAGTTTATAGACATGCAAATGGGTTCTTATGAGGTGCTCTAGTCAAGAGCCTGCAGTGCAATGCTCCCTGTAAACAGCCTGGATAGCTGTGGGTAAATGAGATGCAGAGCAATACCACAATATCACATCACAGGGAGCTGCAAGTGCTTTACCTCGTGCCGTTATATTGAAGGCCATTACTCATGTCAGCTGTTCAAAACATTACAGCACAACTCTCTTAGCCTTTTCCATGCCTGAGTGAAGAGTGACAATTTCAGGCAGTGCAATAGAAGTGAGAAACTTGAACAAATCTGACTGATAGTTCACAAGATTTCAGCACGCATTGCCCTTTGTGCCACGCTCACTAATGCATGCACAGTGCAGCACATTAATCGCATTAGGTTATGCATCAGTCCAAATCTACTGCCTCAAAAGCTTCTTTTCACAGGAGAGCTTTGCAAAGGGGCTAATGACCTTCTTTAGCTTCATCTAGAAATATTGTCACAAGGCAAAGATTGGTATTATGTGACTATTAGGATCAGAAGTATCCTTATATTATAAACGGGGGTTGGAAAAACAGTATCTCTGACTGACATAAAATCATAGCAACATAGAATGGTTTGGGTGGAAATGGACACCACGCCTCCCACTAGACTATTGGAAATTGCTCAAGCCTCCATCCAGCCTGGCCTTCAACACCTCCAGGCATGGGGCACTGACAGCTTCTCTGAGAAACCTGTTTCACTCCCCTCATGACCAAAGGCAGCTTGATCAGCCTGGCCTCTGGTGCTCCTGTGCCATGGCTCCTCACCATCCCAAAGGCATGGGATTGGGGCCACACTCCACCCATGTGTCCTTCCTGGGCTGGAGAGACTGGGAGGGGATAGAGGAGGCAAGATGCGGTCACCAAAGTGCCAGATAATAGGAAAATATTTTTAGTCTTTTTTTTTCTTATTTTCTTGTCTTTTAAATTATTCATTGTGTAATTATGAAAAGAACACCTAATGATACATCTAGGAGGGACCTTGGTGCTGAAGGTCAGCACTTGGGGCTGCAGTGTCAGCATGACACAAGGAGCTTGTTGGGATTCTTTACAAGTGTGCACCTTCAAAAATAATGACAGCTGAGCTCTGGGACAAACAGGAACTGCTGCACATTGCCAAGAGGTATCTTCTAGGGATAGCTGAAGGGGGAGTTATGGGAGGCCAGCAGTGCTGATTATTCCTGCAGGCATGTTACTGGACTAGCTACAGGCCTAATCTAGTTTGACAGCTGAGATGTGCCCATCTCCATTTCAATCAACCTCTTCCCTACCAGCTTGTGTTTCATGCAGATTGTGCTTTCAGGATTTTCATGATGAAGATTTCCTGCTGAGACATAAGATTGCCAGTTAATTCAGGAGATTTTGGAGTTTTTCACAAATATTATTTATAAAGCAAAATACTTTTGCTGCCTGTATGGATTACATAAAGCTCAGATTTTTTGTCCTGCATTCCTGCATAGACAAAAATCTCATTTAATTGTCTGCCTTCACAACCTCAGATATTTTTGTCAGACTGTGAGCTATCTATGGCTGTGGGAGGAAAGGAGGGAAATCAGTAAATTTGCTGTCCTAATAATCAACTCAAGAGGCATGGAAAAACGTCAGTGTGTACGTCTGCTCTGTCCCCTGAAAAAAGCTCAAATGAAGGACTCAGATTTGTGTCTGAGATTGTTCGAATCCCAGGAGTGAAGAACAGATTTCTTCCTAAGTCCACCGGTAAGAATCTCTTAAAATTGCATTCTGCCTTCAGCATCCCAAAGGAGGTAGTGTATCAGCCATATATTACTAGGCTGCTTACCACCCCTGTTTGTGAAAGTAAAAAAAAGTCTCATAGGAATTAAATTCACAGAACAATATTGTTTTCCACCTTCTTCCCCCTCGGCTGAAAAAAATCTGACTGTGACAAAACTCCCAGGTGCTGTTCCCTCTCCCTCTGTCAGTCAAAGTCATCCTTGTAAATACGAAGTCAGTCCAATACATTTAACATTTCAATATGGGTTGTGTTAAAATTTTTTGGCTGAATACCAAAGTTTAGTCTAAGAAAAGCAGAGTAATAATTTGATTTCAGCAAAAGGGTAGCATATTGGAATGATTCTTCCTAACTAGGCTTTGATTTATGCCACTGGCAATGTTGTCTTTTCTAGCACTGAGTTATTAGCAAACAGTAAGTGGTTAAAAATGTCCTGAAACCAGGCAGCTAAATCCATTCACTAAATATATTTATGTATTTCTGAGATGTCAGCAACAATTGTCAGTAAGGTCAAGAGAACCGTAGTTTAGTTCCTAGAATGTTTCAGGCAATGCCATTTTCTTAATGAATATGCATCTCCGCTTTTAATGGTAGATTTTATCAAGTTCTTGCATTCATTTTTCTCACATTATGGCTTCTAAATTTAAGAGAAAGAAAAATATTTTTTTTCTATATTTTCCTGAAGTTCTGAAGGATAATCATTGTTTAATATGCCCTAAAACAAGTGCTGGACTTGCTGTCTTTGTGCATTATCTTCATGACTCATCTTTAGATCTTAAAATATTTGTCCTTCCAAAAAAATCTTTCTCATAATTAGGAGGAAGAAGCAACCAAACTATTAAATTAATTCAAGGAAATTTTTTAAGTAGGCTTGCCCACCTTCTGAAGGGATGACAAGACTAGAAGGATAATGTAGGTCTAATTTCTAGCTTAAATGGAAAAGAGGGATGTTTATGCATGGTGCCTATTGTAAAAAGCTGTCAGCAAAGGCGGGAACTGTGTCTATGGGGGGATGAGGGATGTACACAGTGCATGGCAAGATAGCTTTTATAGACATGAAGTAGTTACATAATATGATGAAATGCAGAGAGGCAGAGCTCTAGGGCACAATCATTCTCTACTAGCAAAATGCTCGTTCATGCAAAAGACATTTCCAAACAACAAATTAACCCAACAGGAATAGAAATTGCAGCTGTAAAGAAAAAAAATGCCATACTCAGCATTAAGGTTATTCTGACTGATAACTCTGTGTGTGAGGAATTTTTTTCTTCAGCTCCACATTCCACATCCATTACACAAAGTAAGCAATACAACCTTAAATAAGGTGCAGGAAAATACTGGGGAGATGTGTCCCTGTAAAATTTTTGCCTTTTTGTACTTTTAACCTTTTTTCCTAAAGGACTAATATTTATTGTGGTAGTGCTGACAGGATGTCCATTAGCCTATCCATGAATATTCCCTCTCTTTCCAAGAATCTTGGGACCTATTTACTATTTTTTATCAAATTTGAAGAAAAGTCAGAAATCTAACAACTCTCTCTAAATTTGTGCATCAAACAGAAAATACCTACTCTCCCACAAGACAGGAGACAGGCAGAACTCACAGTGTATGCTGGTGCTAAACATAAGTCAACTTAATTGTAACTTTTTGTGATTTTTATACACCAAATTAAATAAATATTTAATTTATTGTAATATATAATCTCTGTGCACACCATGGAGATGGTCTAGATTGCTTACGGGGAAGGATGTTCAGGATGATGATTCTGAGAGGAGAAAAATGAACAAACTTCTATTAAGGAGTGATCTTACTGAAGTCCCTAGTGATGGGTGCTCTTTTTTGAAGAATGTACATTTGTTACAGTTTCCAAGGCCAAAAGAAAACTGGGTGCAGGTATATGCACCAACAAGCAGAAACATATGAGATGGATATAGAGATGCTGATGTCAATTTGTAGCTTTTCAAACATATTTTCAATGACAGAAAAGCACTTGTCCTTCAGCAGCACCTTCTAGACATCAAAGCAAGTCCCTTCAAAAACCATTTCTCTTTTCCTAATTGTATTTACTGTTCTTCTTGTTTTCATGTGTCGACCAGTGTCTGTTCTTAGCTTTGGCTGACTACCTTCAAGTCTTTAAATTTTTCCACAAAGCTTTACTTACCATGCTTTTTGATCCCATGTGTACTCTAAGGGATGCTTCATAGGTTCCATTTAATTTCATATCTTCTCTCACTTTCCATTTCATCTGTTGAAATACTGACACCATTTCATAGTAGCTACTTTTATTAATAATTGATTGATTAAATAGTGTATAAAAATTAATCATTTGTGGTAATGCAGAGCTATAAAACATGGAAGTTAATTATTTCCCATTTTATTTATAAAAATGTTAGCATAAGAAGATGTCAGTCATCTAATGAAAATGAGAGGAGAATCTAAGTATTTGATATCTATAAAAGGTACATTCTCTTTGCCAGTATCACCATCTATGGGGCTAATTTCCATCTCTTGTTTTTGTATCAGCATATTCTATCTTTATCAAATCACAACCCTATTGTAAAAGTGAAAAACCAAGGAAGTTTTTCTACATATGAATCTCATTAAGAAGTTTGAGGTTCATAGAAAGCCATAAGGACTGTCCTGGAAGTTCTTAGAAAAAAAAATTAATTCAGGAGAACAAATTCATTGTACATGCTGATAAAATCTGATATATTATAGCCAGAGTATAGAACAATGGAAGCCTATCTCACTATAAAGACAAGTGATAGTTAGAAATACAGCCTGTAATAAGTTTAATAACCGATAATAAGTTTAATAACCTGTAATAAGTTTAATAACCCGATAAATTGCTATTGCATGTTGTGACTAGAAATGCTTTGTTTTCATTACTACTTTGTCACTCTATTTACATTTTTAGTTTTCAAACTGAATCTGGTTTCTGAACCCCAAATATATGCAAAATAAGGGAATTTCATTATTAAATTAATAAAAGCCTTTATCTCTGTTCCTATAGATTTCCTTCAAATTACTCACTTTCTAAATGCTCTGGTAGCCTTTAGTAACATGTCCTGGCTCATAACTAATAATCACTCAACATGTGATGATGCACTAGCTGATGAAATGTTTGATATTTTAGAATTCTTCTGAAAATGAACACAGAAAGCTGGATGATTTGCAGCAACCAGCAGAGGCTCATCTTCTGACATTGCAAGAGAGGGTAAGAAATCCTGAAGAAGGCTAGTGAAAGATGAAAGCACTGTTTCTATCCAATTTATTGAAAACAATAGATAGATTGAAGCCAGCAAATATAAAATTTCTAATATACTCATGCTTCTAAACTGCTTGGAGCAGCAGCACCTTAGAGGGTAATTTTTGTAGGTGAAGTTAGGTGAAGTTTTTCATCCATCTGGTAGCACAGATTAAATGTTGATTACAACATGTAGACACTTTTTAACCGTGTTCACTTTGCTAATGAGATTTAACCTATTTTTTCCTGAAGAAAAATATTTCAGTATTGCTTTACCATTACAGAAATTCCTAGTACCAAACTGTGCATGTTTTTAAAATTATTTTCTCCAGTCAGATTCAACTGATTCTCATTAACCTGAATATTACATCAGGAAAACAGATTTTATAGTCCTGGATAACCTCTGTACCAACAAGAGACCCAGACAGACTGGCTGAAATTGGGTGTTGGAACATTCCCCTTTCATTTGAGAAGAAGCCAAACGTCTTAATTTTTTAACATGACCAACATATATAGAGGTTCAAGGGATTAAATAAATTCTTGGTGATAGTGACCAAACAAATAAACTTCCAAAGCACTATATTTGCTTTCTGATAGTTTACATTTTTCTTTTCCACCAGGAAAAATCTTTTCAGTCATCTCTTTTAGCTTACGTCATATTTCATAAATGCATTCTGTGCATAATTAAACCAGCACTGAAATTCAAAGTCATAATGAATTTAATATTAATTTTGACACTGGCTTATACAGAGACAAGATTTCATCTGGAGTAAAAGGAGGGACTTCTCAATGACTGAACATGCAGAAAAGAATATTTTGTAGTTGAATCAGATAACAGGATCTGTTTAGGAGATGCTGAAAGAAATTCAAGAGGATAAATAATAAACTCTGCAGATGTAGCAATTAGTGGTTCTGAGAAGGCCTCTAACTGTTACCATGGTAATATTAATTTTTTTTGGCACTGAACATGATATATTATCATTAATTTTAAATGCCAGTACAAGTCCGTTGTGATAGCTTTGAAGTATAATCTGCATTCTTTCACAAGAGTTTGCAATTAACTTTAACTGAGGGCACTGAGTGCTTTAATGGAGAACAGGTATTTTACTGAATTTTGATCAGTAGGAAGAAAGATGCTACCTTCTAGCATTTCCAGGTTTAGTTCTGTGTGCTCCCTTTTCATCCATGAAATGCAGCACAAGCGCCCTGCAACTGCAGTCTGGCAGTTCACAGCAAAGCCAGCAGTGCAACAGCCTTTGGTACAGCTTTGCTGCACACAGGCTGTCTACAGACAGCCCTGCCTTAAGGCAAACCCAGCCCTAACTCAGCAGAAAGAGATCTTTTCTGCACGAACCTAAAACACCCTTTATGATTTTGTTGTTGCAGTTCAGGGCACACTCTTTCTCACTTCAGTGGGATCAGCATTCCTTGATGAGTCCTGCCGTGCCCAGCTTTCATTGCAGCATGTTAGATTCATGTAGCTCTTAGGTTTCCAGAGTGGGTTTTTTTTGTTTTGTTTTGGTTTATTTCTTTTGAGGAGGAACATGGAACAACACATCATAAATAAACACAGATACAACAATGGATATGAACTCTTGTTGGAGATTATCCACTTCACTGTGTAAGCTTACACAGGACTAGAGATGGTCAAGTTATAGAGAAACAGCTGCAGGAGGACTGCATGATACACAGAGCATGTTCCACCTCTCTGATAGCAGCTGTGTTTAAGAGATGGGCTTTTCAAGCCCAAATACAGTCACAATTCCTGCAAGGACACAGGGTAGAATGAAATTTGAGCAACAATTTGAGAAGATGGGCTGTTTAATAAATCTCCCTTTAAAAGATAGTGTTGCATTTTCCTGGTACCATGACACAAAAAAGCTCAGAACAAATGTGATTTCTAATTTCCAGTGAACTTATTTAAAGATTTAAAAAGCTTCAAACCAGAGTTTGGTGAATTTGGGCTGTTTAATTCTTCTTTAAGCTTGATATTGGCAGTTTCTCAGTGTTTGCTGATGGCTATAGGTCACTGACAATCTGCCAAATATAAATACCGTGCAAAGCAGTCTTTGAAAGTTTGCTAAGTTATTTCCAGTTCCTTTTTATTTAGTTAGTTTTTTGACATCCACATGTTAGTATTTTCCCTCTCCCCAAAAATACAGAAATTAATGTGTGATCTAATGAGGAATAAATATGTTCCACATACATTTCTTTATCACTTGTATCTGTATTTTTCTTATCCTTTCACCCTCATAGCAGCGGAGTTTCAATTTCTATAACGCACCACATTATTATATTTTACCTAATTTAATATGGAGAGAAATGTATAAGCTTATTATATATATATATCTTTTTTTCTGCAGAGTATTAACATTCAGATTTCATCCAGCTAGGCAGCTAGTTCCATTTGAATACTTATCTGAGCTGATTAACCCTTCTGCACTGATGAGTTGATGGGAAACCTTAGAAAGGTTTAGAAAGGTATTTACTTCTGCTCTTTTCAGGATTCATAGTCACTGAAATCACAGTCCCATTAGAATAAGTGTGATTTTATTACTGACTTTAAGATCTCCCTTTACCAGAAGAGGGTCATAAAGATATGACAGGCTAAGACAGGATTCTGTTCTTGACCTGAAGAATACCTTATATTAGAAAATAGTAGTAAAAAAGGCCTTTAATTGTGAAAACTCCCATTTTTGGCCTCTGCTAAGATATTGCAAACTGCTGGTCCTTTCTAATCATAGCAAGAGATAAGATCATATCAGAAGCATTGCTTATGGGAATATTTTTATGTACACTCTGAACAGAAATCTTAAGGGCTGTAGGAAACAGAAAAAGCTAGCTGCTGCAGGAAAACACTGACCTTTTCACTGTTTCTAGGAGCGTTGTTTTGAGAATCGAATTTCGTTCCTCCAGCCATCTCTTGCCGTTCCCTGAGGGACAGAGACAAGCTTCCAGTGGCTGCAGAAATACTGTCCATCAGTACAAATTGACCTTTACTCATCACTCAGTCTGGCCATACCATCCACTTATCCTTTGCTGCATTGCAAAGCAATGGATGTCAGCACTGGCCTTCTGGACAGGGCTGCTAAAAACGCGGTTGAATACAAATCTGCAAATTGGGCTGAGCTGCCGTGATTTGTCATCAGCCTGGTGACCTGTCCAGTCAAAGCTGGCATCATTCCCTCTCCAAGGATGTCCTGGTGGGAATGGCATCAAGGTTCTAGCCAAATAGTATTCAGGAGAACATCACTGATTTTTTTGCTGGAAGTGTCACTCTTTTGGCTCATATTATGTTCCATGGTATTTCAAGTGTGTCATTTCTTCTTGGTATTGGAGCCAGTGAAACTATCACCTGTAAATTATTTTATGTGATGAATTCTGGCAATTTATATCCAAAATTTTTGTTCTGAGAAGACTGGAATTTCACACAGATACAAAGCAAATGCATGTGTTTAAAGTATTTTTTTTTGTTCTTTTTCTCTAGCCAATAAAGTCATTGTGTACACATACGTAGAAGTAATCTGATTCATCAGTAGCACTTTTCTTCAATATTGTATTGAAGACTTTTGGTAGCAAAAGGGAATTGGTATCTTCTCACTTATTTGACTGCTGGTTTGTTTTACAGGAATCTGCACACTGGGTGAGGTTTCCCAAAGCCAGTGGAAGTAGTCTGAATTTTTCTTGTACTATCAGAGATAAAACCACTGTTCATTTCTGTGGCAGCAGTATGCCACTGTAATTATTTTCTTGTTTCTGCCTTTCACATTCTATTATCCTAAAGTCAAATGTAGTAAAAGTTTGGTTTTCTCATAGAAATTTGCCTTTCAGAATAATCACTTCCGAAACAGAATTTAAGATTTTGAAAGGTTACAAAAGACTAATGCTTTCCCATTAGGAAAGTTTTCTTAATGAAAAATCTTTCATTGCCAGTCCAGCATAGGAAAAAACAGGGGTTCATATAAGGGACATATTTCATAGAACCATAGAATGATCAAATATCCTGAGTTGGAAACAACTGGATCATCAATGATCATGAAAGAACAGCTCCTAGCCCTGCACCCAAAGAATCCTGTGCCTGAGGGTGCTGTTCAAACATTTCTTGAACTCTGTCAGGCTTGGTTCTGTGGCCACTTCCCTGGGGAGCCTGTTCCAGTGCCCAACCACCCTCTGGGTGAATAACCTTGTCCTGATATCCAACCTAAACCTCCACTGACACAACTTCAGGCCATTCCCTTGGATCCTGTCACTGGTCACCAGAGAGCAGAGAAGACAATAGTTATGCTGTTAGGAAAATCATGTTTGTCGCTTAATTCTATGCCTTGCTGGTTTCATAGAAGCACACACCTCAGTGGAGCATAGGTGGTTTTATAAATTGCAGATTGCTTCACTTAAGGCAAATCTGAGATCACTTTTCCTAGCTACTGGCTGATTTAGATCAAGTTACTATCTCTTTGATCTTTGTAACCCTCTGGAAGAGTGAATCCTATACACCTTCTTGGTTTTGCAAAACTTCTGCATTTTAAAAAGGCCAATAATATTGCAACTTCTGGAGGAAAAAATAATTTTTGGTATTTTTCTGTCTTTGAATTACTGGAACAATGGAAGTGTGTTTGCTGCCAGGTGACTATGTACACTCTTTCACTCTTTAAACCTCAATCTCTCTAGTATTCTCTACTGGGCAAAACAAAGTCTTGTGCATCTGTGAATGTGCAAATGATGTGACAATATAATTTGATTTCCACAGTGCCTGTGTCTGGAGTGCATATGTGCATATTTTATGTGTATAAATGTGTGCATATACAAAAACATTTGTAATTTCTACTGAAATATCAACCCTAATTAGCACATATTCAAAAGGAGAAGCATGCTTTCCCCTAGAGTTTAAATTCTAATTAAATTTAAAATTTCAGAATTTTTTTCCTTTATTGGAGAAGGAAAATAATAGCTTACTGTTAGGAAAAAGGAACTTTAAGAGTCTACAATATTTCATAGATACCCATAAAACAGAAGTGCTTTCCTTGCGTAAACAAGTTGCTGACCTTTTATAGTTTGTGAAGCAGAGTAAAAAGTGGAGTGTAAACATTTTCTGGTCTTACTTTATCATAGTCCTACTACTTTATCTTCTATTTACCTTCTAAATCTTGGCATGGATTGCTCATATGTACCATTCACAAGAAGTCAATATTTGTTTCTTTATTGATCATAATGGCTGGCTTCTCCATTTAGGAAAATCCTGACATTGACGTTCCCTGCTTAAGGGCTGGGAAAAGATCACAAGTAATTATGTTTATTAATGGGATGCTGCTAATAAGATCACTGGGAACAAACTGGAACTTCCTCATTAACATCAACAAAATGGCAAATCTCAAGACACTTAAAAGGAAAAGTACTTTCATGTGCTACTCAAGATAACTGAGGTCCTACCTCTCATAAATACTCATTTAAAAGCAGAAAGAGAAAGGGAATGTGTGAGGAAGACAAACAAAGTAAGTGGAGGTGAAATGCATTTGCTGTGGAAGAACTTTCCACTCATACTTCATTACTACGTGAAATGGCTGAAATGGTATTCTATAGTTCTCTGCTTAGACAAACCTGCATTAAGTGATGGGTATCCAGATAATATAGAATTATTTGGCCTAGGCTGCCTGATTCCTTCAGGGAAATAGCATAGCACCATTCTCTATTCTAAGTGCAAGTAGGCCTTATTCTTACATTTAAAAAAAACCCTTAGATACTGTCCATGTCATGACCTTAAAAAAAAAAAATAACAAATGCAAAATTGGATTTTAAAAAATGCGTTCCAAATGCCAATGTTGGCCTCTTTGGGACTCTCCTTCCATCACTGTTGATTTATTCAGTAACACACCTACAAACTAGCTGGATGTATCTTTGAAAAAGTTGTATTTTAATACTTTCTAATGTAATGCAGATTACTAATATATTACTTAAAATACAAGATTTGCTTATTTTCATTTTCACACATTTTAAAAGATTGATGAAACTGCATAGAAATTATGTGTGAAATTGCTAAATGAGGCTATTATTTCCTTTTGTTCTATGCTAATGAATTCATTAACAGTTGTTCAGTTATTATCAAGGGTATTCTTTAGTTGTTAGATTAGATAGATTTTTATCTTTTTCTTACTGTGAATCTGCTCATTAAATATCTCGCAAAAAGCAGATGATTTCTCATGCAGAAAGGTAATACCCAAGACCCCAAAACACAACCAGGAGATGTTCTCATGATTTCTTTGACTCTGATGTGTGTTTAAGCTCTTCTGTTTGCTTTTTGAGACTGTTCAGAATATCACCACAAGCTGTGTAAACAATAACTGTAAACAAGGAATTATAATACCAATGTTGTAACAGGCAGTGTAAGCACTGAGATTTGGTTTTCCCAGTTGTATAATTTACCAAATAATTTTTCTAAGCCATAGAATAAGGTAGATGTGTGTTCTATACTTACATATTCACCTCTCTTTCCTTTAATGGGGGATAGAAGTGTTTATCTTGTATATGAAATTATTTTTTGATCCTTACAAGTTCTCAACACCCAACAATGAATATTCTTCAAAAATATAGACCATTTAATCAAAAAACCTGGAAGTATTTTGAAATTAAGTAAGTAATTTGTGACATCTAACGCCATATCTGCTTGTGAAGATATTTAAAGTAGCCTTCACTGTTTTACCTGATGGACCTCTACTTCATACCTCTTCTTATTCCTGTTGTCCTTAGATTTAGAACTTCTTTAATCCATGAGCACTCTGGAGATAGGAGCTTGTTAGATACATTTAAGGAACATAGAACAGGAAAGTCTTGCTTCCACATTGAATCTTGTACAGTGTTATGAATTATGGATGGCCTTAGTGTATGACAGAATAGGTGGAATTTATGATACAATTGTCTTAATGGAGGAGGAACAATTGTCTTTTTTAGAGCGAAAATTTGTGCATTAGGTGAATGAGAAATACAAACTGAAGAGAAATATCTTACACAATATATTCTTTGATACTTTACAAGTCTGTAGGGATGGTGTGGGGTCACAGGTGTGGCTGAAGTACACTGTAGAAAAGCTGTGAGACAATCTCAGTCTATGGGGCAAGATTCACATTACCAGGTTTGCGTGTGCTCACATTCTTGTAAGTGTAAAATCTTCTCTAGACTGCTCTGTGTTCTCTCTGTTCCTATTACACAGCAAAGATGAGTACCCTCACTTTCTAAATGGGTCAAACACTAAATGGCATAATCATATAAATAACCTCATGAGTGTAAAAAAGAGAAAGGTGACAGTTTAGGACAGTCATTATCGTTCTGAAGGCTGTGTTGATGTTTAACATGTCTAAAAGTAACCTGGGATAATAGCTAGAGCACTCAGTACATGGCAAGGTAAAACCTTTCTTCTCTCTTGCAGCTACTTGACAGGAGAGATGAACCAGATACACTTGCCTTACTGCAGTTACAGCCATTTTCCCTAATGGCATTGCTCTTTTTTGTCATTCTGAGATGCTTCATAAGGCCAAACAAGGGCTCCTGCCAGCCAGCAAAACAAAAAGTAACTCCATAATCATACTGTGTAGAGATACCCTACATAAATACACTGATTACCCCTGCTAGTTACTCACCCCTTCCTACCCTGAGTCCAAAGGGAGTGTTTGAAGATCAGGAGAAGCTTTCTGTCCTGTAGGAATGTGCTGGGTGTTGTGAAAAGAAGGTTCTTTTTATACATTAATTTATACCACAATATGGAGAATCCTGCATGAGAGGTGCATTCGAAAGGTACAAAGAGGTACAGAGGTGTTTCTTGCCTGCTGTGAGATGAATTAAAATGTACCCAGTAGAAAGTATTCAAGCAGTGTGAGATAAGGAACAGCAAATTCCAGACTTTGTAGTATGTGACAGAAAATAAAGCTGTTCCTAGAGAACAGCTGCAGTGCTGGGATCCTCTGATTAAACAATTTGCCCGAGGCCTAAGGGAGCTGGGAACTATAACCATCACTGACAAATGCCTGCTTTTACACTCTATTTTGGCTTTCAGGATTATGTGCCTTCTATAAAAGAGAAGCTACCATTCAGATGAAAGTGATGGGCTTAAGGCAGAAATTATGGGTGGAGGCTTCTGTGCTTGTGTTATATGGGCAGACAGATGAAACAGCCAGAGAGGTCCCTTCTGGCTTCAAGAGCTCTAGGAGTTCAGTGTAAAAGATTATGGCTTCCCAAATAAGCTGGGTCAAGTGTGCAGAATAGATCCTGAGGGAGTTTAGAAAGCAGAATGCTCGGGTCTGACAGGTCAGAAAGGGTATCTTTGAAAGAATAAATCAGTGTTGAGCTCCTAACATAAAAAATGCTCTGGGAGAATTTGCAAAAAAGTTCCATGTGCCTTAAGTATATTTGTTCCAAATTTATATATGCCTTCCAATAAATTTTAAACAATTATATGATCATAGAGGGTAAATTTTAAACTTTCATGTGCAATTGAAATTTTATTTTCAACTCATGTATACTGGAAAAAAGAATTTTTTTCCCAAAGACTTTGTTCTCTATGCCAGAGTTTAGGCAGTCAAATAAGTCACATAAGCATCTAGCTTCCTTGTTGCTGTTAAGACATGAAGAATTACTTTGTATGAAAATGACGAGACAAAATTAAATTTAAACCACTCAGTCAATAAATATTGCAATAGTCTTATTTTTCAAGGAATCTTGCCTTAAGTCATGAGTACAATGGGAAAGACACATATATCTTCAATTTTTTTTGTTTGTTTATACTGCCATTTATCAGGTTATTTTTTCATTGAAAGGAATCAGTTTTTCATCCGGTTTATAATTACATTTGTCTAGTCAAGAACTAGAAGTATAATTATATCTGCCTGAGAAATTATGATGGGCAGATGCCATATAAAGCTGTCAATCTGCAAATTAAAAATAAAAATAAAGTTCTAAGGAATACTATGGACATTGCTATTGGATATGCTAATGTCACTAATTATTCCCATATATATGTTTTCCCCCTCTGTGCTGCAAATAACATGAGGAATGTCTTCATAAGCAAGTAAGATGCGGATGGAAAATTGTTCAGCATTTCTGTGTTAGAATGAGTACTAAATAAGCTCCATCTAGTTAAAAAAATGCTACAGTTCTCTCTTTAAAGATGTTTGCCTTTTAAAATTTAAAGTCTTATTTTATTAGGATGCCAGTCTTGATGTGATCCTGTCCTATGGATATAAACTGACAAGTCTATACTCAGTCAGTGGACATTTCTAACAGAGGAAAGCTCCAGGTATAATTTCTTTCTAATGCCCTTATGTAGGCCAAAACTTAATTACCCTTGTGTAAAAGACTTTATAATTACCAAACAACATTTCCAGATTCAAGATTTCTAATGAAATTGAAATATTAAGAAAAAAATGCATTTGTAAATTTATTTTCAGACATGTAACCATAGCTGAAAATGTGGATTGTTTAGGCTCTGAAAACTATTGTATCATGAAAGGGCTCCACACAAAATTATAAAAAAGTGGGAAAAATACAGATAAAATCAGTGTCTCCTTTAGGAGTGGAAGATCCAGGCTCTTCCTGTTTTGTACCATCTTTATACTAACATGCATTTTTTTCTGCAACACCTTCAACACTTTCATTACTACAAATGTTCATTGCAGTAAATTTGTGCTACTAATGCTAGGGTAATCTCACAAAATGTACATAGCAGTTTGTGTTACAGCAGATGTCGTGTCAAAGGAGAGATGACAGGCGATAATCTCTGTCCCTAAACCCTACGTGCACATAGGGACGCTGCTGTCCATGTGTTGGCCAACATCCTTCCTTTCTTTAGCCTTTCTTGTCTACAGCAGAGGTGGATAAGAGAAAACAGAGTATGGCATGTATGGAGGCAGCAGTGTCTGGGTTGGGGCAGGGGAAATTTCTTGCCTGCTACGTGCAGTTGTAGAAGAGAACTAGAAGAATTTAGGAGGGGATCTTAAAAGGGAGTGAACCAGCCAGGTGTTTGAATTTGTAATTCCGTGTTCCTGTCCATGTGGAGACAGAAATACAGCATAGGCCCTAACAAACTATTGTCATATTGCTCTGGATTACATTTGTAAAAGTGTTACCAACAGATTAGTGAAAATTATGCTCTCAACCTGGTTCCCAAGAGGAGACAGTCTAGCCTAATGTCACAATTCCAGTCAAATACCAATTTATAACATCCAGTCCTGTAGGACAACACTAGAAACATTTTTCTCCTATTGTAGATGAGTTTGTTTATTGTTAGCCACTTGTAGGTTGTTCTGAAATTATTGTTACCTGCACGTTTTTATCAATCTTTCTATTTGCTTACAGTTTCTCTGAGGTGAAATGTATGACTTTCATTTTTGCTTCCTTAGTGCTTTGTAAGCGCCAATGTTTGTACACCAATAATAATTTTCTTAATGTTTCTGCTTCCCAAGGACCTCTTTCTAACTAAAGAAATTTAAAAACCAGTCTGTTTGAAATTTAATGAGTTTTTATCCTTATTATCTTATTTTGTAGTCCCGCAAATATTTGTTTGGTGTAGATATGACAGTTTATTCCTTTTTTCAGCTATTCCTATACCCAAATAATAGATCTGTGTTAAAAATTATGCATATTTGTTTTCTTTTTGGTTGGAAATTTCAAAGCACTTTGAGTAGGTTTTTTTTTAAAGTGCAAAATTATTTAAATTTGTTTCTTTAGGTCTTTTTTCTCACTCATCTTTAAAAAAAAAGTATTTCAGAACATGCATTGAAGTTGGAAATTCATGCCCATGATAAGGGAAGCATAAGAAACTCTTTCAAGCTTTCTAACCAAAGTTGCTGTGAGACATAAGCATTTTGTTGTGTCTTCAGTAGGACTGGATTTCATTCTAAGCACCAGAGACCTCAGAGTACTTTGAAGACTTGCCAGTTTTTCATTAATCCTTGTGTTTCTGCCTTATAGTTTTCATATCCTCAGTAACTTTATTATCCGTGTTTCTCCTTCTACATGCCAAGGTCAATAAAATTCATGTGACAAGTGCACTTTTTCACCAGCCAGAAACATCATATTGGCTAAGATAATTCCATGAGACTCAGAAATGTTTATGAGACCCCAGTCTCATGCCTGCTCACACTGCTGGCATGTCTGCTGAGTGAGAAATGCCAGCAGCTCTCCCCTGGCAATACACTGGGCTGACACTAAACTAGCTGCAGGCTCTTTGGACAGGCTGAATAACAGGGTCTCATCCCACGTAGCAAGTGGTAATTTGCCCAGGTGGGAAAGGACAACCATCACTGGAGTCAAATCTGCACCATTTACTTCAGTGTAGCAATACATGTTGAGCATGACAAACAGATTTGGGATCAGTGTCTAACTATTAACTCTGCTTGATGTTCAAGTATCAAGACATAGTTAAATTCCACAAAAGAAAAAAAAGCACAACTAATTAGCGATGTATTTGCTCTTCTCCAGATATTTATCTGGATTATTCTCTCTCCTCTTTCTATGTATTTGAAAAAATATTTCTTTTGGGCCATTATGGTTAGCCTCTAAAGTCAGAGTTTGAATTAGACATCAGCTGACAAAGTGTTCCCTTTCTGCTGAAGAGCCATGGAATGCTTTGATTTGGAAGGGCCCTTAAAGATCATCCAGTTCTAACTTACCTACCATGGGCAGGACCTATCACTTGACAAGGTTGCTCAAAGCCCTATCCAGCCTGGTCTTGAACACTTCCAGGGATGGGGCATCCACAGATTCTCAGGGCATAAGAGAAATGGGACTGTTACATTCATGGTGCCCACTGTCTTCCTCTGTGGAGGGTACCACAAATTCAACATTGCTACTTAGGACATAATCACAGAAAAGGAGCAGATGGGTGTTTGGGGGAGAAAAATCGTCATTCAGTGTTTGGAGACATAACTTCTTTAAATCATAAAGAAAATATCAGAAAAAAATTTGAAATAATGTAAATGAATAGCTATTTGTTACAATATGTAATAAAATTGAGTCCTTGCAATGAATATAGAGATTTTATTTTCTCTTGAATTCTGCTTTAATGTAGGCTCTCATAAAACCTGAGTTGGACTTTTACATGGAATTGAGAGGATTTTATACTGTATTTAATAACCCTTGTCAAATAAAGGTGCAAACCTAATTAAGCAATACATCCATAAAAATTTTTACAGACAGTTAATGAGTAGCTTGCATTCTTATAACAGCAATAGCATTAAAAAAAAAAAAAAAACAGCATTAGCAGTTCTAGGATGGCTAAAGTACTTGTACTGATAAATTAGTCTTTCTGGCATTGCATGACTAATTTTAATCACTTGGAGCTGTGGAGATGTGCTTGGTTTAGAATTTAGGCTATTATTCTTAAATTAAATTTAAAAAGTTAATCCAAGCATCTGTCCATATTTTTAAAATATTATTTGTATAAAAAATCTATTTAATGTTTTCCTGTTAAAACTAATGTTCTCAACACCACCAGCATCTTGGGCTCAGAGATAAATAAGATATATAGGATGCCAGCAAGTAGATACTGAAATCACCCAGTTTATATTTATAAAATGTCATAGTAACTTTTTTCAACGAGAGTTAAATAAAGAGGTAAATTTGTGTAATATCTTACTTTCAGGAATATGACATTTGTTTTGTCCATTTAGTCTGGTACAAATAAGTCATGTGGAAATCTAAATTGACTTTGAATTAAGGAAGAGCGATAGTTAGGATTCCACCCCCTCCACCTCCTTTTCTCTAATTTAATGACTAGATGAGATAGTTAGCTGTTTCTTTTCCTTTTTTTTTTCCTTTTATTGTCACGGGTTACTCACACTGAACAGAGTTCATTTCTAACACTACCCAGTCTAATGGTTTTAGGGCATCTGGAGAGTATTGCCTGGGGCCCAAAGGGCGACAGTCTGGGACCAGTGACTTCTCCTGGGGTCATGAACAGAATTCGATAAAGGAGAGAGGCTGCTGGTATTCATAAGGCAGTGGGGAAGGTGGTTGCAGGCAGGCAGAGAATCACAAGCTACCCCAATTATTACCTAGTCTTAAATTGAGGCAGCACTTCAGCATTAAATCACTATTTCAGTTTAGACCAGGAAATGTTAAATCTCTGTATTGCTTGTGATTGAACTTAAGTAGTAATTTATGTGTTTCTTTATGTTAATCGTATGCCTTTAAATCACTTCATAATGGAATGAAGGACACCGAGCAATAAATTCAAAAGCTTTAAAAATTAGTAGGTCAGATATCTCATGATATGTCTATTCCTGGAATGCATCTAACAGTGAGGAAGAGCCAGGTGGTTTTTTTATTTCTACCAGATAAAACTTATGTCCAGCTGGTTTAGTTTGTGATCTTAAATATGTTTACGAGACTTGTGGCTGTTGTAATATGCTTATTAATATTGCTTCATAGCCCTGCAGCATGTTGCAAGTGACGATATGAACCCACTTACACACATTAATGAATTAAAATTTAAACAACATTACCTGACAAAGAATCACTGTATCCTTTCTGAAAAAGAAAATACCTATTATTTTAAGAATAAAAAAGCTAATAAACCCCATGGGTCACTGTGCTGGTTTTGGCTGGGGTAGAGTTTTCTTCACAGTGGCTAGTTTGGGGCTGTGTTTTGGATTTCTGCTGGAAGCACTGTTGATAATTCAAGGATGTTTGTTATTGCTGAGCAGGGCTTACACAGAGACAAAGTATTTTCTTCTTTTTATATGGCCACGCTGCCAAGGGAGTTGGGGGTATGTGGAGAATTGGGAGGAGACACACTGGGACTGCTGACCCCAAGTGACCCAAAGGATATTCCACACTGTATGACATCATACTCAGGTGAGGATGCAGGGGGGACATTCAGAGTTATGGCATTTATTTTCCCAGATTCACACTATTCCATGTAATGGAGCCCTGCTTTCCTGGAGATGGCTGAACACTTGCCTGCCCATGGGAAGCAGTGAATTAATTCCTTGTTTTGTTTTTCTTGATTGTGTGGCTTTTTCTTTCAGCGTTAAACTGTCTTTATCTCAGCCCACAAGCTTTAACACTTTTCCTCTTCTGATTCTGATCCTGCTGGTGGGGGAGTGAATGAGAGGCTATGTGACACATGGTTGCTGGCTGGGGTTAAACCACAACAGCCATCTTTAATTATATCTCTTTCAGAACAGAAACCTTCATTTGTTTATGGATGTCATAGGTGAAAAATCAAACTTCTGCAGAAAGGTCACAAAGCTTTCAGAATTTGTTAGTCTCAAAGAAAATCATAAAAACTAGCCCATATGTGAGATTTCTCATGTGAAGAATAAAGAACTACAAAAGTTTAGTCAGGTTATTCATTCTTAAAGAAATCTGGCTGAAACATTTTATTTTAGAAATGTGTTTCTATATAAATCTTCTTAATGGAAGCACATATTTTCTAACAGAGGCTTTTTCTTTTCCTTTAGGAGATTCTTTCCCTTTTCCAAAAAATATTAGTGTGGTAAGACTTTAAAAGAAATTAACATTATTTGTGCTACATTATGTTCTTCTATTCCCTTTTACCTCTATCAAGTGACCCGTTTTAAAAACACAGGTGATGGGAGAGAGACATCACATAGCCCACACCATTCCCATGCTTCTGATGCTATGCAAGTTGAAGCAGGAAGCTGGAAACTGAGGTTCTCCTCAGAAAAGTGTTGACCACAGGTAGTATAATTTTCATTTTAATTGTTTATCTGAAATTATTTTATAATATAATGTTATACTATTTTATATTATACCATTTAATACTGTTTTATAATATAATGTTCCTACATTCACAGATTATTTTATAGATTATTTATGAGCTGTACCCACAAAAAGTGTGGATATGTGCCAGATATGTTTCTATGTTAAACACCTCACTGGGGACAAGGAGGTACATGGAAGATTCACATGGTTTATTTGATCCAGAAACCTCAGGTGGTGTTTGACTGAAACAGTTTGCCTACCATCATCTGTGAGGGCCACAAAGAAATTTGCTAAAAGCTGTATGCAGGGACCTTGTAACGTACCCTTTGGGCAGATGATATGAATAAACTTGGTCTTTTCTTATTTATGCAGGCAAGAACTAATCTGGCAGAGATTTAAATAACTCTCTACTACTGCAGTACTCTTCCTTACATTGGCTTACACAGATCATGGTAGCAGATGAAGGATTTCACAGCTTTACCATGCTAATAATGTTGAATTTCATGGTTTGTCAAGGATTAACAGGATTGACATTAAATTACCAGAGGAAATGTCATGTAGTAAAAGAAGGAAATCTCAAATTTTTTAAAGATTTTTTTGCATTAGTTTTTCTTTTCTAGAAATCATTGATGTTCTTATTAAAGAGACTCAATTCATCTGTCACTAACAAAATTTATATGCCATTCACATATGGATGACTCAGATACGTTTGAATTCAGGGAAAGCCATAGAAAATCAACCATTTCAGCCATAGGATAATCAGAATATATTTTTTTATAGTCATCCTTGGATAATATTTACCAGGTACAGAGCATTATTTTATGCATGTGTAAGGAAAATTTAATTAGCATTTACCTGGATTGTGTAATTTCCTTCATGAAAGTAGTTTTCATAAGAGCAAATGTCATTGGTCTTTATTTTGTTCTCAAGAAATTTCTACGTAGATTTTCCAGATTGTGATTTCAGGCTTATTTTCTAGTTTCCACCGCCTCCATATTATTCCTATCCTCAGTGTCACAAAGTATTAAAAACACCTGCCCACTGTTGAATGGTCCATGGACAAATATTTTGTGTATTTCAGTTTTACTGCTGCTAGTCCATGTCACTCATTTATGATCTATATTGCAGTGTCATAACACAGACTCTCACATTTTCAAAATACAGTTTTTTTTCTTTTTTCTCAGAATAATGATATATATAAAATATTATTCATGTATATATACTGAATAGAGAACTCATATTTTAATACATACATTAATAAACTTTTATGTGTCCTTTGTTTATGTGTCTGGATCATAAAGCAAATATATTTATTATGCTCTTTCATTTAATACAATTCCAAAGTTTCTCTAGTTAGTTCCTGTCAACCTTATACCTGGTCCAAACATAGAACTACCTTAAAAAGACTGTGACACATTCTTTAAAAGGCGTAGGTCCAAAACTCCACTTCTGACTCTAAAAGCCTGTCTGTACATTTTGCAGTCATTTATTGTTGAATATGGGACAAATAGCTCAGGAATTTTTGCCAGTACATGTCTTCACAGTGTGGATGTAAAGAAATACTTCGCTTTTGCTGCATGAAGGCTAATTCCATGCTTGCTGGACATGTTTACAAGGTTTGTAAAGGCCTCACAGGAATCTGGAATCTGCAAAAGAAACATGTACATAATTAGAAGACTGCCCAGGAAACCAAGGATGGATATAGACTAGGAGAAAGTAAATAAGTTGGCATGGATGGAAAGCTGAAATGGATCCTCAGAAGGGTAAATGAACATCACAACCTGAACAATTTCACTTCCACATTTTGGCTTTTCTGTTCTGCTTTGTGTTAATTTATAGACTCTCTCATAGATCTGTACCAGTTTTCTCAGTGAAACAAAGTCCTACAGACATGATATGTCAAGCTGGGCCTTAATTAGTGAGCCAAACTCCTGGACAGTACAGTGCCCAGAAAGCAAGCAAAGGGTTAAAGTGGGGATATTCACATGAAAGGCTAAAGTCCCTTTCTTGGTCTTGTTTACTTCATAGATATGTATGTAGCCAGCTGTCTGCCAAAGCTATACCTTTTCCATAAAGTCATATTCTTCTATAGGATAATGAATCAGACAGAAAATCAATGTGACATTTCAAGTATGGCCTCATTAGTGCCCTTGTTTAGTGTCAAGAATAAATATCCAGCAAGTTGCTAAGCATTTCTCTTCTCACTTCCTGGAATTACATTTTCCTTGCCTTGTGTTGAATTTCCTTTCCTTGCCATTGTGTTGAATTTAATTCTAGCCACTAACCCTATAATCCTTAGCCTGCTCTGTGATTTACGGTTATGGTTTTGGACTGGTTATTTCTTTATTTGTCCTGCAGACCTACTAATTTGCATCTGCTCCTGTGAGTTGTATAAGCTGCTTACTCATCCCACACTCCTGCAGGGTTGCTGCAGACTTTGCTCCACTCCCCGAGTCACAAGCAGCAGCTGAACTGTGAAAGAACAGTGCTCTGTACTCATAAGATTGCTTCACCTCCTCACAAAACTTACTATTTCTGTTTACAAATCCACTCTGTCTCTGATCTCTCCAGTGCTGACTTTCTCTTCTCTTATGCTTCAGAGGTTTTTTGTCATTTAATACTTCTTGCAGTCTAGGAGAGCAGGACAATTTCCTTTGAAGTGATTCTGGATTAAAGCAATTCACACCTGTCTCCTCATCTTTATCAGTCATCTGTTACTATCCTTCCCCTGCTAGCTCTGTTCTTCTCAGCCCAGTTGGGTTTTTTGATTTGTTTATTTCATGGTGATGCACGAGAAGTTCAGTAGAGGAACTGATCTGGACTACAAACAACTTCATTTTATTTTATGTGAAGCAAACCTCATTAGCAGCTGTGTTGCACAGTGCTGTTGATGATGTTCTACAGCAATATGAAAGAACTACCACAATGTTGAGAGCCTTACAGCAGTGAGGAAGAGTAGTATTGAACAATCAGTGCAATAGCATAAGCAAGCATTGCCATCAGGGAAATGGTCTGCAGAAGGATCATTTGGTATCAATAACCTTATCTTAAATGGTTTAAACAACTGCACAAGCTATTTAAGTGTTTCATCACCTGTCTTACACAGATAAGTTTGCAAGACCAGTTAGTGGAAATTGACACTTGGATGGAAATTCTTGGATTTTTCAATTGTGAGTTTCAAGTTGTAACAATTTGTTAGCTTCACTTCTTCCTCCCTTCTTTCTTCTTTTTGTTTCTTTATTTTTACAACATCCAACTTTTTTTTTTCAGTCTAAAATTTCCTCCATATTTTATATCATCTCTGATTTTCAGTAAGTCTGCTCCAGGCAGAAAAGAAAGTATATTTTTATTTAATGAAATATAAAATGCAAGTTTTCTCAGTCTTTTTGCTTTATCCCACTTTTTTTTTCATGTCATGTCATGTATGATAAGGTGCAATGCCTATGGAAACTGCATGTTCTGTACCATACTTGCCTTCAAAATAACTAATAAGAGAAATATATAGTCTGTCATGAAGTGGAATGTGAAATGAGACACTATTTCAAGTTCCTTGAATCCCATGACTTCACAGGTCCAATTCTTGTGAAACAGTTATGCAGGAGATTTGAAAGCCTCTAGTACCTACTAGAAAAATAAAAAAAGGGTCAATCCTTCATCCTTTTTTTTTGTTTTGGTTGGGTTTTTTGGGTTTTTTTTTGTTTGTTTGTTTTTTTTTGTTTCATTTCCAACTGCTTATTCTGTTGCCTTAAAATTTCAGTGAATCAATTCAAGCAGTTTGAACAGGTCTGGAAAATATATATGACTGCAACTTTTGTAGGAACATTATACTACTGAATTGGTGTAACTTTGTAGCACTCATTTTAATTTCTTGTATCAGATGACATTGTTTACCATGAAAGCACAGCGTACAAAACCACAGAAGCTTACCTATTACTCTGTATGATAGGGCATTTTATACTTGTAACAAAGGTATAGCTAAAATTTAAAGTAAGGTGACACCTGGAGTACACACAAAAAACAATTTCATAGAAGAGTATAGAGCTCAAAAGATCTGTCTGAGTGGGCCACAGCTCTCAGAGAGCATCAGGCACAACTTTCCCAGGCATCGTGCTGGGAAAGGCTATGAGAGGATCAGAAAAAAGAACGATAAACAATTCTTATTTTGAATTGCTGCACCTGTTGTTGTGCACATGTGGAATGTGTTATGGAGATTTGTTTACCAGAGGGTGATTTCTTAATTGGCCAATGGTGATGGTGTTTGGATTGATTGACCAATCTGGTAAAAGCTGTATTGGACTGTCAGCAAGTGCAATGGGTTTTTCTTATTAGTAGAATAGAGTAGAGTATAATAAAGAGATTGATCAGCCTTCTGGAATCATGGAGTCATTACCTAGTGGGGACCCATGCTATGGTATCTGGGAAGAAATACCAACTGTTTATGTTTTACTCTCTTTGACAGAGCATCTACTAGGGGAAAAAGAAACTGGATGTAAATTTAAATTTCTGCGTGATAGGTTTTTATCCTTGAGTAGCATATAAAGTGGTTTGCTTTACATGCATGGGCAAAGAAATCTGAAAAGCAAGACAAGTCAATCTGCATGAAAAGTAATTTCTTTTACACTGGACTTACAGCAGAGTAAATCTGTTAACTTCATCTGGCTTTAATCCAGGTTTTGACTGATGTGAGATGTGCAGCAGATTCAAACAAGGAGTTATTAATACAGGGAAGATTATGGTAACAACTAAGCAGGGATTGGGCTTGATGGAAAGTGAATATTTTTGCTAAGTCAGTACAAGCAGAGTACCCAGGCAAAACACTTAGGGTAGTCTTCAGCAACTCCTGATGCCTGTAACTATACTTTTCAAATAACATACTTGGAGAGTGAAAGTGGAATAGACAATTTTCCATGCCAATGGACAGAGGTCTGAAAAGCTTAATTCCCAGAAGGGCACTTCTGTTCTCCCTCATAAAATGCATGGCATAGGACGGCAACACTAAGTGAGTTGAACTGAAATCATACCTTAAGAGAAGTTTCAGATGCTCACCGTCTCATCCAAACATTTGGACTCATGTAAAAGAAAGAAAAATAACTTTTCCTTCTCCAATTACTGTATGCTTTCTCCTACCTGTGGTACATTCTCCAGTGCTTTAATATCAAGGTTTAGGTAATTGATTACATTTGTTTGGTTTTTTTTTTAATATTTCACTATAGTTATATTCACAATGATGTAAATTTTTTTCTATTTTTTTATCAGAAAATATGGTATTGAAGAATAAATACAGAAGTGGAAAATTGCCTATTTCTCCATGTGCTGAATATGTCAAACTTCCAGTAATGAATATTTTCCCTTAATATAGTGGTATTAGTATGCTACATTTTGTTATGTATTCCATAATTCAGAGGTTTTTAGTACCTCTTCTCAATACACTAATTTAGGAATTGATGACCATGTAGAACACATAATAATCAAGATACAAGTAAGGGAAAAAAGTAGTATATTAATAATTAATAACTTCATTAAAAATTGATGGAGCTATTAACTGTTCTTATTAGAATACAGTGTGGTTTCCATAGAGAACAGTTTGGAGACACTGATTTTTTTTTTTGTTCTTTTTTTAATTTTAGATCAGTAGCGCAAGAAATGTTGAACTGGACATTAGTCTTCATTAAACCTGCCAATACAAGATAATAAGAGTCAATAAAGAAGGCAAAGGAACTTTCATAAATAACCTAGTTTTGGAAGACAACACACTTCTTCAAGCTCTCCTATTGGGCACCCTTTAATTTATTGTTTAAACAGTCTTTTCTTGTTGTTACCGATGCCTGCTCAGAAATATTTTTTTCTTTGTCAATATTTACTTTATCATAGAGAAATTCATTTGGAGGTTCTGTTAAAAGCAAACAATGATTAGAGTAGCTCTGACCTTAGTTTTCTAAAGTAAACATGAGCAGCATTTTCCAAAACTGTTGATCAAGTGTCTGATTTTAGATCAACTATGACAACATGAAACAGGCTTCAGCCTCAGCACTTCCTTTATTTTTTGTGCTATTAATGCCTCTAAAATACCTTTCCCATGTAATTCAGTGCGTGAAGATTGGTTTCAAAATCTTATGGCAATAAAAATATTTTCTTCATCCTTGAAATCCAAAGTTTATGTGCAATGCACAGCAATCTATTTTCACAGTTCTTGTGGCTTCGGGAAAGGCAATGTGAATTTATAAACAATCACATAAATTGATCAGAATTGAAAAAGTTCCTCATCTACTTTTCTGGGAACCAAAGGTCTCTTAAAGTTATCTAGAAGGACATTTGGCCTCAGTAATATTGCTGTAAGGATAATGTCTTACAGTGAATGCCTTATGTCTTGTGGTGAGCACCTGATGTACTGAGCTGTGAGAGCAGGGGACGTGGAGCCTACCATTAGTGCAGAAGCACAAGACACAAGGATTTGCCTCCATAGCTGGGTAGTTACAGTATATTTAGAATGATTTCCACTTATGTATGAAAATAAGTGCCAACTTTTTACATCACTGTAAAAATCTTATCAGATACAATGAATTTGCTGTTATTATTTATTAAAATTGGCCTGCAGTGCAAAGCTTTTCCTCATGGAGATCCTAACAATTTCCAGGGGAGATTTCAAGAGCAGCTGCTATTTCTACTATTGTAAGCAAGCAAGGAAGGAAGATGCTTTTGGCAGTGAATGAGAATGATTAGCTCAGGATGTAATTTGTATCTCAGAATTGTTTTGATAGCTCAGCACTTTCTTGGGTATTTATCTTTTCCCAGATGAAATAACAGTCTTTTCAACTTCAAATAAGTCCTGTCTATCTTGGAGTTACAGAAATGATGTCACTCAAAATTCAACATTTCCACTACTTGTATATTAAAACTTACTAATCAAGAAAATATTTGAAACAGAAACTCAAACTCTCAAACTTCTACTTAAATAGTCTTCTAAATATTCACAGATGCATCAGTCTAAGAAAAGCGCACAAGAGCCAAAGCCAGTTTGGAAAATGTGATTTATTGTGATATGATATGGCAAAAGATAATTAGGCTACTCAGTTCACAAAAATTCCACTTAAATCTCTGACTAGTACTTCTCATGGATGGTTTTAGAAGCTCTCCTGCTTTGTGCCTTATTTAATCCTCCAGATTGTTCTTTCAGGCCTACTGAGACATGAAATTGTCATCATTCTGCCATATTTAGGCCATATTCCATATTTAGGCCTAGTGATTGTTAGATTTTGCAATAAAATGGTTGAATGAGGTTGTTTTTCCTCTTTTAAGCAGGTGAGAGTAATACTTTGCAGTTGAATTAGTGGAGATAAAGAAGCAATCTCTAGTGTCACAATCAGTAAAGTTATTTCTTTGGACTAAAGAAGAAACAGGAATAGGAATTCATATATAGCCTATGGTTTTCACCTTTACATGGCCTGCAATCTTTTTGATTCTTCTGGATTTGGGCTTTCTGTTGACCTTTTATTCATATCTGCCAAAACGAACTTCCTTTCAAAGAAAGTTGATTGGGACAAGTTTGAATTTTCACAATGGAAAGAAACTTTAGAGGTACTTAAATTACTTCTTTCTTGACTGACCTTTTTTTTTTCCCTTTCCTTTTTTTTCCTGACCTGCTTTGGCATCATGTAATAGAACACAAGTCAAGGAGCAACAGCCATCTGGAACTGTCACTGGCACTTCCCTGTGCTGACTGATAACAAAAAGATAGAAATAGCTTTCTTAAATACATAACTAAAAAAATTGTTTACTGGATTTTCCTTAATAACTGTTTCTTCAGCACACTTGTATTCAGAAGCCCCAGAAACATTAATTTATAAGAATTTATAAGGGAAAACTGTCATTCTTATAGCTTATTTGATGCCTACATTTTTGATGCTGCTTTTTTTTTTTTTTCCCCTTAGGGTTTTCTTCAGGGATAAGAGACAGGATGTTCTTTCACTAAATTATTTTCACCTGCTGTTGTTGACCCCATAGGACTAGAAAAACGTACCAAAATAATGTAGGCTGAAAGCAAATGATTGGCATTTGTAATTTTCAAGGGCTAATTAGTATGAGTTGCTTTTCAATAAAAAGGGGCACATGAGAGGATGGTTTTGATTCTTAGCATGTGTAAGTATTACTGTTCAGTGTCTCAAGATAATTTTTGTTTATGCATATGCATTTAAACTTCAGTTAGGGATACCAGTGGATTCTGAAGAGGTTTTTGTTTGTTTGCCCCTTGTATCAGATTTATAGAAGAAATACCTTACCCCTTGTGTGGCAGTCTTGAGAGACTTTAAACCTTCAGATTAGGAGACAAGAATGTAAAAGTATGCTTTAAAGTTAGAGGAGTTTGTGTTGTTGTTTTGGGTTTTTTCCTAATTCTGCTTTCCATATATGTAAGAAATTGGATGACGGCAGTACCTAATATTTGTTATTCACATGAATATTTTTGTTCATGTATTCCAAAAAATTAGCAAAATTTGAATATGCCATGCATGTGAAACAGTGCTCAGTTATATCAAGCAAAGGATGCCAGTGGATGTAAGATTTTTTTCAGTTCCATTCTTCAAGAATGGAAAGAAATGTACATCGTGCATGCTAAAAACCAAGTAAGAGAATTTCTTGAATTACTTCCACCTGGGAAATAGGAAAATAATTTTAGGAAACTGATTCCAATTACTCTGTCATGTCTTGAAATAAAATATAGCTGTATAACTAAATAAGGCCAACTTTGATTTTGTTATGTAAGGAGTGGAATATCAATGACTACTGAACAGAAATAAGTGTTATAAGAGGTTTAAGTAATGTCTATTCCTTCTGTGATCCATCTGCTTGCTCTTGATTTACCTTGACAACTAGCTTAAATGACTAATTTGCAAGATGGTGTGTCAGAACTGCTGCAGTTCCTGGAGTGGGGGGAAGATGCACAAGTCCCTGTGGAGGCAGCCTGCAGTAACGTGCACTGCTTTAGTGCATGGGCTGAAAGGAGAAAGTGTGATAGAGAGAAGATCTTTTCTGTCACTCCTACCAATCCTCCTGTGCTGAGCATACACGGCCACTGGGACGTGGATTGGAGAAAACAGTACAACGTAGGAGTGTGAAGCATTCTGTGGGTTTGACCAGACACGTGGCTTTTAATTCCTACCTTTTGCATATGGGCAGGGAACAAAACAACATCTTGAGAAGGTTGATGAGAAGTTAAGCTACAAATTTAAAATCATAAGATTAGAAGGCATTGCTCCATGGAATCTAACTTGTCATTTGAATCACAATGAGAAGTCTCACTGCATTAACAGCCCACAGACAATCAAGGCAGAACAAAGTTACTTGGTTTCTTCTTATGAGTTTTTTTTATGTGTTACTGTAGTGTATTGATCCTGGCTGGATTACAGGCACTCATCAAAGCCTCTCTATCCCTCCCCTCTGCATCTGGGCAGGTGAGAGAAAGGATAATGAAGGGTTCATGAGCTAAGAACCAAGAAAGATCACTCACCAAATACAATCACACAAAAAAGGCTTGAATTAGCGATAGTAATTAAATTTATTACTTACAAAATCAGAGCAGGATCATGTGAAATAAAGCAAAACATTAAAAACTCCTTCCATTTTTTCCTCCTTCTCAGCTCTGCCTCCTCTCCCAGTGGCACAGGGAGGCAGGGAATGGGGGTTTATGGTCAGTTCATCACTGATTGTTTCTCCCACTGCTTAGGGAGAGGGGTCATTTCCCTGCTGCACCTTGGGATCCATCCCACAGGAGACATCTCTTCTCCAACATGAGTCCAGCTCATGAACAACAGCTCTGTGGGGACTGCGGCAATGTGAGTCCATCCCAGGGGCAACAAAACTGCTGCTGCTCCGGGTCACTCCTCCATGGGGTGCAGTTCTTCAAGGACAGGCTCCTCCAGCACAGGAGCAGGGCATCTCTCTACAGGCTTCCCACAGGATCACAGCCTTCCCTCAGCAGGCATCTCCCTGCTCTGGCATGGGGCTTCTCCACAGGCTGCAGGGGGATCTCTGCACCTCCATGGGCTGCAGGGGCACGGCTGCTTCACCACGGTCTTCATCTCCAGCTGGAGGGGAATCTCTGCTCTGGTGCCTGGAGCACCTCCTGCCCCTGATCTTCCACTAACCTTGGTGTCTGCAGAGCTGTCTCTCATGTGTTCTCAGTCTTCTCTCTCTGCAATTTCAATTGCGCAAGAACTTATTTTATCTTCTTCTTCTTCTTAAATATGTTATCACAGAGATGTTGCCACCATTTCTAATTGGCCCAGACTTGATCAGCAGCACTTTTGTCTTTAGAGATGCTAGGGATTAGCTCTGCTGGATATGGAGGAAGTTTCTGGCAGCTTGTCACAGAAGCCAACCCCGTAGCCCCCCAGTACCAAAGCTTAGCCCTACAAATCAATACAGTTACCCTAAATATCTGCATTTGTCAGATTTTTTTCTTAGTTATAGTTGTCTATTTTCTTCTTAATTCAGCTTTTTTATGAGGTTGTCTTATACATGGAATTTAGTTGAAATTTTAAGTTAGATACATCAACAGAAACTATAGCGTAAGTCTTTCTTACTTATATAGTTTCTTTATTTCATTATGGAAATTTCTTAGGCTTTTCAGGCCCTGATAGACTTTAATTTATTAGCATTTATTGGCTCATTAAATCTGAAAACCCAGGGAAAAGGATCTTCAACATTATTGAACTTTTTTTTCAATGGCATTACGGGTTTGTGTCCTCACTTTCAAGGGTCCTGCAAATGTTTCGTAACCCTTGGACTATTTACTGTGATGTGAAAATAAAAGATTTTTTTCATGTTATTTTCAGCAGCTGGACACAAGTTCAATAGCAACTCTAGTACTACTTCATCACTCACAGTTCTTATAATTCTGAGTTTCTGTCTTTCTTTGAAAAAAAGCAAAAACCTGGAGGTCACTCTTTTTAAAAACATATTTACAAATAATTAAACAATATTTATTAATAAATAATTCTTTCACAGACCATAGAATGGTTTGGATTGGAAAGATTTTTAAAGATTATCTAGTTCCTACCCCACTGCCATGGGCAGGGACACCTTCCACTAGACCAGGTTAGTTAGAGCTTCATCCAGGCTTGGTCTTGAACACCTATGGGCATGGGGCATCCACAGCTTCTTTGGGAAACCTGTTCAAGTCCCTCACCCCCTCACAACAAAGAACTTCCTAATAACAGCTAATCTAAATTAGTTTATATATTAGATCAGATATCTAATCCAAATTAGATCTAATATAAATCTAAATGTACACTCTTTTAGCTTGAATCCATCCTCCTTTGCCCTGTTACTACAAACTCTTGTAAAAAGTCCCTCTTTGTCTTTCTTGTAGGCTCCCTTCAGGTACTGGAAAGCCACAAGTAGGTCACCCCTAAGCATTCTCTTTTCCAGGCTGAACAAATCCAATTCCTTCAGTCTTATTAAGTACATGTGATTTAGTGATTAAGTACATCTGATTGAGTTTCTAAGGAAATATACCCATGAAGCAATTTTCAAAAAATTGTGCTGGTTAAGCAGGAAAAACTCATCTTTCATCTGATTTCAGACTGAGGTCACCATTTCAGTTTGGAGACGGGATCAAAACCAATTAAGATTTAGAGTCACACCACCACTTCCCATCCTTAGCCAATTATTTTGATTTGTTTTTAAATCATACAACCAGAAAACTGGAAAAACATGAGACTACGTAGAAACCTTTTCATTCTTTTAAATTCTTGACCAGAGGGAGGGCAGAAGACTACATTCCACATCATGCACCCAGAGACTTTTCCCAGATTCCTAATTTTCTGACAACACCCATGGTATTCCTGGAAAGAGATTCCAGGGATGCACACTAGTGCATCTTTTCATCTCTTCCCACAGAAACACTTAGAGTTTTTATTAAAAGAAAATTAACACATAGCAAAAATGATGTTTAAAATATCTTCCAGCCTAGTGCCTCAATCACTTTAACAAGCAGGATGCACAGTCATGTCTGAAGTCATACATGTTACACAGTTCACGTGCATTACAGGTACTTTACAATGTTTGTTAAGCATGTGTAAGAGATAAAGTAGTTTTTCTTTGACTAGAAGATGTTAATATATTATTATGCTAATGAAAGAAATAAAAAGATTGTTTTGTGCTAGTCTGTGAAAAGAACATACAATTTTTTGGCTTTCTGAGTTGGCATGTGTACAGACTGGACACTATGTGTCTTTACATAGCACCTGCAAAGCTGAACTGTATTAATAGCACAATAAAAGCAACACCTCTGTAATTTGTCTGATGTCATTTTATAGAACTAATATTTAACACTAGGCTAAAACTTCTAACTGTGTTAGACTAACCTTAGTTGAAAAAATCTCATGTGAAGTAGTTATGAATAGACATTTGAAGAGCTGTTTCCTCCCAAGATGATTTCTTCAAAATGATATTGTCTTACCAAGCAGGAAAAGGTAATGAGTGCTGCTTTGTAATGCTTGCTTTGATTTTCACAAGAAAATGTTAACTCAGTGTTTATTTGCTTTCTGATGTGCAGATGTTCAACTTACTTGAAGCAAATTCTAACAGAGCTGCTCTGGGAAATATATCTCATAAAGATTTACTTGAAAATCAATAGGTTACTAATCAGCTTGGTCTTTCATTCTAAAAAACAAAACAAGTCAAAAAAACCCACCAAACAAAAAAATAAAAAAAACCACCTTACCAAAACCAAACAAGAGCCCCCACTTCACCCTCATCCCAACCAGTGGAAGTTTCTAAAGGTGGAGGAAGAGATTCTTCCAACCTACCTTCTGAAAAAGTAGAACAAAGGGGTCCAGATGAATGGTCATGCCTGAAGTAGAACAGCCACTGAATCACTAAGATGATCATTATCTAAACATAACCAAATCCTCTGAGGTTCCTCTCTTTGATGTAGAAGTTCCAATTCTCTTGCCAAAGGCAAGAGGTATACTATGGTACATAGTCCTTCCAGCGCAGTCAACTCTTAAGTTGGTTAAAAAGTATTATGAAAATACAACCTTTTGTTTTCATCCTTTTACTTGTGGAAGAGTTGATCCCTTCAGATTTTCCAGCAGGTCTTAAAAATGTTCATGTCAAAGACCCATAGGCCAATATTTTAAAGTTAGAGCCTTGGAATTGTAAAACAGTATCCTGAAATATATTTTCAGCTTTGTAGTAAAGAAATTTATGTAAAGATTTCTGAGTACTGGTAACTAATGAAATTGAACTATGACAGTTAAGAAAAATACTTCTGGCATTGTGTTATATGATGAAAGAGATGCAGTCGCTAGGATACATATAAAATCCTTAACTGCAACAAGAAGGTGTTGGATGGATTGATTCCCTCATCAAGGTTTGCTTTTCCTATCTGCTTTTCTGCTCACATCTGAGGAAAAAAAAGAAAGGATCCATCTTGCCTATGTGGTGTATGAAGAGGTGGGTCTTCTGAGGGTCTAAAGGGCATGGATGGTATGGTTCTCCTGTAGCATGAGAGGGTGACAGGAGAAAAGGTCATGCCAGTCTCCTGGAAAACACAGGAATATGAGACACCTGTGGTATTGGTTGAAGAGCTGGAGAGCACCTCTTTTTCCCTGTGTAAGGGGCACAGAGCACAGCCTCACGGGATCAGTTTGTGCCTATGGTCATCCAAAAATGTATATCTGTATTCTCTTCTTAGCTAGGAGATAAATTTATTCCAAAGGGATTTCTTATTAGGGTGTTAAAGAAGAATGTGGTGTTGTTGAATGCTTGCACATGTTTGTTCCTGAGGGTTGCCTCAAGTGTGCCTTTACCATGCTGTGTGTAGCTGAATGCTATAGAAATGCAAATATCGGATGTAGGCTACATCACAGTCTCTTGCACATAGTGTACTTGTGAGCACCATAGGAAAGCTTAAGCTTAGACAATATTTTTTGTCTCCAAAAGAATCCTTGAAGTGTGGATAGAGTCACATGCAGCATAATAGATAGACAAAAAGAGTGCAGAAAACCCCTTTGCTTAAGGCCCTGAATGAGACAGGAGTGATATCAAAGAGAGATGAAGAATGACACCCTGTATCCCAGTGTAGTTGCACATCACACTGCACTTCCACAAGGTGCTGAGAGTCCATCAGGGGCATGCCACAGAGGAGGCCTCCTCCAGTCCCTGCTGCTACTGCCATTTAGTTCATGTGCTTTTTAATGCTATAATTGGAAAGGATAGATTGCTTTGCATGAAGGATTAAAGTGACTCAGAGCATAACATCATAGGAGAACTCAAATTGGAAGGGATCTCTTGAAGTCATCTCATTTAAACACCTGCTTAAAGCAAGATCAGGGGTCATACCATACTTGGTTACTCAGGGCTTTTGTCTTGTCTGGTTTTCAAGAGCAGACTCCATTAAGTCCTAGAACTGTAACAGGAAAAGGGGCAGGGTCAAATCACAGTAGAGGAAGAAAGGGAAAAGAAAAAGACGAGAAGGTCTGTTTCTGAAGTATATGCAGCAAATATAAATACATGGGAAAAGTACAGATTTCCAATACTGAAAAATGTACAAGGTGTCTCCAATGAAGAGATAATACCAGGGTAGAATAGAAAGGGCAAAAATTAATTTAAATTGAGGCATGCTAAATCAATGAGCTCAAAATGAGTGATGGGTCTCTGTTATGCCATCAGTTATATTAATGAAGTAACTGATGTATTTTAGGTCTAGGAATATGTATTTATGCAGGTATACGTAAAGAATAATACATGAATGATGGCTAATTTTAATGTCTGACTTATTTACATAAATCATTGAAATTCTGAGAAATTATCTGGGGTGCACACAATAGGAAAGTTTATATAAGAGCAGCCACAGAACTTGGTAACAGAGGAGACTGAAAAGCTCTGCCTCAGGTAGTTAGCACTTGATGCTTAGACTGCAGGAATTTGATTGCAATGAAAGAGAGAAAAAACATGCAGGAATGACAAGTATAAGGTAAAATGAAACATTCCAGAAAGTCTATATTATCTTTAGGAGGATGGGAAGTCGGGGTAGAGACAAATATAAGATGTACTATTGTGTTACCATTCATCCTGGATGCTTTATTTGTTTTACATGAAGTCTAAAGGATTTACTTTATACATGTATAGTGGTTATCTCAATGTCTAATCAAGATGTCTTGAATCCCTATTTTTTTTCTCTCTCTCACTTTTTTTCCCCTTTTCTTTTCTAGGAGACTATCCAAGTTCTCTTTAGAATTAAATTCTGTATTTAATCTTAGCTTATGTTTTTAATAAACATATCAATGAACATCTTCAATGGGTATGCTATGATTTATAGTAATTTGCTTCTAGGTCAATCTGTTTCTGTAGGATGCAACTGGATGTCTAGAAGGAGTTTTCAGTTCTCAGAAGCTACGTATGACATTTAGATGTTTTGCAAAATCAGGCCACGTTTGACAAGTTATGGGGAAAAAGATAGCTTGAAATTACAATTACAGCAATTACAGAAGCTCTGCATGTGACTTTTATGCTACAATTTACAATGATAGAAATAATAATGATGAAATATGTTAAATTCTCAATTATCAAAAAATCCCTTTCAAGACTAGCCACAGAGTTCATGTAGCACAGAGAAGCACTGTGATAGGAATAACTGCTACTGAAAGACATTGAGAGAATGATTGTACTAAAAGATGTTGAGAGCTTAAAAAGGTAGTTTTTGTGCAATGGTCTTTAATTCATCTAACCACGACCAGTTCCAGGAGCTAGGTATTAATTAAATGCACACCAGTTAATGCCTAGTCTGTGAATCTGTAGTACTCATATGTTTTTTTTCTTTTTCTGAGGTCCAAATTTTGCCCAGCTCTCATGAACCATCCAATGTGTAATGACAGTAGTTCACCTAACATACATTTTCAGGGTCTCCTTATTTTCCTTGCATCATTAATGCATGAGAAATACTATTGCTTTCTTGAGGAAGGTAGGCATAACAAATATCACTCAGAAGATTCTTCTGGTATTTATGGTTATCAAAAGCCTAAGGAATAAACAGCGAAGACATATCATACCATCCAAGCAACAGCATCATACTATTTAAAGCCTCTTGGAAATGAAAGTCATCAAGTCCTCACCCTCTGCCCATAGACAGAATGTGCTATTTCTAGCTCATGCCATGCTTGACAGGAGCCTGTCTGCCCTATCCTTAGAGGTCCTAGGAGTTAGAAAGACCCTATTCTAACAATCTTTAGTGAAATATCTTCTCATGGACCACAGGGTGCTGAAGCTGTTAAGGAGCTGTGAAAATGATAAAAATATATTCGTGTTTATCCACCATGCCACAGTATCAGAGTGCTGCAATTAGATGCCATAAAAATCAGGAAAGTGTAACCATACACTTCTTTAATTTTGAAGATCTAAATGAGTCACACCTTCAGAGAGAAAGATTTTAAAGCCTCAGCTGCAGCATTTTAAACTGTTTTATAAAAGTATTTTTTTGCCTTCTCAATTCACATGTTTCTTTGCCAGCTTCCTTGGTATATTTTAAATTAAAAACAGGACTGTCTTATACCTCTTCTTCCTCAAGAGGAGAGAAAAAAGAAGCATAGAATGATTGCCAAATCTCACTGGCTAGATAGAAAAATTATGCCATCAGCTCAAAATTGATGTAAAATTACTTCATCCCTTGAAGGGAGGGAAGGTAATAAGTTTTGGAGTCACAGTCCCTAACTGAGCAAACCAATCAAGATTAATGTTATCTTCTGGGCTTATTACTCCAAGGTAATTGATCATTGTAATTCCACCAGTTCAGACTGAGAACAGTATGGCCAAGTTTATAGTTGAAATATGGAGTTTGTGAACAGTGTTCTGCCCAGTTTTGGAGAAAGAAAACAACAAAAACCAAACCCAGTTATGCTACCTCATGAAATATTTATTAAGAGCTAAGGAACATCTGCTGAAACATCTGTGTAATTGTCAGTCCATATAGAAATAGTTTATCATGGCTGCTCACTAATTTTCATTGCGTTCACAATTCTGAATTGTTGGTAAATCTCAACATTGCAAGGCACATCTACAAACAGCATTCTTTCTATGCTTCTATATTAGTCACTGTAAATACCACTTAACCACTGACTTTACAAATATGACACATTGCAGCATAAGTAATTATGCCTTACAAATCAAAAGTGAGATGTGTATTGTCACACATGGGCTGCTGGCTCATTATTTTTTCACCTAAATTCAAATTCTCTCTTTCTCATGAGTAGCAGTAAGTTGTTTCTTATTATTATTCCTATTAATTATTTATTTTTCAGTGAAATAAGAAACTACAAAGATCAGGGTCTCATTATGACTGGTGAAATCGAAGTGTAAGAGGCAGATCAGAACTGCTTCATATCATGGATGTTCTAGGAGATTTCAGGAATATTGTATCCTGTTCCTGGGTGTTGCTTTCACCACATCTTCGGATCCTTAGGAGAGGGCAAGACAGGCTTCTCAGCACCACCTAGCTAATTTTGTAAGCCAATGAGGAAACCACAGGCAGGATTTATTCTACATTCTTCTAGTTGTCCTACATATTTTCTTAATCTTTCAGAAAATGTTGCCTCATAAAAGAGAAGGCAGTTTAATTTTCTGTTAAAAATTATAAATAGTGTTTAAGTATAGCTGTACTATGGGGTCCACAGTCAAGACTGCTTTGAGTAGCTGCTCAGCAGCCTTTATAAGAGTCCTGATCCACATCTTTTTAGTAATTTATATATCTATGCAGCTAAATATATTTTCCAAGATAAACATGTCCAATTAACTTTCAAGAACCATTGATGTTTCCAGTGGTTTACCCAAAATATCATAATGCTCCATATTACAGCTGAAGTGGTACAGAAAGATGCAGTCACTGCTGCCTTATCTCCACTTCTTACACAGATAAAGATGCTGGTCTGTATGTGAGTACTTGGTATTAAACTGTGGATTTTAATATTTGGTAATAATAAATGCTTGAAAAGTTTCTTAGATTCCTTAAAATACATAGCTGACAATTTAAGTTCGAAAGGAAGCAAATGACCATCATCCTTATGATCTTATGTTGCTTATCTTTAATGCAACATCTTTGCTGAAAGTGTGTCAGTTTCAAAATTTTCCAAGTATTTAATGTTTTTCAGTGAGCTAATTAGGTCACTTGTTCATGGCTTACAATTACTTCACTTTACATACATCAAAATATGTCTTAGGTTTCAAAATAGTTAACTTACAGTCTGGTAATTTGGAATAAGTAATTGGTCTTTAAATAGTTGCTCGTTTTTGATAAAGGCCTCTTTATTGATATTTGCTTCAGAAGGGTTAAGTGTAGAAATTATCTTTTTTTTATATAAAAGTGTCTTAGAAATCACACTTTACTGACAAAAGTCAGGCTGATTCCAAAGTATCTGCTAGAAACAGCTACATGATGGTATTTTATGTAAAATAAAGGTGAGTTAAGCAAATTATTTTCTGCGGTTTGGGGTCTTTTGGTGGTCGTGTTTGTGTCTTGAGGGGTTTTTTGTTACTACGAAGGGATCTTATGCTGGGCAAAGAAGTTATGAAAGATGTCTACACTGATATGCCAGCTCTCTAGCTGTAGGGAGCATATGTTAACCATTTTAAGATCCCAAATACAACTGTGACTATGTCAAAGTTGTGTCTGTACTCAACCAGAAAGCAAATATCAGATGGAAAGAAGAATAAAGCCTATCACATTTGTAAAGCACTTGGATCTCTCTCCCTCAACTCCTATATTTTTGTTTCTAAATTGAAGGAGGCATAAAAACTTATATTTGTTTTTGATAAGTCTTTTCACTGATTATTCTCAAATTTTATTGCTGCTTCTGGTAAGGAGGAGACAGATAAGAAAAAAAATGCTTCTTATGACCTTTTCTGTTCTGGAAAAAGAAACTTAAACTAAGCTGCTTGTGATTTGTTATCTTGTTTACAAGTTGGCTAAGTTTTGCTTGTAAAAGGAGCTCCTATTATGATTTTATAAATTATGTTTGAAGGCAGTTTTACTTCTGTCACTTGGTGCAGCTGTGTAGGGAATATGTTGGAGAATTTGATATAGTATTGACATTATTTTATGAAAGCAGTGTCAGGTTTTATTTGTGCAGATGATAGCTAAGAGACCCAAGTGACTGGCAGTTATTACTGGGAACTTCAAAGAATAAAAGCAGATGGGAATGAAATACACCCAAATATGGGACAAAGAAGTTATGCCAATTTGTTGTACACTGTGTTAAGACACAAAGCATTTAATGGCATTACAGATTTCCAGACCAGGTGTATTCTTTTAAAAAGGGTACATTTAAATTGGCATGTATAGCTAATTTAACCTGGGGGGGTGGGGAGAAGTGAACAACAACATAAAAACTAGCTGTCTTGATGACTTCTTCATGCTGAGACACCCAGCATATCTGCAAATAGGACAGCTGTTCCAGAGCACATCATGAGAGTTTTATTCACCAAATGTACAAAATTCGTACCTGAAAGATCAGCGTGGTTATTATGTGGATGGCATACAAATTAGTAAGTATCTGTGGTTTAGGATGACAACTGAGTCCAACCCATTCTTTAGCTTGTGTGCTCCAGGAGTGGCAGCATGTTTGACCCTTCAAGGATCCTTCTCAACTCTTCCTGTGCTTGTTTCAGAGGACTGATGCACTCAGGTGCTATTCAGCTGCTTTTGGAGTTGCAAAGAAAGAAGGAGATGCATCTCCAGTCTGTAACTGGACAAGAAAAGCTGTAGGGTCTATGGCACTCAGGTATTTTACCTAGAGAGTGCCTGCACATGAAGTCTTGCCTTGCTTTCATTATGCTTTGTTTCCATGTTGTATGGACACAGGAATGAAACTTCATGTACTTCAAATATCAGAATATTTCTGGCCATGGTAATGCCAGCAGACAGTAGAAGATGTCAGAAACACTGTAATCTTATTCTTCTTGGATGCTGTTTTCTTCAATTCTCCAAACAATTTTACAGTTTTAAAGTTTCATATTTGTGTACAAAACCCGCAGATTGCTGCTATGAAGAATTTGCCATGGAGGTATAAAAAATTGTTTCCCAAACCTGTGGCAGTGGAAGTAGTAATGAGAGAATTTGAACAAATTTTGTGTTGTTTGAACAAGCAACCATAAAGAGATAACAAAAGTTATTGCAACAGAAAGCAGCTGGAGTCAATTTTCAAGGCAAGCATCCAGTCTTATCCTTCTTAATACTCTACTTCAAATAGTGATGATACAGGATTATTTAGAAGATCAAGTGAAGGAAGAAGAAAGCAAACATAATGATGTTTCAGATACTGTAATGAAAATTAATTTTTAGTTTTTTAATGACTGAATATACTGGAATAATGAAACAAAATAGTTATACTGCAACAAGAACATGTTCTTGTGCAAAAAAAATGGACTTCACAAAACACTGTTAAATATACACAAATTTAATGAGAATATGGTGTTACTAGGAAAACATGTTGTGTGGCTTACATTAAGCATGGTATTCAAATCTCATAAGTATTAAAAAAAGGTATGACTTTCATATACAAACTCATATACTTATTGAATTTTCATTTTACACTTTTTTTTTCAGAAGGACCTGAACTGTTTATTTTAAGTATGAAGACTTTTATCCCTTAACATGGCAGAAGAAGCTGACATTTAAAAAAAAAACCATTAAGTACTGCTGGACTGAACTTGGTTTAGAGCTACAAGTACTGTTGTTGATAACACTGTAGGGTCAGAGAACCAAAAATTGTGCTAAATGTTTAATATTCAGAATTAAATAATGGGCTGGATTGATGAAAGAAAAATAAATACAATATTTTTCATGTATTTTGATGGTTGTAATAATTTTTATATTTATATGCAAGGAGGTGTACTGAGAATCAATGTATTTTCACATTAGCTAGTAGTGTGTCAGAACATTGTAAATAATCTCTATTTTGGTTTTAACTATATAAAGTACAGACTTACTGAGGATCAGCAAAATCAAAATGGTAGTACAACCTAGCAGCAAATTTAAGGCTGACATGTTTATAGCTCATGACTTTTTTTATGGGATCAAGAAAAAACTGTTTTGTTCCTTTTTAACTGGTCACATGAGGCAAAGCCAGCTGTGATTTAAGATACCGCAAAGTGATCAAAACTTATAATTTTACTTATGTTTGCATGAAATCTGAGTGTATATTATGTATAACCTGTTGTTTATCCTGTTGTCAAGTCAACCAGTTGCAATTACAATTTAATTATATGATACATCTTACTATAACATTACAATACATTTTATTATAACATTATTAGTGTATCATTACATAATCATTGTATTATTGCATTATCCAGATTATAATATAATAATAAAGATATATTGTAGTGAATAATAATACTGGCTATAAATGTGTCCCCTTGAGATGTGTAATCTGTGACATTTCTGATTCTATTCTGGTGGTGTGTGTTAAAACCACAGAACAGTTTTTGTTTGGCTATATTCGGCTGTATTGTATTTTCACCTCAAGATTTTGACCAGTGTTTGAAGAAGGGATGTTTTGAAATAAAATATGTTGACCTGACCAGAAAAAATAAGCCTCGTCTCTTAAATCCTCTTAATTTGAATTTAGTAGTTCAGCGAAATGAAGGAGGGGAGACCAGGAGTGCTGGAAACAATGATACATGGTTTCCTTGACAGCTAAAGGATGCTTCCTATAACAGTCCCAAGTGATACGAGAAACCTCAGACCTTGCAGAGAAATCCCCTGTCCAGTATCATTGTTTTAATATGAAGAAGATTAAAGTTGGGAGAGGGAATTGCAGGAGCTGAATCAAACTGGTGAATATGCCAACAACCATGTTAAATAATTTGTCAGAGAAAAGATGAAGTATGAGCACTTGTTTTCAATGTTTGTGTCTTCTTCTGCCACTTGTATGCAGTTAATCCCTTTGATTATGTTTTCAAAGGGCACTCTTTTAGGTTTTCTAGTACAAGCTGAGGCTTGATTGCAACAGTGATCTCAAGAAAGCTGATATAATAGATCAAGGAACAAAGGCTGCCAGGAATAAGATGGTATGTAGGAGAGGTTTATAGATTCAGTGAAGAAGATCAAAACTATCCATGCTGGTTAGTAACTGTCAAAGGAAGAGTAGTATCACAAAAGAAAGGCATTACTTGCAAATCAGGTATTTCAGCCTGAACACTGAGCAGCACTGGTTCTTGATATGGGGAAAGGGTAACTGTGGGAAGAAAGGCATCTACTCTCCCACTGCCTAAATATATTGAAGTCCAGGATGCTCCGTGAAGCTATGGCTATAATTTCCAAAATGTTATGGGAGGAATAATTAGGTTGTTGGTAACTGCTAGGGCTATCCCTTTTTCCTCTATTTCCCTGTTCCCCACATTTGGTCAGTGACATGAATCAGTGCAATGCTTTTCTATTTAAACTCTACCCCTTCTTTGAGGTCATCATGTCATACATCTTATGGTTGTCAGGGTCCTGAGCAGAAAATTGTCACTGTCAGCTGAGAAACTCAGAGTTGGCTTTGCCAGCAACTAAATCAGGAATATGCTGATTATCAGCATTTAAAATGGATGTTCAGTCCCTGTTCTTCAGGGGGTCTGACATAGTGCTCTTTAAGTGACCACCAGATAAATGCCAGAACTTCCAAGAATCAAGTTTTCTGATGAAAACATCTGCCAAAATTGACTAGAAAAGCAATCAGCTTCCCATGGATGAGTGCTAAATAAGAGAAAAGACTAAGTACAAGAAACCAAAGAAATGGAAAAAAATCTATAAGCTATAGGGCACATATTCATAAAATCAAAAATTTTTAATGTCAAAATGTGTTAGGGGAGCACCTTGTGCTTCCTGACTTTTGTTCTGACATTTTACACAAGGATGAACACAAAACCTTCATGCTTGCTTTTTTTCTTTTTCTGATATTGAAAGTGTTTTTGAAAACAAGCAAAACACACAGTATTTTGTACATTGTGTGCAAATAACCTTTTTGAAGCTGTAATATCTTGGCAATTTTTTGAATTATAAACAATCTTCAGACTGGATGAAAAATGATCAGCTCCAAAAGAACAAAGTTTGATGGCCTCAGGCTGTCTTCACAGAACTTTTCAAATGCATAGCAGAATGACAAATTTGCTACACAGCAAATATACCAAACTACACCTCAACAATGAGCAACATTTTGTCCTGTACTTTTTCCAGTATCACCTCTAATACTGACTGAAAAATTGCTTCTTGAATAATGCATTTGGAGAAAAAAATTCAATTTCTCCTCATATGTGCTAGTTAATATTTCTTTCATTATTTAACCAGCTACTCAGATTTTGTTTATCAAATGTTACAATAGCAATATTGTAACACTTTGTTTATTTTAACTCATATCATATGATATTCAGAACGAAAAATAATCAAAAGTCAGAGTTCTAATAAATTTGGTAGCCATGTGTCAAATTTTAATAAGAAAACAACATTATCTCTCCTTAAAGAGAGCTAAGAGGAATAATTTTGATTTTTAGCTGGAGTGTTTTAGATTGAGTATGTGGAGGGGGAAAGCAGAAATTCATTAAGAAATCATGAGTCTATCTCAGGATATTATGTATTTGCTTTCCCAGGTATTTGAAGAAAGTGAAACACACCTATCCGGGTGTTTAGGCAGAGAAATAGTATTAAACATAATTTAATTATTTAAAAAAATATTTAAAGGAGAATGTGTCATCAACAGAAAATCAGAAAAGATCACTGAATAGGAAGAAATAAAGAACAAATCCAGATATTCCAGCTGCTGAGTCACTAAAGAGCTGACAGGAGTCTCGCAGCAAAAACAGAGGGTAGTCTTGATTGTTTGAGAATTTTTCTTCTTTTCAGTCATCAGAGAGAATAATTTGTGTTAGTGAGGTTCTTTACAAACTAGGTTGCAAGGACTCATGCAGTCTATTGTTAATTCACATGTACTGAAATTATTTTTCCAAGAGGTGTTCTTTTTGTGCACCGTAATTCATTCTGAGAGGTTGTTTGTGACTAGTTTGTTTGATTTAGAACTACTGAAGAAAGAGTTGAGAAGCAGCATGGGAAGACTGCACCCTCAGTGCAGTTGTAAGCAGTAGGAAATGTCACACAAACAGATGAGCAGTTTCAAAATGCAGAAGTCATACAGGAAATTGCTTTTGATTGTACAATATCCTATTGAGTTCACTGCTAGGTTTGTTTTGCAAGGACTTGCCTGAACATGCAAAGTATTCATTTTTGTTGTTATGGAGATTAATATTTTCTTTCCAGAATCGTTTCTGCTGTTTCCAGTCCTGGAGTGGTTCAGAGACACCAATCTGTAAGCTGCCATACAATGTCCCTGACCTCACACTGGGTGGTGTGCCTTTATTTCAAAATTCAAAAATTCATATTACATATCTGTGCTTCTAGTCAGTGAGGACCAGGGTTCCTTGTGAGGTACTTAAGTTCACTGATCTCCAAAGGTCATAATTTCGTTTCCTTCATCTTTTATGTTGCCAGTATCTAGCTGTAGCAATTTGAATGCCCAACTCCTTGGGCAGAGGAGTTGGGCTCCACTGCTGTGCAGCTCTTGAATGCCTTTGTGAGTATTTGAATGCCCTTCGGCTGTACTCTTCCCAGTTTTGTCTCACACAGAGTTGTCTGGGTCTGGAGAGCCCCACACATGGAATCTATGGGCTTAACAAGCCTTGCTGCCTGGGAAGACCCACAAAGAGAGGAAAGGCAGAGCTAATACCTGCTGCCTGCTCCCTTCTTTTTTAATTCTGCTGGCAAGGAAGAGTAACAGGAAAACTGTCACCATGTGCAGGGGCTGAAACTGTGCCTGGCCTTATGTCTGCTTATCAAGGGAAGTGTCTGGAGATTCTGTGTGGTCTTTTGTCTCACAATGTGCTTTCCATTAGGAATTTTCAGGATGTGAGGCTTTAATTTTGCAGTACATTAATTTTCCTAGTGGTTCACTAGAAGTGAAATATCAATAATACAAAGGGTTTGTGAGGACAAATGCATTAAAGGGTTTACATGCAATAGTGGTGAGCAACAATGACACAAAGACATAAATACAGTGAATAATTACATTAGTATGAGATTAATTTCCTTATTCTTCTTTAAAATTATTGTACAGACCTCTATAGATAACTGCAATGACACTTGAATCTATGGAGCAGACTTCTGAAGCAGCAAGGTCAAAGTGCTTAAAGAAGAGCCTGCAAAGTTTTACACAGAAGCAGTAACACCTCACTGGCAAGTTTCTGCTAGCCTTACTCAGGATATATGTGTTTGTCCCTACAAGTGATCTTACAGCAACAGGTGACTGTGGAATAACATCCCATTTGCTAGTCCACCTGGAAGAAATGGGTTAAAAAGGAAGGAAAATGGCTTGTAAAGGCAGCAGTCTTGAAAATAGACACGTTTGGTAAGAACTTAGAAATGTTGACATGCTATGAAACATTTACTTCTCTCCTCCTTAACTGAGGTTCACAGCTTAAGTTAGTTCCACCGTGCTACACCATTACAAACTCTATGGCCACTACAGAGATACTTGATCTTCTTTCTGTGTTATGTTGGGACTAAGTTGTTTGCTATTTAAGACTTACTGACATCCATTAAAGACATAAGAAGAATCTCAGCTGGAACACATTAATGCCAGGAAGATTATCCATGTTTGTGTAACTTGAGATAAACTACCTTCAGTGGTTTTAGAAGAGATCAAAGCTCCTAACTATTTCTCCTCCTAGAAATATTCTTGCCTTTAGTCAGAAATGTGTCTCATACGTGAGAGATGCATAGAGACTGTTTTTTAAGTCTTATAAATGCTGAGAAAGAACCAAAACAAATAATCAGAATTTTTCAGAATAACTACCTGACAACTGGTCAGCAGCACACTGCAGTTACTAGTTAGAACCCATCTTAGAATGGAATACTTTATCTCAGGGCACAAATTAACCCATTAGCTCCTGAAGAAAAAACATAAACAGCTTGACACTCAATTCTTGCTTTCTTGGCACAAAGAGCAGCAATTTAAAAAAAAGGCATTTTATTATTCTTCACATATTTCAGAGATATTGAAAAATATATCTTTTTCTTCCTCACCTGAATTCTAGCTCTGAGAAATTTGATGAAACAGTAAGAAAATGGTATAGGCTATAAAGAAAGAGGAGCACATTTTTTGTGCTTCACCTTTGGACAAGCAAATAGGTCAAGGAGAAGGGGAATCTGAATGATGATGGATGACTGCAAACCTACAAATCTCTCCATAATTCAGGACCAGGAAGACAGAGGCAGAAGCTTTCCAAGAAGGAAGGCAGAAAACAACTTTTGTCCCATTTCTAAGCATTTACTCGTTTTCTTGCAGTAACTAGCCAAACACATAATGCAACCTACTCCAGGGCTTCCAGTTAAGGGCTCTTGGCTTCTATTCCACTAAAGTCTTAAATGGTCTCTCATAGCCCTGAGGGTTCTCACTGTAAAAACCTGTCAGACAGTATCTGCTAAATAATGTGGGTGCAAGTATACACATATGTTTAAAAATATGGTGGCTGGTATGCAGGCTAGAGATTAACTTTCTATTGGATTTATTCTCAACAGATGTATGGAACAGATAAAAGCAGATGTGACGTGATCCAGCTCACTCTTAGCTGATGGAAAGATCCACACTGATGTCCAGGTGAGCCTAGCAATACATCAGAATTTCAGGGCTTGTTTATAGACTGCAATCAGCTGTTGAGCAACATTATCTTTTATGGTCAATTTTGATGCTTAGTCTGCCCCTTGTCCCCTTTGCAAATTATTTCCATTCTTCTGGTACATTTTCAAGGAAAAGTGCACTGTGTACCACCATAATGTCCACCACATCCCTTTTGAGAGATACTTCTACAAAATGTGTGTAAACATCTCTTGGCAAGTCACAATTGAACTTTAAGAAAAGTCTTCTTTTTTGGGGTTTGTTTTTGGTTGGTTTTGTTTCTTTTGTTTGTTTGTTTGGGGCTTTTTGTGGGATTTTTTTGTTTGTTTAGTTGGGGTTTTTTTGTGGTTTTTTTTTTTTTTCATCTGTTTTGCTGAATAAATTTTCAGGTACAGGTCATCCATATAAAAACATAATCCATGACTGGGGCTATTGTCAGCAAGTTGCATATATTCCAGTCAAGGGAGTAATTTCCAACCAGTCTGTGAGCTGGTTTGAGAGACCAGGGTAGGACTTTTTTTCCCCAAGACAACAATACATTATGAGATAAATGCTCATTTGAAAAGATCCTTTCTTTTTTTTTAACTCCAGACATTTTTAAAGACCCTTGTACCTCTCTGCTATATTTCCAGGGGTAAAATGATACAACAAAGTGACAGGAGAAGAGCAGTAACAGCAATTCACTACATTAATTTACATTTCAGTTATATGGAAATATAATCTAGCCTGGGAATTATGTGAAATTGGTCATGGTCACAGGATAATTCACTTCATGTGAATATTAGGAAGTTACAAGTTAAACATGACTCTACTGACCAATCTTTGCATGTATTTCACTCATAATTACTCTGTTTCTGGTTAAAGTAGCAATAGGTAAGCCATCATATAGTTCCATCTAGAAAAAAAACCCTATTTTTTTCATGATACATTATGTCACTATGGTCCTTTATTGTTGCTTGCTTTTGCTCACCCAGTGTTCTCAAAAGTCAGAATAACAGATTTCTTTGGTTCAGGGGAAGATTTTCCTGAGGGAAATACTTTGCCGTTGCTATTTAAAACCTATAAAATGCCTGCCCAGAAAGAATACAGTCAAAAAAACAGACACTGAAATACAGATGGACAATATTATTTTTAGTCTAGAAAGAAAAATAAACAAAATAGCCCTGCATGCTATGGCATGTACATGTGTGCCTGCGGATGTCTGTGGTATTTGTTGCTAGCTGAAACTTGTTGCTTTTCCCCACCACAACATTCTCTTTGCAGTTTTGTGTCTTCTCATACTCCATCTCTGAGATCTAGTAGAGCAATTGAACTCCTCTGCCCATCAGCTTTATTGCAGAAGAAAAATGAATGTGTGAGTTACGAGGATGTGTCACTACATTGCTTTAGTTGCCTCAGGTATTTTTGCAATGAGATTTTCTTTATGATGTATAAAAGCAGAACTTTGTAGGTGCAAATGAACTATGAATGTGCTTGGGAATGGAAGATTTTGTGAATGTGTCAAGAAAGTTGGAAATTAAAATAAGAAAAAAGTGGCTAGACAGTTGTTTTGTGTAGACTTTGATTGTCCAAAAAGGGAAAAGCTGTAAAGTAAAGTTATTTATTAAAACCCATCTCATTCTTCCATGCAAGCAAGTACACTGTGGTATGCTCTAAACCGATCAGAATGTGGGAAAACAGAAGCAAAAAATCTTGCTGCAAACACACTAAATGGATTTTGACCTGCTGGAACAGTTATGAGTAAGTAGCCTGGTGTTTGGTGTGCAAGGATGCACAGCTGCAGATCAGATACTGACAGGAAACACTGGACTTTTTTTTTGAAACCATGACAGAAGCATTTGAGGGTTACAAATGGCAGTCATCCCTCTCATGTCTGCCACTCAAGCTTTTAAAAAGATCTCACCAGTACAAGAAAGAGAGACAAATGGAATTTTTCTGCCCAAATATATACTTTGATATGAGGTTATTTAAAGAAATGCAACAATCCAGCCAGGTACAGAACTGTGGCAGAGTTCAGAGAGTCACAAGAACTATTTAACAGCTGACAGCAAAGGAATCTGTTCCAGAAAGCATGGCCAGCTTAGTTGCTAATATGCTACAAATATTTTCATTGTTTTCAGCTGCTCCTCACAAATTTCTAATAAATTTGCTTTATATCTGAGCCTCCAACATCACTTCTTGGTTTTGTAATATAGTCAGAGATATATCTGGGGAAGAATGCAAAATGAGCTTCCAGGTTCAGAACAGTCAGCCTTGGTCCAGAGAGATTTTATAACACAGGGCAACAGAAAATTACAAAGCTGTAATCATGTTTTCATGGTGCTGGGAGCAGTTTGTGGGTGAGATGCATGGCAAACAGATCTTTCAGAGGTGGAGGTAACAAGCAATCAGGACTGTCCATATTCAGAATTAGTAAACTTTTTTTCAGAGCATCACCACAAGAAAAACAAAAAAAGGCCAGGTTGCAATGGGGCTTTAAGCAACCTGGTCTGGTGAAAGGTGTCCTTGCCCATTGCAGAGGGGCTAGAATGAGATGATCTTCAATGTCCCTTTCAAAACAAACCAATCTTTGATTCTATATCTGGATTCCTTACCCAGCATTTGAGATCCTAGGTAACAGAAGTTAGTTATTTCATCTGATCATGAGTCATAAACCTTTGCTACAATAAAACCCAGTAGAAAGTGGCTTCAGACTGAGTGTGGTCAAAAACTCTTCTCTCCATAATATTTAAAACATATATAAATTTGAGAAAGATAATCCTAAAATAATAAAAATGGATAGCATTAATGGATAGCAAAAAAAAAAAAAAGACAGGGAGGAAAAGAAGACCTTCAAGCACAAAAAAACTTCAAAGACAGTTTGAGGAACTTTTTCCTAGACAAATACTGTCTCTAGAAAGTGCCCAAGGGATTGCTTTTTTTCCTACATCTAGGGAAAATTTATACTGGTTGTTATAGCGATAAAGACACATTAGAGCAGGCTGAATCCAAAATGACATTTTATTTTGTAAGCATTTTGAAAGTCAAGTATTATACAAGATATCCAGAAGATAAGCATGAGCCTGATTTCCAACACTGGTAGTAAGATCCAGTTTATCTCCATGAACTAAGATCACAGATAAGAACAGTATGTTAGGAAAGAGTCCACAAGTCTTTGGAAGAGAGAAATGCTGCCTGGCTAACCTTCAGGAGTCCCAGGGGGATGCCATCAGGGCCCTGGGTTCTTCCCTTCTCCTTCTCTCCCCCGGCAATTTAGCAGCCCTCACACACAGGCAGTGTCTTTACAGACAGAGCATGGAGCCATGGAGACAAAAGGTGATCTAATGAACTTAATATATTTGTCTTTGCAAAAAGCTTTTTACCATATATTTTATTAAAGAAAAAAATTCCATGAGACTGGAAGAAAAAATGTTTTATTGACTGAAGTTTATTAATAGGTAGGAAGCAAACTGTAGGTCTTAAAGACCATCTTCACAGTGATGAAAGATCAGCAGTGGAATTCCTTAAGAATCAGTGCTGGAAGTAGATTTATTGAATCATCATTTATGAAACACCATCATTGGTCTGGAAAATAAACCAACAGTTAAATCTCAAAATCTGAGAGGATGCAAGATGTCTCAAACAATCAAAGTCCTTCTAAAGGGCTGCAGGAAATCCCTCGTCAGTAAAGCTCAATTCTATCAGTAAGGTAGCAGATGAGCTTCAGAATAGCCAAATGTAAGGCAAAGGGAAAATAATCTAAACTCTGCTTACCTGCAGCTGAACTCACTACTGGTAGTTACAGCTCAAACTCCTGGTGTTACCTTGTGCAAAAATAGGCCAGAAAAATTAGGGACATCTTTAGGACACCATAAGGAAAAAAATAGGAGGGGCCATCATTTTGCCACTGTGTACGACCTCAAGGCACCCTGTCTCAAGTATGGCACAGGATAGTAAGAGAAGGTGCACAAAGGACAACTAAATTATCTGAGAGGGGTGGGACATCAAACATCTGTTAAGAGACAATACCATTCTATTATTTTTTTTGTGTTTGGATTGAAGGTATTTGAGATGGTATTTTATGTTTGGATTTAGGTATTTATTATTTTTTATTAGGGAAACAATTTTATAACTATGAATTTGGTACTTTTTTTAGTACTAAGGTACAAAATGGCTTTAGATGTATACTTTTAAGGTCTTTTAAGTTTGAATTAAAACTAAATTACTTAATAAGAACTGATATTTAGATTACATTTCTTTTTAACTTAATAACTGATTTTTCAAAGTCTGCAATGCGGATGTTTTTGTTTAATTGCAAAACATTACTCAAATTTATGAAGAAGAAGGAGGAAGAAGGTAAAGAAGAACAATTTGCTTCTGTCTTAAAACTTTTATCTCGTTTCATATTTTTTTCTATATTCTAAAATCTTTAAGTTTTCTACTCTGTAATATTACATACTTCTAACTGTCTACACACTCATAATTTTAGTGGTATTAATTAATTTCAAAAGCTTGTTTTATGACTTTAGTAGTGTTCTCTTGTGAGTCTGTGCTTTTAAGCACAGAAAGGTAAAGATTATCAGCATTTAGAATTCCAACATTTTTCCATAACTGTAATGTTCTGGATTGGTGTATCTTTTCAGGAGTAAATAAACATAAAACACCTGCCTTAGGAAATTTAAAGTCCAAGGGACAGCAGTTTTTAATGACACCATTATTATCAGCTTTCAAAGTGGCATTAGGTTTTTTCCTATAACTTTGCCTGAAAGTTTAATAAACTATCCAAACAAGAAAGTGGCTATCCTACATTTCTCCCTACTTACAATATTAATATTATACCAAATTAAAATCTGAGCGAGAGAAAGAGGACTCATGTTTTTTACCCAGGTACCTCAATTTGCTACCAGAGGAACAAAGGGGAAATTTTTTGAAAAGAAAATGGGAGAACACTGTTCTCTGTATCTTTCAAAGTGCATTTTATTCTGGCTTTTCAGGTTTAGCTGACACAATGTATAAGTAAGTATGGAGTTGGCCATGATATTTCAAGTTAGATTCCTAAGTATCATAATCAAACAGATGCTATAGCAGCATAAACAGACATAAGTAATTGGAGAAAACAAAAATGATTGCTCCAACTGGGAGAAATAAACCAATGTCCAGGCACAGAGAAATTGTTGCTTGTCAGAATGACAGTTGGCAACTTTGCTTATTTCTGCTTTTCCTCCAGCCAAATTGCTTATCATTTTGGGCTTTACATTTTATTAGGAATTGCAGCCAAGGGGGATATTCAATATTTGGCCCAATGTTTCTAAGTTGTTAAAAAAGTGGACTACTTGCCATCAACAGAAAATCAAAAAACATAAATGCTTTAACCTGTGGCTCTTGCAGGAACTATTAGGAGTTATGATTGCTAAACATCAGGGACAAGTTCTTGATAATTGTTTTGATATGCAGAATGGAAACTCCTTTCCTGAACAACCTGATGAGCACCAATAATTTATGCTTTTTGTGATCAGACAAGCAAAATCAGTTTTATACTTGTCTCAAAAAGAAATGTCGGGTGCATGGTAGAGAAAAGACTTAGGTCTGTTACTACACATATACATATTCATGATTATTTGGGGTCAATGTCATCACAGAGATAGCTGCAGGGCATTAGAAGGAATTTTGAAATGAAGGTGGAGTTTCCTTAAAAAGAAATAAAGAGGAATGAAAAGCAGCAGTAGAGGCTGAGAAACCCTGGAGTGGCAGCAGACCCTTGATGAAGAACCTCGCTATGGGTGTCATTCCTGACTGGCAGCTCAGGCAGCATGTGGGACCCCCTCTAACCCCAAGTTGCTTGGGGTCATGAGAACTGCGTCACCATCCAGACTCTGTGGAGCTGCAGGGTCACACGTGGGACTAGAGAGCCCACAACAGCCATGGAAGAGAGGGGAAAAGTGGGGCAACCCATCCTCCCCAAAGAAAGGATGAGAAGCTGCCAGCACAGCTGTGGTGGGCGAGGGTGGAAGCAGCGGGGCCGTGTGTCCGCAGCAGCGCGAGCACCCGTGTGTGTATGGGATTAGAGCTTCCTGTGATTGATGTTAGCAAGAGCTGGAGGTGTTGGTTAGTATTCCATAATTCACTGATTTCCAGTTAATTATCAAAGAATCATAGATTGGGTTGGGCTGGAAGGGAGTTTTAAAGGTTATTTAGTCCAAGCCCCCATGCAATGAGCAGGGACATCTTCTGCTAGATCAGGCTGGTTAAAGCCATGTTCAACCTAATGTTTCCAGAATGGAGTATCTACCACCTCTCTGGACAACTTGGAAAAAATAAAATGCTTTCACTGGTTAGTAAACCAATAAACCAATTTAGTTAAACTATAAGAACTGCGCAGATTTTAACTTGTGACAAAATTCTGTTGAACAGCACAGGAAATCTGTTGAATTCATTAGGAACGATAAAAGCTTGGGTCATGAATTTAGGTACTTGCTGGCTTCTGTGTGAGTAATTTTTAAGAAAATGAGATGTGCATTACTGCATTACTGGTACTTTTGGTGGGTTAGCAGAATGGCACAGAGTAGAAGAGCAAGGCAGGAGGGAATAAGGGGTCAACACTGACTTCCTGGGGCTGGTTCCAGCCCCAGGACAAACTAAAGTAACTTAAAATCATAATCTCAGTCCCTGGGATAAGGATCTGTTAGGCCTCGTATGGTATAAAGGTGTTAAATTGCATTTTGAATTACCTAAAGCAAAGAACACTATGAGAAAATTCACTGTTTTTGCTTCGTGTAGCCATTTATGTGACAACTGGTGACTGCACTCTGAGAGGGGAGTGAGGCAATTATAAAAGGAGAAGGTGAAACTTGGCAGCCAAAGGGCTGCGTAGCTGGTAGAAAGAAAAGTGGATGTGTTCACAGGCAGCTGCAGAGCACACTGAGCCTTGGAAAGCCTGGTAGGCTGGGATGAAAGGCTACTGCAGCAAAAGAAGCAGAAACACAGGAAGAGGTCTGGAAAGCCTGAGAGGCAGTTCCTTCTGAGGACTCAGATCCAGAAATGTGGAGTGGAAATATCCGCAAGTCCAAGGATGATGATGATGAAGAGTGCAGTGTAACACCTATCCAGACACAAAAAAGAAATAACCAAAAACCACAAAAAACCTGGCCATCATCACTGTGGGGAAGAGAAAGAGGTGAATTATGTATGGGTCTTCAGAGTGAATATATTATTCAAATTAAGTTTAACACCACCATGGAAAAATGTCATTTCATACTACGATGTCAGGTAGCAAAAATAGATTGTTATGAAGAATAATGGAGGGCCAGGGATTGTTATGAAAAACATGAGAGCTGTCAAGTACTCCCAGTATTTCAGAAGACCTCAAAAAAGATGGGAAATCTTCAGGTCCATCTCTAAAGCTTATTAAAATTTAGTGACAAAAGGCTGAAAGTGGGGTTATTTTGCTAGAAGGTGTGAAAGTTTTAAAATTAGAATATGGATTGGAAAAAAAGAATGTTTGATGCCATCAGTACAGCCTTTTTTGATCCTCATGATTCCTTAAAGAACTTACTATGGTATGAAATACAGGAACAGCTGTGTATGGAAATACAGGTGTCTATGTCTCATGTAATTACAGGGCAGATCAGGAGGCACTGGATGGACTGCCAAGGAAAGGTAAGTCACATGCCTTAACTGAAATTATGAAACAAGGCAGGTGTCAGCTGTAGTGATACCTTAAAGACCTAGAAATAAAACAACACTTTTTGAGACAAAATTACTATAGGAGGTAATATAAAGTCTGGTCTTTATTGAAGGCCTTCAGGAACAGATACAAAAAATGCCAAAAATACCTGCCCCCACACAGGTGAATATGGTTTTATAAGTTTAGCAAATTAGCATAATTGACAAAAATAATCAATTATAAGCACAAATGATGAAGCAATTCCCCCTTTTGGTTCTACCTCTCATCTAGCTCCCCGTTAAATAGGAACTAAACTTTGTTTATAAAAATGTGACTTGAAGAGCTGGTTTGAACCTTGGCTCCGAGGAAGAACCAAGATAGGATAGGGGCTTTGGTTCCCCTGGCATTTGGAGCCTCTGGAATGTGTTCTGTCTTTCTGCCTGTCAGGGTAGGGAAAAGGATGGAGAAAAGTACTTGAACTAGCTAGAAACTATATAACTGCACAACAATAATCTACAGAGCTACAAATATATATGAAGTAAATATAATAGCAAAAATAATTCTGGCATCAGTAGGATTGGTCTGGAAAATAAATGCAGGGATAAAAAGCAGTTAAATTGCCAGAAGAGATGGTTAAAACTACTTTTACCACAACACAGTGAAATGACTTAGCTGGTGGTGTCTTAAGTCCATGATTGTGCCCTTGTCTGTTATACACATTGAGTATTGCTGTAAAAAATTGTGAGGTATGTGGGAATAGAAAGTTGCAGTATACAACACTCTGCTAAAATTATTTGGTTAAATTATACAAACAGGCACACAGGGAAGTTTTCCCCAGTGACATTAAGCCGCTACAGTTTTTATGGTTGTTGCAAGTTTTTTATTGAAGAGTGCTTTTTCCTTTTTAATTCTTTGCATGCATTGTGCCGAACTATATTGTGCCAGAAGTGAGTAAAGAAAAAAAAGCCAACAGGAAGAAACACAGCTCTGCCTCGTTATGCAAGTATGGCCTTAAGCATGCTCAGTTTTTCTCTCTTCTGAGACCTCTGGTCCACTTTTTGATCCAATCAAGAAAATCAGGTTGCTCTGGGTGTGTAGCCCTGATCCAATGCCTGCCGCACGTGCAGACAGAAGCATGCATGTTCACAAACTCAACATGAGCAGCAAAGTCATTCCCTTTGGAAATGATAAGACAATCTCAAGAATACAGATGCAGAGAAGATTCCTGCATGGGTTTTCTTTCAGGTTATGACATAATGTTTTCTTTTCCCAGGAAGTATATCAGCATCATACTCATCATTTCCCACTGTGATGGTAACAAGAGCACAGAGGGGTAAAAGTTAGTTCTGGCCCCTGATTTTATTCTTCTTCCCAGGCCTCATGTCTAGCCAGTCTGAACTTGAACTATTGAATGAATGAAGAATATAAAGTCCTTGCTCTGTACATTCAAGCTTTTCCTAGCTTTAATGAGATGGAAATGCATTCTTGACTCATGTATTTTATTTATATTTTATTGACCATGAAATCCTATCTTTCCATGGGGACTGTCAATCATGGATTTACATTGTGTGATGAAAAAGGATATGGTTGTTTTGAAGGATTTCTCATAAAAAAACACCAGCTACAAAACACCAAGGAGAAAAAGATAATATTATAGCTAAATAATGAAAAAATACAAACAATTGCTTTCTCAGTATGTCAAGGTCAGCTGAAATAGCTACTGTGAATTTAAGTAGATTTTTGGTTCAGAGATTTTGTCCACCAGTTTCTTAAAATGTTTTTCTTGTACAGAATCCAAGGATTGCCCTATTTTTTTTTTAAATTTATGCTTAACATTAGAGTTAGCAATTAAAATTTTCTGTTTTCTACTGGTTGACTATCAAAATTTTGGCTTATAAACTGGGCAGGGAAAGCACATGAGTTTATCCAGGCATGCAAACCAGATAGGTGTAGCTTCATTGCCACTGTACAGCTTGAAGATATAGTTCAGAAAGATACAACAGCACATCATTCAGTGTTTTGTGTTGGGTTGACCTTTGCTGGGTGCTAAGTGTCCAGCAAAACCATTCTGTCATTCTCCTCCTCAGCTGGGCAGGCAAGAGAAAATGCAACAAAAGGCTTGTGGGTCAAGATAAGGGCAGGGAGAGATTTCTCACCAGGTACTATCGTGGACAAAACTGACTTGACTTTTGGGAACTAGTTTAAATTAAATTAAATTATCAGAGTAAGGAAATAAAATCAAATCTTAAAAGCATCTTTCTCTTACCCTTCCCTTATTCCTCATATTAATTCCTCCCAATTTTCTCTCCCTCTTCTCCACCAGATGCCCAGAGATCAGTTCATAACACATCATCTCTGCACCTTCTTCCACCTCACAGGGAGGACCCCTCACACTCTTTTCCTGCTCCACCATGGGCTCCCTCCCATGGGAGACAGTCCTCTACAAACTTCTGCAATGTGAGTTCGTTCCAGAAGTTGCAGTTTTTCCCAAACTGTTTCAGCGTGGGTTGCTTCAATGGAATACTGTCCTTCAGAAACAAGTTGCCCCAGCATAGATCCCCCCACGAGGTTACAATTTCTGACATTAAACCTGCTTCAGTGTGATCTTTTCTCTCTTCAGGGTCATAGGAAACTTCCAGGAAGCTGCTCCAGTGGTGGTTTTCCAATGGGTCATAGCCTCCTTCAGGCATTCTCCAGTTCCACGGGCTGCAGGTGGATCTCTGCTCCATCATGGACCTCCATGTAGAACAGCTTCCTCACCACGGCTGCAGGGTAATCTCTGCTCCAGCATCTGGAACACCTCTTCACCTTCCTTCTGCACTGCAGGACTGTTTTTCTCATGTATCCTCACTCTGCCTGCTGATATCTTGCAAATTTCTCACTTCTTAAATATGATATCCCAGAGGCACAACTACTGTTGCTGCTGGGTTCAGCTTTGGGCAGTGGTGAGTCCATCCTGAAGTCAGCTGGCATTGGCTGTGTTAGACATGGGGAAGGCTTCTGGCAGCTTCTCACAGGAGCCACCTCTGTAGCCCCTTGCCATGCAAACACAATACACCTGTAAACCTGCCAAGGAAATGCATTTCTTTAAGTGCCTGAAGCCTCAATGTGATTCTGATTTTAAGCCCAGAACATGTAGTCTTGTACTAAATTTATTCCAAGCCTAGGGTTCAAACTATGTCCCCAGCCTCCAGATAGTGTTTTCAATTTACAGAAGTGCAAGGGACTTTCCCAAATAGCTGACAAGTATCTGGGTGCTCATATTGAGTAATCAGTAATGAAAGTGTAAAGGTACAAGTAATTTTTTCTTGTTTCATATCCTTTAATATTTCCTTGGCTTTAGATTCCAACATATAATTAAAAAATAGTTTAGCACTATATTTAAAAAAAAAAGTAATTAAATGTACTTTTGTCCAGATTTTTGTATTTATATAAGAACAGTTGAATAAAGGGTCCTTTCATTTACTCTAATAGGACTTTGCATGACATATTATGCTTTGAAACTTAATTTTACAGTATATTTTCTCTTATGCATAAATCTGGTGGCTTGAATCTTGATCATTATTTATGATTTTATTTTTAACATATCTTTGAAATCTCTAAAACCCACTGATCCAGTTTCTACAATGGTTCAGACAAAGAATCACTCGTTCAAGTGATGCTGTGTCAGTTTATTTCAGAAGAAAATTTGGGCAGGATGAAATTAAGCTATTTTATTCTATGTTGATTTTCTAAATGATCAAAAAGGAGTGGGGAAAGCAATTCATTATAATCAAATATTAGCCCTTAAATGAAGCTCTGTACCTGCATTGTTGTTGCCATGTATTCTTGAGTAAGAGGTCTTGATCCACCTTTGCAGAGCTCAAATGGTCTTTGAACTTCCTGTGGTTTTGTCCACAGTTCATGCAGTCTCTATCCCCGTTGACCGCTAAGAAAAGTTCTTAAAAATAACTGCTTGGATGTGCTTACTAAAAAAAGCTTATGATTCAGTTGTTTCTTTTTGTCTCAGTGTTTTTTCTATTCCAGAAATTACAACCTGCTCCAGCTGCTCCAAGCTACCAGGGGGCAAAGCTATCCCCAGCATGGAACTCACCTCCCCTGGCTGCTGTGTCCATCACAGGATGCTGCTGGTGACATCTCCTCGGGTAAAACTCATCAGTGTTCACCCTAAAGTGTCAGCTGGCACAATGAAAACGATGTGCCATATCACAAAATACTATTTAGAAAACACATTATAATGTATACTAGGGAGGAAAACCAACTAAATTGCAAAATCACAAGGAGAAAAGGATGTCAGACCCTCCTTGCTATGCAAAGTCTTGAATATTTTCATTTGTTGTTAATGTAAATCCTGCCATTGTCATCTCCCTGGTCCTGCTTGAGTTTTTCCCTGTGGTTGGGGGTCACACAATATATATCTATATATCTAGATATATAGATATATATATGCTTATGTTTGTGCTTCAGGGTGTGCGAGAATAGAAAACAAAGCCCAGATCTGCAGGAAAGTAGGATTTTCTGTCAGCTGTGTATTGTTTTCTCCAGTGGTACCTAAATCAAACCAGTTGTAGCTGCCTTTACAGTTGGATTAATACAGTAGGTTTTTTACCCCAGAGGATTTTATTTTCCAGGTCCTTGCCAAAGCAACTTCCAACTTATGTGTGGAAGCATCTGCCTGTCCTCTATTTACTGTCAGAACAATTTACAGTCAAGTGTAGCAAAACATTCTCCCAGAACAATAAAAAAATAAAAACCCTCCCCTAACATGACACTAATATGGAATTATCACTGTAGCAGTCTACAACTTTTCAATAATTGCTCCAAAGACAGAGCTAAAATTGGTTTGCCTGGGAACGTGTTGCAAAACCCAGCAATGTCTGTCTTTCATTCATTAAGGCATTGAAATATTTCCCCAGAAGACAAGGATTCAGAGATGAACGACTGCTCATTCTACTGAAATAAAGCTCAACATCTGTTTCATTCTAAGGACACTGGTATTTGCATTTGAAATTACAGTAAAATGGAAAGTGTGTTATTTTCTGGCATAAAATGTAATTCTAAAGATGTTGCAATTCAGTGTGCATTCTTTTTCTGGATTCTAATTGTGCTTATAAATTATATTCCTATTTTGTATGAAATTGTGAAACTTTTTACAGTATCTAAGTGGTAGTATGTCTCATAATGAGCTGCCATAGGGATGGATCCTTCCCATTCTTCTAAGACATCTTTTCTAGAATAATTATTCATTTTAGCTTTTATCTGTCAATGTCCTAGGTGTTTGACCATGCACCAAAGGAGAAAGAACATGAAACACATTGTGTGGCCTCTGCCCTCACTAGTAGCAGGAAAACAAAGAGTCTCTTCTCCAGCAGGTTTGTTGAAAAAGCTGTGTCTCGAATAGCTGTTCATTGGACTGAAACAAGAAAGAAATGGGAAATGGCTGTGAGTTGAAGTCTCTATCTGCTCTGAAGTATTTGAATCACTTCAGCATTTAAATTGTGGGTACATTACAGACAGCCTATGAAAATGTTTCTTGTCCTTTTTTGCATACCCGCTGACCGGTTTTCTTTGACTGCTAATTGCCTTATTCTGGCATTTCTGAGAAAAAATGAATGCTGCATTTTAGCATGTTTTTAAGTTTTCTCTGATATTGTATTAAAACAATGTGCTGCCCCCATTGCCTTTCTAAGATGTTAGAATGTAAACTGTCAGTGTAGACTAATAGATTGAGGCAACACAATATTCTCAATCTGACCATAACACTTGCTTAGGAAAGAGTATAGGACACCAGATCTGTAGAGATAAGGCTAAACCAGTAGATGTGTTTCTTACTGGAAAATCTCCTGAGGCAAAGCAAGCTTACTTCTCTGCATCCATGGGAAAATACTTTCTATTTGGTTTAGATCCTGAGGGCCGAAACAATAAATGGTGTATTTTGTCAGTCTTAATCTCACAAGGACAAGAGAGATTTTCCTTTGCCATTGCTGTTGGTGATCAGTGTGTATGATAAATTATGACTAAAAAGTGTCCTCCAACAACACTTTTCTTAGGGTTTTACTTGCATGTGGCTTATTTCCAGTAAGATGGAGAGGAATGAAAGAAAAGATTTTGCACTTTAGCAGCTTAAACAGTTTCCAAGTAATGGCCATTTTATAATGAGAAAGTGATGCACTGTAACTTCAGTGGTAGCATTTCTGTTTCTTTAGTGAATTGATTGACTTTTGTAGAGCTAAAATAATTTACATGGGATGAGGATCTCAGTGATGATTTAACTATTTTTGTAAATTAACAAATTTAAAATATTTATCTAGGGCTATACTTTCACAGGTCATCAAATGAAACCCTACTTCCACCTAAACCCTGGGTAGAAAAGAGGAGGTGGTATCTTGTTTATCACTAGTGTTGGTTAGAGTTTGTTATAGTTTTTATTTCATCTTTTTCTCTTTTAGTCTCTTTGTATCCATTTTCCCTGCCATCTTCATGCCAGGTTTGTTATCTTTTTATTTTTTTGCTGTCTGCTCTCCTTTTTTACCATAAGTGACCTTAAATGCACAGGTAATCCAATAGTGCTTTAGTTTTGAACTTTTGAACCAAAAGCCTTCAAGCTAGAGACAAAACATGATTCCTGTCACTTTTCTGTCCAGAGAGAGTTGCATAGGCAATCTGTAACAGGCATGTAACTAAGATTTTTTTATTTCATGGAGTATTTAGGTGGTGTAAATCAGCCTTTCTCTTCTACAAAAGTCAAGAGAAATCAAAGAAATTTGTATCAGGTAGGAGCTGACAATTAAAAGCATTGTATTTTTAATGATGAGGGAAATTTTCAAATGCAGATATCCATATATTTGTTTTTCACAGAACAAACATTGAGAACAAAATCGGGGGCTGATCCTTCTTGTAAGATTTATATTTTTATGCATCCTTTCTACTGCGCTATCAGTGTTCATGTACAAAAGGATCTATCCTCTGTCTCCTCCATCCCTCACCCCAAGTGTTGCCCATAAATGAGCAGCCTACCTCATGCTTATTTCCCCTCACATATAAAATCATAGAATCATTAGTGTTGGAAAAGACATCCAAAATCAAGTCCAGCCTTTGAGTGAATACATTGAAAGGCCACAAACCCATTCTTTGTTGTACTAATGAAATACAAATATAAAATAACTCTCACAGGCATTGATGAGGTATGTTGAGAGACTGTAAAGTGCATATTATTAGGAAAGCATTTAGTAGATAATAAGTCAGCTGGCAAACAGCCACATCTTTACATTAATGATCTTGGACCAATGTTAAATAAGTAATTATGACTGCTGGGATTCGAAGGGATGAAATATTCTTTTTAAATGAATTAATCAACTGAATTATTATTATGTGACATGCCTGTTACCCTCATTGTCCTCCTTATGGTGAGTCCTTTGGACAATTGAATTAAGTTTGATATGCATCTAACTCACCCCAGTGTACAGATAGAAAAGAATTGCCATATTTCTACTCCTGTCTGGTCATAACCACTACTGTATTGCTTTATTTATGACAATGAAATGTAAAAACCTCAGTCTATCCAATGCTAACAAAATCTTCCTTTAACCTTTCACGTTGCTTTCAGTGGGTCTGTCAGCCAAAGAGTTTCTAACTTTTCCTTTATCACATGTGACTCTAACCCGTTAATCAGCTCTTACATATCCTTCCTGAAAGAAAAAGTATTAACCTTTCAATATAATACAATTTTATCATTTTGCTTCCTTTGGTAGAAGAGAATACAGGGGAAAGCCTATCTGTGGACGTCGTTCATCTTCCTCTGATGATGGCAAGAGCTTGGTACCTTATTTTTTAAGGATAAAACCTAGGCAATCACAAAAAAAAAAAAAGAAAAGTAAAAATCTCTTGCATCTGGAAGTCAAGAAAACATTGTTTCACTAAGTCAGAGCTGAGTTTCATGTATTCAGTCTTCTGATTGCGCAGGAACTCCTCCAGAGATATTTGTTTGTGCAGCACAACTCAGAAAGATTTGATGGATAAAATTCATTCTGAAAAATATTTCTTCAAGTGAGGAAGGAAAACAAAGGATAAATCATTATATTGTAAATCCATTCTCTACAACTGCCCAACAACTTTCCTTCTTGTCTTTATAGACAGGTGGGTTCAAATTGGTCTGCAGTCCCTTCCTCTGAGAAGCCTATTGTTTTCTAATGACTAAGTCTTGACTCCAGGCTTAGGCACCTTAAACAGGTTAATTTAATTCAATTTCGATCTCTTAATTAATGCTTCTGCCCGGGGGCGTGTTTACTTTAGATGGGCAGTACTACATTGGAGAGGACCCTGTTGATAACAACATCCACACCCCTCATTCAAGTGAATCATTTAGGTGAAGAACACCCCTGTATTTAATACCACAAAGGTCTGTGAATAACTTTTGTTAGGCCACATTTTTCTCACTGACATGCAAATGCAGTCACATTTCTAAACAGGGTGCCAAATAAATTATGCTTTGGTTTGGATATCTGCATCAGAGGTCTCCATACTACAGAGTAAAGGAAGAATTAAAACTACGCACATTAATAATTGTCCTGATCTCCAGCCCTCTTGCTCTTAATTTTCCTCCTTCAAAATATTTCCTTTTTTTCCCCTTTGGTTATGGTTGCAGTTTGGCAGGGATAAATACACTAGGCTTATGCTTTGAACCCTTTGGTCATTTAAAACTGTGATAGTTTTTTATACAGATTATTCCTGCAGGTGCTGATTCTACATGGATTAGTACTAGTACTTTAAAGAGCAGCTCACTTAGCCAGCTCCTGTTTTAATAAGGCAAGGACCTCTATTTATTCTGGCTGCCCTTTCTTTACATTTAATCTCTTCACAGGGATCTATGGGAATGCTTGAATTTTTATGACTCTTAGATTGGTGCTGAATCCCTTATCTTATCCTTCTTATTTTTTTAATCTATTGATGGAAAACATTACATTACAATAAAAGTCTGCTGTTGGGACAACTTAATCCTGTTGCAATTTTCTTGCAGTTTTCCTGTAGTAACTTAGCTATTTCAAAAACAAGCAGCCCAAACAATCTGAGTAATACAGTGAGAAGTTTTACTTTGCAGATGGACATGGTTTACACCGTTCTACCAGCCCTTAGAGAAGCTTCTCATTCTGAGACACTGGATAGAAGTGCAGGTATTGCTTCCCAAGCAGGAAAATAACACATCTCCTGGTTTCAGACGTGAAAAAAAAAAAAAAAGCAAACTAGAAATTGGATCCATGGATTTTTCTTACCAAATCAGAAATGCAAGTAAGTTTGCTTCCTAGGGTGTATGCTGCAAGATGTCTGCCAAGAAGTGTCTCATTCTGCAAGAACACAACAGGTACAGGGGCAGTGGTGGTGGGAGTGAAAGGCAGGGCATCCCCAAAGTGAAGCTGTGCTACTTTCCCTTCTCCATACATCTGCTTTAGACGGACATACATTCCTGCTCCTCTTCAGTATGAAAACCAAATTATTTTTAATGCCATGGACCATAGTGGAAAACATACACTTGACTGAGACTTACCAAAGTCTGCTGAATAACTTTGACAAGGCTTCTTTTGGGGAATGGTTTCTCTGAGCTAGACAGATGCTTTGCTTTGCCTTCTTGATAGGTTTTGCACTGAGTCCCCCAGAGACAAAGGAAGCAATAGAAAGGAAAGGATCTCCCTCGGGAGCAGAGGACATATTGCAAGTTCAGAAATAGCTGGGAAGGATTGAGGTACACTTACAGCCTGGAAGGTGCCATTTGAATTAACTCTGAGGTGTGCATAATTTATTGGACACAAATACAGAGAAAGGTTGACAGACGCTCTTTTATGTGGCTCTATGCGAAATGTGTTTGTTCACGTAGCCTTTAGTTAATTTCTGCTACTTTAAAGGTTTGTGTGCCTAGAAATCCCTTTTCCTTAAAATAATTCCTAAAAGAAAGAGTGTTTCTTTGGGTGATTGGATAAATAACCAGTTACATTTTAATCTAATAGCTTTTTAATAATTCTCTGCAATTCCCAGAAAACTGGAATTATAACATGTCAAAGAATCAAGACAACTATATGAATTAATTGTATTTAATATAAAACTGAGGGAGGGGAGATAAAAAAAAGCTGCCATTTAGCTTTCATGCAGGTAGTGTTGGTATAAATCACCCAGTACCTCCAGAAAAATAACTTCATCTGAGGGTGATGTTGCTAGATATTCCTAGACAATTGTTAAACTGAACAAGAAGGAAAATGAAATTCAAAACTAAAAAAGAAAAGTGAAACAAAACAATATTCCCTATAATCATGAAGAAGAGGCCAGTGCTTTCAAAATATAAAGGAACACACCACAGCTTTGCAGAAATAACAATTGTGAGTGAACCACCACTCTCAGCAACTATTTCAAAACTACTGTGGGGAATCTGGAAAGTCTGAAAATGTTTATTTGCTTACACACCTTTTTTTTTTTTTTTTTTTTTTTTTTTTTTTGTCTGAGAATTCCCAAATCACCACCAGGGGAAGTTGTAATCAGGTACATATCTTGAACTTTACTGCACTGGAACAGATTTTCCAGAGAAGTTGTGGATATCCCACCCCTGGAAGTGTTCAAGGCGAGGGTGGATGGGGCTCTGAGAAATCTGGACTAGTGGAACATGTCCCTGCCCATGGCAGGGGGTTGGAACAAATGATCTGTAAGGTCCCCTACAACCCAAATAATTCTGTGATAATTCTATAATTCTAAGAAATTTTATGAAGAATTTCTAAGAAGAATTCTACATCTGGAGGTAGCATAGGAATATTTGTACTGAGAAATTTTTCCTTGCCATAGCCACAACAATGTTTCTCAATTAACATGGAGCCTATTGTACACCAAACTGCAGAAACTTTCTGGCAGAGGCCTTTCAGATTATCTAATGCTCCTGATATACCTGCATTACTTGCATATTTTGTGCGACCTTCTGTCCCAATGCTGAAGAGAAAGAAAAAATATTTGGGAGGTAGGTGACCAGAAGTAAATAAAAAGCTATGGGAAGGTAAAAAGCCCACAGCAAATCATGCTGCTTATGTACCCTGAAGTCAACTGAAGAAAGAATTCTCGGAATATGAATGGTGTCACACCAGAGGAAAAGAGAACTGCCAAGATCTGTTTATCATAAGTGAATATTGTGTGGATTTAAGTGGAGCCAATTTGAATAACTTACACTTTTAGATTAAAAAAATAGAGGTGACCAGACTGCTTCTGGGATCCTGTAATTCTAAAATATAAAAGAGAATACTCCAAAGTATACTTTCTTCAGAGGAATTTAGGTGACTCTGCAAGCAAACTGCCTTTATTCTTCCAAGCTCATTTGTGTTAGGCCTTTTGGAAAGGTAAAGAGGGGAAATGTAGTCTAACAGAAATTTTTTAAAGTACTTGAAAGCCTATTTCAGCACGTTAATAGACTAGAGAGGTAAGTTATGAACAGTCTTGAAAAACTGTTTTTACAACACTCATCCTACCCTTTTCAGCTGATAGACACTTCAGACTCTCTGATTCAATTAAACAGAAAACTAGAAGTAAGAGTATTTTGGCAGGGAAACTAAATTATATCAGCTATGTAAATCACTTGTCAGGAATCTAGCAGCTGTTTTCCTGAATTCATGAACAGCCAGGGGAAAACTAAAGCTGTGAGAGTTTACAAGCTGCTCACCAATTCATCCATTCCTTTACACAGGAATAATCTGAAACTCTTCAGCACCCACTGGAATGAAAACTCATCCATGCCAATAAACTTTCCACAGGCAGGCTTCAATAATCTGCCTGCAAGATTGCACTTGAGACTCCCTAAAGAGGGCACTAGAGTGTGATATTAGCACTGAGCTGTTTTGTCTCTTCAGATTATTTTCTTCTGCAAATGCATATGGGGAGCAGTGAGAGAGATCCTAACTCACTCAGGGGAGCAGGCTGTGCCTTCAGTTGCAGAAAGGGGGAAGAGAGGGAGGGAGAAGCAAATACTGATGTCTTTCCAAAAGCAGGAAGGAGCTCCTAACTCAGAATTTGTGCCATTCTCTCCACGTCTCCCCTGGAGGCCCATGAAATAGCCAGCCCAACCACTGAAGCTGAAGACCATAAGGCAAGAGTGTGTATACCAGTGCTCCAAGGGATGGCTGCAACAGAGAGCTCCAAGGGACAAGTGCTCCAAGGGATGGCTCTGGAGTTCTGACTTTATTTGCTAGGGCTTACCCTGAATGGTGTTGAAGAACCATTAACTTCCAGCATGGGATAACTGTTCCATGAAATACAATGAGATGCTTGTACACATCTTTAAGCTTTGGTAATGAGTTGCTTACCTTAGTCCCTCAAAGTCATCCATATATCACCCAGAACAATTATTCCAGACACATAAACAATATTACTTTAATCAATACCTACTAAATTCTAAGCACCTTGAATTCAGCTGACACACATTGTAAAAATTGCCTTCAGCAATATTTTCAGGAAACTGGTATTTAAAGATCAGTATATGTTTGTAGCGACAGATATAGATATGCTTTTAATTACATTTAATGACTGTATACAAAGAACAGATTATTTTCCTCTCTGTATAGAACATACCATATCTGAGTACAATTTATAATACCAAAAATCTCCAATGCTCTCAGCAGTTCAAAGGGGTATTTCAGCTGCATAAAATTTAAAAAAATATCTTCGCCATAAGTGATCCTCTTAAATTAACGTGTGTTTTCTTCCTGCATATGGTTTGGACCAAAAATATTCTGAATGCTGGTGGCTGTCAAGTGATGTACATACCATAAAATTTTTCTGTGATATTTTTATATTTTACTGATGTATGCCAAGCAACTGGGTACCACAAATATATGATGCACAGACAGAAATTTAAAGCCACAGTTGCTTTCCAGACTGTTCCTGCAACAAAACTTGGATTTCCAGGGGCCTAATTGCATATTTTAAATGAAGCATGCACTTAAATGTCTTTCCAAGTCAAAACCTTTTTCTGTAAACTCTCTTGCCTGCTATTTTTACCCATTTTCTAGAAAAATGAAAACCAGAGCTCCCACTTGAGTGCTCTGATATACGGTGATCTGAAGGGAAAACAGAAACACTTTTTTCAGGGAAAAATGTCCTTCCTGTTTTATCTTAAAAATATATTCTAAGAAAAACGACAGTAATAAAGTTAACATTTATAATAACATCAATGTACAGCAATATATAGAAGTGTAAAGCAAATAATAGTAACAATGGAGAAACTTTTAAATGACCTTCACCTTAACTAAATTATTGGCTCTGAGAATATTGTTATTAATCTCCACACAATAATTCATTAAATAAAGTGTATTTACTCAGAGGGAGGAGTGGTGTCAGAATTTTGCCCCAATGAGTTGACATTTTAAAACAATTTGCTGACTGCCTGTAGTGGTAGCATTTAAAAAGCAGATTTACTGTTAAGAAGCCACCTAAAAAATGCTTTGCAATAACTAAATATTGTTTGCTGAGGTCAACAATTTCTTTTTTCTGTTATGATGTATGGATGCAGAGAAAATTTAGGAAAAAAGGAGAATAATCCAGTAGCTAATAAATACTTTTTGTTTTAGTAAATATTTGTAAATATATTATGAAGGTGTATCAATGTCTAATTTTTAGCCCTGACATACTATTACCATAAATAAAATACAAAATTTAATTAAATACACATAATAAAATTTTGGGCTTCTTTAATATACTGGTGTTTCTGGCTTGGTTGAATCCCTTCTAAGTATCACCAAATTGTTCTAAGATCCAATGATTAAGAGGCAATAGGAGAGAGACACTCCTGTAAAACAATAATATAATACGTTGATAAACAAGGAAGCATATCTCTCAGGAAGCATAAAATAAACTACTTTTGCTTACCAAAGAGGCTGAGGCTAAAATTGTGATGTTTCAAACAAACTGGTTTTGTTTTATGTCTTTCTCCCTCCTCCTATTTTTCCTCCTCTCAGTATTTTTTCTCTTTCTCATTGACCCCTTCTCCTTTTTACTTTTTCTCCTCCCCTGTTTCTTTCTATGAAAGCTGCCTGTTCATAGAGAGGAATTCATAATGGAACTTTAACATTCTACAGTGCAATTTCAAATCATACTTGTACAAGTTGACTTTGGCAGATTTTTCAAAGTAGAGGGTTTTATACAGCTATGGTGGGGAATCTTGTTCTTAACTTTCTTATTAGAAAAATAACTCTGCTTCCAGGTGGATGATCTATTATAATGGGAAATGAGTAGCTTATCATTACAATGAAGAAAGTGAATTTTGGCAGAGAAAATAAACAGCACACCAGTTCTTATTTTCATACCACATGTGCAAGTTAAAATAGAAGTCTGTGAAATAGAAGTCTGATAGTGAATATATATTGAAATTATTGAAAATAGCTGTGCTTAGCTGACTGAATCTGAAAGGCAGTTACAGCAAAAAGCTCAGAAGTAAGAAAGTTACAGCAGGCAAAAATATGCTAGAAAATAAAATAGAGTTCAGTAGGTAAGAAAGCAAAGGTTGATGGATAAAAAATTAGTTGAAAAGTGCTGACACCTTATTAGGCATGTTGCAACTTAAGAAGACAGGGTTGCCATTAACGAGGGTTGTCAACATTTTTTTTTCTTTGTTCATTTATTCTATTCTTTCGTAATGATCAGGCACAAAATGATGTCAAAGAAAATATTGAATGATTTGTTCTGAAACATCTGAGAAAATGAATAAAGACCCCAGATTTTCCTCTGTTCTTCCCCACCCATCTTCTCACCCTGCACTTGAATCCTTTTAATGGCTTTTCTATTACATTTGCCTTATATTGCCATGTCTTTAACTGTATCTCTTATTTACCTCCTTTTGTAAGACTTTTTCTACAGGCTTGTTTTTTCTTCTACCTTTACCTACAACCTCCATTTTCTCCCTTTTCATACTCTCTAGCACTGTACTTAAGAACAGTGGATACAGCATCAATAGGAGCCCCCAATGCATCCACTGTTCACCTGCAGTTTACTTTTCTTTTCTATAAGTTTCTCCTTTTACAGGAATCATTAAGTGACTAAAGTAAATTATATATTTGTGGGCTATTGGCAGCTTTCAACAAATAACAGTTGTGTAATTTATTTAGTGACAATTGTTGGTTTCACACTTTTCACAGATGAAAACAGCTAGTATAATGGAGTATGTTTTTATGTGGTTTTATGAGCCCAAAAACTTCCAGACAACATTGCTAATTCACAAAATGTCCTTGAATGATAGATTTAGCACTTAAATCTTTTATTTAGGGGAAAGCTATACATAATTAGAAGTAAATAGAGAATGTCTTGTTACATAAATTCCTGTGGAAAATCTAACATATTCTTTATGCCAACAAATCCGAAGGGAATAACTTTTGCCCATTGAAATGAGATCTGCAGCTACCATTTTCAGTAGTTCCAGGAATCTGACAGCCCAACAAGTTTCTGCCCAAGACCTCCCTTACAAACTGCCTTGGCAGGTCGTTTGTTTTGCATTTGGCATACCTGGTTTGTGAAAACTTTAAATGTCCTAAATAAGCCTGATTTTCTCCTTTTGGGGTTACTACATCCTTCAATATTCTTTATGGCTGTGTCTGTGGGATTTGTTTGAGGACAGATATCTCAAACATACAGATAAGAACTGGGGTCAGAACAGAGGCAGAAAAACCCAACCAGCTGTATGTGGTCACCCAGCCCTTTTATAAACCTCTGTCGAGGAAAGGTCACTATGCAGCATCATTAGGAATGATGCCAGCAGGAAAAAAAACCACATAAAATAGACCTGTTTTCTATTTCTTTTGTTGGGTCAGGATTATCAAGGCTAAAAAGATGACAGCAATTACTGTCTTCAGTAGGTCATGCCTGTGCACAAAAGTTACATCAGCCATTCTACTTTCCATTTTTTTGGTCTGTACTGATACAAGAACACTGCAACAAATATCACATAGAAAAGCAATGTTGTAGATTTGCATGGCTGACTACCTAAATTTTTGAGGAAAAGGTCGTAGGAGAAAGATATGCACTTAAAGTGTCAAGAGGCAGGAGTGATGGGCAGCAGTGAGGGGGTTAAGAAATAAAGAAGTCTAGGAATATTCCTGTAGTGTAGGAGAGGTTATCTCTGTGGGATTTACATATTTATATTTATACGTCTATAATCAGAAAGAATGCCTTGCATCTGACAGACAACATAAAAACAAAAAATTAAAACCCATCTAAAATATGTCATTTTTATTTTGTAAGTTTTTTTACTACCTTTCTCCTCTCCAATTCTTTCCAAAGGTTTATAGTTGTTGGTACAGAATTTATAAAGTTTCATTGTCCATGTTTCAGAATCAGGATGTGCTGCCTGAATACCTTGTCTATGTTTCAAATACTTGTAAAAAAGGCTATTTTACCATAGAGAGCAAAACTTGATTCTTCTGTCTGAAAATAATTTGGGGAGGGGTGAAGGTTATGATCATACTGAAAGGTGAAATGTTTCTGGAGTATGCTGCACAGCACACCTATCAAATTTGCATCAAATTTTCTTTTTCCTGCTATGCATTTGAATGAATCCACCCACAGTACTTTAGAAGTGTAGATAATAAATTTGGGATATTTCACAATATTTACCTTCTCAGATGTAAAGATCCATTTTGACACACTGATCAGCTTTTTCACCCTCTATAGGAAATTGGCTCTAGCATTGACTTCTTTACATGAAGCATTAATAAAATGCCATCTTTCTAAAGTGAGGAACTTAGCCATCTCCAGCTAAGTTTTCATCCTCCAGCTCAAATGACTAAGTCAAATATAAAGGAGTGTAGACACAGGTGCATATGCACACACACCCACCCACCCACCCACACACACACCCCCATGAAAGACATCCACTCTTTTCATGACTGATGCTGAAGATACCTCAGTAACTTAGATTCCAGCCATATTTAAAGATAAGTCACTTTAGAAGTGTTTCATATTCATTACCTCTTGAGGTTGCCTCAGAGCTATGCACGGGTAGACCCCATGGCAAAATCCTGGTTCACTCATTATTCTGAGATTTTGACACAAATTTAACATACTCTTCATTTTACCCATGGAGCAAAAAGCATCTAACATTGCAAGTGAATGAATAAATGAAATCATTCCAATCACAGATTTAAAAAAAAGAAATCAGCTATCCTTAAAAAAAAAAAAAAGACCCTCAAACCACAACTAAACTAGCTAAACTAAGTCAGCCAAACAAAACCTTGTCTGAACATGTCTGTGATAATTTTTGACCCTGAGCAGTAGCAGAGGCAGAATAGAAAGAAAGCAGTACAGGATGAGGGAAAAACTTCAGGCAACCTTGTCTTGTCCTGATCGAACTCTTGGTTTTGTCCCTCTGATCCACATCACATCACAAAAACACTTGAAACTACACCATATGATGAACTATTTTGTGTTTTATCATGGAGTTATAGAACCATAGAATGGTCTGGGTTGGAAGAGATCTTAAAGATCATTTAGTTCCAACCCCATGCCATGGGCAGGGACACCTTCCACTAGACCAGGTTCTTAGAGCCCCATCCAGCCTGGCCTTGAAAACTTGAATACACTAGGGTTGCCTTCAGAGGGCTTATCAAATAGAATACCTTATATACAAAAGGTAAGTTACAGGGAGGAAATACAGATATATAATAGCCCTCTAAGCCAGTAAAGCAAAAATGTGACAAGAAAAAACCCTAGATGCTAAAACAAGAAAAATGTAGGTTAACAGACCAAAAGCAGCACAGGACAGGATAGGTAAATTTAAGCAAAGGACCATAATCACAAAGTAGCTAGATTAATTCTTATACCTAGTATTATATGAGTTAAGACCAAAGTTCTGCTAGTTCCTTTGCATTGTATGAATTACTGAACACAGATTAAACTCAAAAATTTGTAAGTAAAAATAAAAATTTTGCACTTGTCTATACTTCCAAACTATGAATAGTCTTTAAAAACTGCAATGCTTGTTGGACATAACTTACAGATAAGAAACTGAAGTTCAGTGAATGAATTGATGTGATCAAGACCATGGCACAGATTTTGACAAAAATATGACAAAACTCTAAAACATATGTCTTGACCACTAGCAAAAATCAGGAGTTTATAGGAAGGAAGAAAACACTACTCAAACCCTGTGACAAATTTTGCAAATCACCAAGATTAAATTGTGAAAGATATGTAATTTATCAGAGCAAAAGAGATAATGTCTTTAACTAGGACTAAACGTTAACATTTAGTCATGTTATGATTGATTTTGTTTTAAGATGGACACTTATATTTACACTAGTACTTTTACAGTGATATAATAATATGCACCATATACTACAATGTAAGAGGACTGTGTGTTTGGGCAACTTGAAACAGAATGCTCACATAACTGTAGTTAAGTAAGTCATTCCATCCTACTACAATTTAAAAATTCCTAGAAATGTTCTTCCATAATTTCTCTTGAGATGCTTGTCTGTCTTACTATTAGGGCTGCAAGTGAGATGTCTTTTAGAGGGCTTGGTATTGCTTTTCTTCACAGCTTGTTGGCTAGGAACATTTGAAATGCACTAATCCTGAAGTGAAAATGCATCATGTTTGCCTTGCATCCTGTTTTCTTTCAATACTGGACAGTCAATATTTTAAGTGCCTATTCAGGTCCCTTTTGTATGAAATTAAGAACATGTATGTCGTTTTAAAGTAGTCATGCTTTTGTCTTGCTTACACATCTCTTATACAAGAGGGGAAGATAAATGATATTATGAAAATGCACTTAAACTCTTTCTACTTTAAAAAAACCCGATACGAAATAAGTCTAGTGAAAGAGTTTCACCCCTATTATAGTAATAAAATATCAGCCTGGGCTAGTTATCTGAACTCTGAGAGTACCTCTGTGTCCATCCTACTCCCAAACCACACATGCATCTTAGAAAAGAGGCTCAGTGGACTAAGAAAGATTACATGGCAGTCTGATTTTTTTTTAACAAAGAAATTTATGTTTCATAATTCTTTACTATTTATTGAATTTCCAGTTCTGCCACTTAAACAGATTGAGTAATCCATGCACCAGAGAGTTTATCTGTATCTTTCAGTGGTGCTATATATTGAACAAGTTACAACACTGTAGAGGAAGAGTGGCAGAATCAAGAGTATGTTATTTCCCTGAGAAGATTTTTGGAATTTCATATTCGGTGTCTAATCAGTACTCCACCTTAACTGTCAGTAACTTTCTGCCCTAGGAGAGACAGCAGTGAGCACTCTTCTGATTTTAAGCTCACATTTAAACTGAAATACTGCATATATTGTTCCATATATTGCTCTTGAGAATACAATAACCATATGAGCAATTTATGGTACACTTTGGCAGAAGAACAGGGATGAATTGAATTTATTTCCTCAGGAAATGCTTTTGCAATCCCAGGTCTCACTCAGAAAATAAAAAACATATTGCAGAGCACCTGGGGAAATCACCTAAAATGCACATATATCCTGTAGTCTAGAATCACAGTCACAGTTGCCAAGTAACTACCTTTTTGAAATATAAGAGATCTGATTATGGTCACTTTTCTTAGTGAATAACTGTGAAGAAATGGAGGAATGGCTTTCCTAGAGACTCCCTGTAAAAACAGCATGCTGAATATTCTTGGTTTTTTTGTAATTTTTTCCCAAATCACTGTGGAATATGCAGAGCTGTAAAAATAGCTTAAGAGGCACTGCACATATTTAGGTATATTTAGATTCAAAATACATTATTCTTTGGACCCCTAACTAAAAGATTGCATTTCCTACCTATTACCTCCTTGCTCTGAATGAATGATAAATGAGGGAAGTTAGAATCAGCCAAAAGAAAGAATTTCCATCCCATATAATATGGAAATTCTAAACAACATTTCAAAAATTACAAAGAAATAGAATCTTCCACTAAGCTAAAGGAGTTTTTTCCTATATTGATTTTTTTGATGCACAAAACAGGAACGTTGACTACAGAAAGATATGTTTAAAAAAAAAAACTAAATCAGGGGGCAATGTGAGAAGTAATTTCTTTTTCTTTACCATGCTGCCTGTCTTACCGACACTCAGCTGCTGCCTGGTACCCATAGGGAAACATCATTCTGTGTGGGAAGCACTAGTGACATAATTTGAGAGAAAAGTCAAGAGTAGGACACCACATTACACCAATAACTTCTCTCATCAAGCCAGTTATGATTTTCTTATCTCCCTCATAAGTCATTTTAGTTGTGCATCCTGTGCTGAAAAGTAATTCCATAAGTAATCACTAATAAGATTACAGCTCTGAAGGGTTTAAAGATAACAAAAGATTGGCACAGAAAAGTCATCATTTTCTTTACAAAAAGTGTGTAGGGGGTTTCATATATACATGTAATAAAAAATAATTTAAAAGGATGAAGATAAGTCATATCAGTCAAGGGTAAAAAAGCTGCAGAACATTTTATCTTTTATGTTTTTGTTTTTAGGAGATGTAGGAATTGAATGCTAATATCTTCTTTCCATGAGAAGAAATTAATGTTATCTAGATGCCCTTTTTCCTTTTTGACAACATGCTACTTTCCCTGGAGGATTACATGTTTTTTTTTTCATTGTACTGAGGCTGGTAGGCACAGTATCTCTCAGAAAATAATGTCAAACTGCTAATTACCAAGAGCAGTATTTAAATAAGCTGATCAGATCTGTTATATTTCAGTTCCTTACTTCTGAAACGTTAGCTGAACATAAGACTGTTCTATAAGTGCCATATGTACCTCATTAATTATTTCACTGGGTCAGTCATGTTTGTATCAAATGCCTTGTATTCATTGTTTTCTTTGGACAAATCACATGTGAATACATGTATTTATTTTGAAAATATATCTGTGTCTTTTTAAATGACATATAGAACTTGTCTTACCCAGTTTGCTGGTAATTCTGTCTTTGCATCTCAAAATCCAGTACAATTCTTTTTTTGTGTGTGTGTACTGAGATGGACAGGAAGAGAGGAAGATAAAGAGGCAAATAATAAGAGGTATGGTCAAATTTAAAGCAATTTCCAAACATGAATACTTCCTGCGAGAGACATGAAAAAGACAAGAGTTTTGATTAACATCAAGGATATTTCAAGCAGCATTATTTACCAAAGCATGCAGGGATGACATTGCATAGTAATGAGGTATAATAAAATCATTGGTGCAGATGTGGAAAAAGCATTATTACCCTCCTTTCTTTGAAACAGCAATTCCTGTATTATTTTTCATTGATTCATTATCATGCTCTGAGACAAAATAAAGTAACTGTTTCTCAAGAACCTTTTGAAAAAGCTGTAAATGAGAGAAAAAATTTTCAAGATAACAACTTAAAACTGGTTTCATATTTGAGCACTGAAATCAATAAATTAATCTTGAAATACTATCTTATTAGGAAATTTTATTTTCGTTACTTAAAAATGGAGAAATAAATTATATATTGGCATGAAAAAGACATTAAAAGAGTGACAGCACCACTTAATTTTTATCATTTTCCTCAGGAAACTGAGCAGAAAAATATTTTGAGCAGAAACAGAATATACAACCCTCAAAGTTCAGGAATGTATGAGCCGAACTATCTTTTTTAGCCTCTCTCTTATCCAGAACGAAAGGGATATCTGCAGTTGACAGCACCTCCCACACAATAAGAATATGCTGCAGAGGCGTGTGTGCACATCCTTATGAAAGGACTTCTGTCAGTAACCCCTCCTCTCCCCATGTCCATCTCCATTATTTGAAAATGGAATCCAGGAATTGACTCGACAAGAACAGAACTGAAATATCAATTTGGTCTCTCCAAGAATGACGCAGTCAACAGTCGATGCGCACCTAGCAATGCACACTGCAGCTCACTCACGTAGGAGAACAACTCAACTTTCCCCTAACCTCTTTTGGAATCTGTATTGTTGGTTTGGTTTGTTGTGGGGTTTTTTCCAATTTTCCCTACTTTCAAAAATCAAAGGAAATTGTATAAAAACCAAAAGAAAAAGGGCTGGAGAATATGTTACACAGTGAGAAGCTTACTGAGTTTAACAAAAAAGAAAATTATACCAGATTAAGACTAACTCAGTGACTTCAGCTCAACAGTAGTTGAATGGGTTGTAACAACTAATTGACTTCATATTACAGGGATAAGGGACATCATATTCAATGTTGATTCCAAGAAGTCTGGATCGTTTCATGCCAGATTATTTTCTTACACCCGCCATGGTATGAGGGTTCTTTGTAGTTTATTTCCCAACATATAAGTATAGCTGAAATTTACCATATACATATCACTTAGATTTCATTCATCTCATACCATTACCCGTCAGATCACCTTCCCCTGTTGTGGCAAGTGTATGCCATGTACTCTTAACATTTTCTTCTGTGATCCTCTGCTTGACTGTGCACCTGTGCACCTTATAATCCATTGAACTCATCCATCCATCCATCCATCCATCCATCCATCCATCCATCCATCCATCCATCCATTCATCCGACCCATTATGATCACCAGCATATTTGTGTTTCTGCTGAGAGCAGTCCCATGGTAGAAATGATGGGGCGATACTTCACTGTGGCAAAAGTGCTGGCCATTCCTGTCATGACTAATGCAGTGTTGTGACTCCCAATATATAAGACATAACATTAAACAAATATGTTTATAACACAGAGAAGCTGGACAGAATTCAGCCCTTAACGTTGCAACATTGTCACCTGCTTAAAAGACTGTCCAATACCACAGTATTGCTTGCAAAAATATCATCAGCAAGAAAAGATCTGATGTAAGAGACTGAAGGGTTGAGGGAAGGCCAAGAATAAAATGTAACAATCTCTTGTAGTCATTATGCTTGTGCTAAAAATGGAAATGAATAATAAGCCTCTGGAGAAAACACCTGGAGAAGATGCCTGTTATGCCCAAATTAGACTCTAGGAAGTGTCACTGTAGCCAGCAAGGTGCTCCTTTCTCAAGTAAGCAGTCCTTATAAGTCTATATGTTCTCTGTATAACGTGGAGATGTGACTTTCAGACACACTCAAGCTAAAGCCCTTTAGAATGTCCCCTGGTCAGAGTGTGCTTACTGCATTAGTTAGTATGATCATATTTTAACATGCAGAATTAAGGAGGAAAAGAAAGAAATCAAGTCTCTCATTCAACTAAATTTGTTTCAAATATTTAAATTATAATAGTCCTCAGAACTTGAGAATTCAAGAGCTAAAATGTAACAACTATGCCACCATTATGGCAAGACTACTAGCTACAATAGGTAAGTTCAAGAGTTTAGGTTTCCATTACTGAGGGATTTTAAGATAAAACTGGCTAGAACCTTTCTGGAATGCTGTAAATGTCTTTGAGCATTTTGCTCTTTCCTAGTTATATTGAGAAACTATTGAGACTATCTTCAAACTGCTACGTTAAATACTCTATCATCCCCCTCAATGAGAAACTTACCTTCTTTTTTGTTTTCATTCACTTTTTCTTTTATCTCAACTCACTTCTTTTTTAAAAAATGCTTCCATTTATAAAACAATATGTAGTCAAAAAAATTTTATTTGCTCTTTTAGAAAATACCACAAAATAGGTCTAATAATCTTGCATGACTTGGATTATAATTCAGGTTTGAACAAGGAAATGAGATAAAACAAAAGACTAATTGTTTTACCAGAAATTAGGGAAAATGTGGGGAAGAGAAACCAACTCTTGAAGAATATCTGTGCTGGAGCTGTTTAAACATCCAGAACCATAGGATGGCTGCCATAAGCAGCAGACCAAAGGGAATGAAAGAAACCAGTTTGAGTTAGTTGTGTAGTGGGCCAATGTCCAAATGTCCAAAGCCCTGATATGGTTTTCTGGCCACTCATTCTATTTTTTATGACATGTATTTTGAAAAGTGAAGTGTTGAACACTATGAAACACCTTGCTCTAAAGTAATTTTACTAGAATGTAAACATCTTTTTAAGCAAATTCCATTAAACAGATAACATTTATTGACAGAGAATTTTCTTAGAAAAATTGGAATTGAAAGCTGGTTTTTATTTTCAGTTTGCTACTGTAGACTTTCTAAAGTAGATATTTCCTTCATAAGATTTTCCACTTCCCATTGTTTAAACAAAATATGATTGCCTTCTTTATATTAGAAATAAACCAATTATGGAAACTGTCAGAGTATGGAAATGCAAATGAAAGAGTGGCCAGAAATTTAATTTTGCCTCTCAAGAGCTTAGAAAATTATTTTGTGGGAAAAGCATGTTTCAAATTAGTTCACTACTAATACTTTTAAAATTACAGGCTTCATCTTGGAGATGCTACTGTTCAGCTTTTAAGCATAAATTCATGCAAATTCCAAGATCACACACAGTAAGTGCTTAATTTTCATTCATAGTTGTCTTGAATATATAAAAATTGGAAAGCTGAATGTTGCAAATTGTCTTTTCATGGTAAATCCATTATGTACTGTAACTGTTTTGAAGTGTGACTTGTTTAAATAAATACATAGTCTCATTGAGTTTGCTGTGATTTTTTCATTGTAGTAGGACAGAAATATTCCTAAATCCTGTATCTTGGAGGCTGATGTAAAAATGTAGATTGCCTATTCCAAGTATAGTAACTTGATAGTGTCTGATTTTGTAGCTACAGATGTTTGTTCTTTAAAATATTACATATATGCTTCATCTGAAAAATGCATGCAATATATAACTCCTATGTTTGAGTCAATGAGAAAGAGATGATATCTCTAATAAAAAAGCCCACAGGTTATCTTGTTCACATACAATGCAGTTCCTATTACTGAACAAATAAAAGATACCTTTCTTATATTTCTGAATGTTGATGTACTTAAAATTATTTCATTATAATAGATTATTAAATTAGGCCCCAAAAGACCATTCTAACTTTAGAATGGTTTGTGCACATCAGAGAAATCAGTCTCAATATGTCAATAAGTTTATATGACTTATTTCAATTTCCCTCAAAAAAATATATGCCTAATATAGGAAAAGAAATTTAAAACCAAAGAAACAATTGTTCTGAATCTATTAAAATTATTTGAAAGAGGGAGGATTTTCTTTTATATAGCAATTCACTCACTTCAGCTTATAAGATCACAGAATAAGTTAGAATATGAAAAAGATTTTATTAGACTCTCCATGTATTTTCAAATTGACGTAAGTGCGTTCTTCTTAGGAATTAATATTTTCTTTCATTTTTAGAATACTTCTTTAATGATCTATTCTGCACATGTACTGATTTCTGCCTATCTCTGAAAGGAAGAGTTCATGGGAGAAAAGTGCTCAAAGGCAAAATCATTCTCACGGCTGATGAATGACACTGCACAACACACAGCTGGTATTTTGCATTATTTAGAAGACAGACTGAAATTTTTCTGGAATTAACTTTTTTGTAATGATAGCCACAACTGGAGTAAAGATCCAATATTTTTGTTTCTTTAACTTGAGCATGTAAGTTTTCATAAAAGACCAAGAATCACAAGGTTAGGCCTCATCAAAGTTTTCAAAAAGATGCAAATATTAATATTTGAATTATGACACTGTTGATTTAGAATAATTTCACTGTTTCCTGTATTTTCAACTGAACTTGGAAACTTCAGAAATCAAATTCTGTCTATCACTGAGACCCAGGGACATCTTTTAGAGCACATAAAATTTTGAGCCACGAAGATCTGACCCTGAAAGATGTCAATTCCAGGTAATGGCAATTAAGGTCCAGAGCATTTTCAGGAGTTTGTATCTCAGTTCCTCAATTACTCAGACTCACTAAGGGGACAAATTCTCTCCCTTTACTTTCTTTTTCTGCTGTGTCAGCATTACAGCAGTCTCAAAGGCTAGCAAGTAACTCAAATGGAGAGGAGCTGACCATTCTTAAAACTGCTATTTTATGTCCTAGAAGAGATGAACTATGAGACAGGTTGGTCATTTTCTTTCCAATAGCAATTGGAATAGACATGCAGAAATTTGTGTGTCCTTGTTGGGAAGGGTGTTAGCTTCACTGTTGGAGCTTTTGTGGTTTTGGATTTCCTATTTTATTCAAATTCTAGGGGAAAAAACAAAACAAAAAAAAACAAAACAAACAACAAAAAAAAAAGAAATAGCACACAGCTGTGCTATTTATCCATTCTTGTTATCTTTTTATCTCTTGCTTGTTTGTTAAAATGCAGAGACCACCCATGCCAAGACAGCATTGACCAGAATCTATGGAAGATTTGCAGCTCAGGGTCCTTAATAGCACCAGCTATGAAATGACCATTCTGTCAGGGACAAGCTGGCTGCTGGTCTCAGCTGGAAATTGGTGCTGGTTTCATTACTGAGGTCAAGAACAGGATGGTGTTCTAGCAGAAAGTGACAGCCAAATGTCACTGGAAGTGGAATAAAAGACATTCCTATCTTTAATATTCACAGCCTCCATTCCAAAGAGAAAGGATAAAAAGTAGAAGAGGTTGGCAATTTGCTTCTAAAGGCCTCATCTGCCTACTCCAGCTGACATCTGGAGCACGTTGCTCCCAAATGACTCAGCTCTTACAAATTACTATAAAGTGGGTGAAGTTCATTTTTCACAGTGATCACAACTCCATGAGCCCTTCTATTTGTGTCATATAGTTACTTTCAGGGACCAGTCTTGGATCAAAAATGGGTATCAATCTGGGAAGGCAGGAGCTTAGTATGGAATATGTGTTTGCTTTCCTAGCTAAAGATTACGAAGGCTTAGGAATCTAGATATTCTAGAGTAATAAACACATTCCAGGACACAAGGACACCTTTGTCTCCCGTGACCATAGAGATGATATTCCACATACTCTTGTACATGGAAAGAAACCCCAAGAAGACAGAAAACAGTCTATTTTCTATAAGGGTATTACTTACCTATTAATAAAATCCTTAAACAGAGATTGGAGGGGTAAAGGCAGTGTGAGTGACAGAAGTTCACAGTTACGAATTAAAAGAGAAATTTGAATAAGAGCATCAAGATTTCTTGAGTAGGAGGAGATAAGAATTATTCAGAATAAGATCTATAGACAAGAAACAGGAAATTAGAGGTCAGACTATTTATTTATATATGCTGATGAACAGCATACAGGAAAGGGGCTGAAAAAGTTATATAAAAAAAATACAATTTTTTTTAGAGGGACAAAGAATGACCAAGGAACTGTGTCTATTGAAATAATGTGGGAGAGAAAGTGTTATATAAAAAATTAGGTGAACTTCAATGCTGAGAGAGAATTTGTAGTCACTGTCTAATAGCAACAAGGATTAAGAGATAAAACAAAGACTAAAGGAAAAATGTAAGGGTCATAATTTACTCTAGGCAGAGATGTAAAAAGTGTCATAAGAGAGAAACTTGGTTAAAGTATAAAATGCTTATTAACTCCACCCCAAAGAATGAATTTTAAAAACTGGTGGATGGTAGATATATAAAAAATTAAATTTAAAAAGCATCAGGAATATGTAAACACAAGGAAAAAAAAACAAAGAATAAAACAAAACAAAACAAAACAACAACAACAAAACCAAAAAAAAGCCAACCAAACAAAAAGAAACCAAAACAGAAACAAACCCAGAAAAACAAAAAGGGTATGAAATTAGGTGCAACTATCAAGCAACTACTTTGGAGCTAAAAAGTGCTCATTCTATTATTGACTTATTATAATACTTTGAAACAGTTTTTTCATTTTCTCTGTTAATTTTAAAAGAAAGTGCAAGGTCTACTCTACTCCAATTGCTTGTAGGTGAATTTGAGCATGAAGGTATTTCATGTCTTTTTTTATCATTAAATAAGCCATCTGTGATCAAGTGACTAATAGAATTAAGATTGTATCTTAGCACAATATTTCTTAAGGAGATGATAAAATGTTTGCAGCTATCTGGAAAATAAGGAAGAAGTTACATGCCGATGGCATCCAACAAGACAACAGGTTTGGGTTTTTTTCTCTAAGTATAAATTTTGTCAATCTAAACTGATTTCCTTCTGCATAGGATGTCTGGCTGGACAGAGGAAAGAAATCAATGAGATTTTCCATCTTTCCTTTAATAATAGCATAGATATCCTCACATGACCTACCCATAAATTATGCAAGAAACATAGTTTTGGTGAAATTCTTACAAGGAGGGTGCAAAACAGTTGATGATGTTGTGTGGAAGGATATGTTAAGGAGAGTTATGTGAGTTCTCTTACTGCTTATCTCCTCCTCAAGTTTTATTAATACCTGAATACTGCAATGGAAAACGTGCTCATTAAATTGTAAATAACATGAAGATATAATCTAGGAGAACAATATGGGAAAACAAAGAGTAAAACATGTGAACAGGAACAATTAGCTGTTATAGATGTAAGATGGAAGCCAACTAGCTGGAGGAGTCCTGCTTCAGACCCAAAAATGGGTCTGAAGGTGTTGTAGAGCATCATGACCTGAAGGTGTTCCACGGTGTTATTAAAAGGCAAACATATTATCAGGATGTATAAAGCAGAGCACAAAGCAATCCTGTTTTGCTTATCTGAGAGCACTTCAGCTGAAGTAGAGAACTCTTTCAGAAAATGGATGGGTACTGGCTGGAGATAACTCAGAGGTCACAGGAGGCCACAAAGTAGTGAGTTTAAAAGCAGCAAAGATTCAAACTGGATTGTTGTGAGGTGTGCAGGAAGAAAGACCTGCTGCCAATATCATACACAGGATTGCCTGGGAAAGCTGTGCTCTGTGAAGGTCTTTAAGAGACTGGAACAACATTTGCCAAGAGCGACACTGGAAGAGTTGATTATGCCTTGGGCATCTGAGGTCCTTCTCAGCACCGTGTTTCCATGGCTCTCTGATATCTGCCATTTTCTCTAAAGACTGAGTTTCTTGTGGTGCTGGGTTTGACACTGAAAGTTGGGTGGGCTAGCTCAAGGGGTGGTTTATATGGAAGCTTTGCAAAAGAGTAAATAATTCTGACATCTGCAGTTTTCCATAAGTGTAATGCTAGAATTGCTTGTTGCAAAGAGATATGCATGAGCTGAAGTTGCTCCTTGGGACAAAACTATTCATGGGATATGTTCTTCATATTTCATTTCTGGAACTGAGCACACAAGTGTGTTCTCAAATATTTATCTTACATAAAATCATTTCTAAGACACATTCTTCTATATGCTGCAAGCAGAAAAACAGAGAACATGATTCAAAACATACCCTTATTCATTTTAACCCAGAATGGATAGCTTGAAATTGTGTGCCCCAAGGGACTATTAACAAAGATGGTATTCAAATTAGATTAAAGCTGCCAGACATGATGTGAGTTATGTCTACTCATTTTCTGCAAGATTAAGATTTTTGTTTGTTCCCAGCAATGTATGTCAACATGAATTAATGCAGGTATTTTATTACATATGAGGCAAAAAATCAGACTCATCATTTATCTACAAAGGAAAATACACAAGGTCATGTTTTCTGGGTTACTACTCTAGTTATCATGTCACACTATAAAAGAATCTCCCCACCAAAGGCTTATAAGTTAATTAGATCTGATTTTTCTCACTTTTTTTTTTTATGAGTTGTATTTACACCTGTGCTAGAGTAGTATAAATGAAAAAGTATGAGGAAATATTTAAATACTAAGAGTAAACCTATTTCCTACTCAAATTCTGTGGGATTGTGTACATTCCTACAATTCTGAGCATACTGCTTTTTTCTTTTTGCTAATACCAGATCACAGTATTAATTACAGCAATTATGTAGTATTGTCTGAGACAAATGTCTATGTTCTTTCCCTAGTGTGTTCTGAGAAAGCAGCTATAGAAAACAGCTAGAGTTTTGAGAGAGTGAGAGTGAGTCGCTTCAGGCAAAGCGCAATTCACTTCTGATTAAACAATTTTCCTTCAGACAGAAAAGGACTTTTTATTTCAGTTTCTGCTTAAATGGATACTTATCTTTTTAGTATAACATCATCTAATAGCAAAACTGAAAATTCTTGATAAAGGGGTAATTGCAAAAGATTTTCCAGGCAGAATGCAGGAACTGAGAAGAGGAATCCAGATTTGAAAATTCAGAAACTGATGAGAAATGTAAATAAGTTCTGACACTGGAAAAAAAGGAGAAAATCTGAAGAAATTAAATAGGTCAAAAGGACTGCAGCATTTAGACCAGGAGAATTAAAACAATAAAGCTCGGCAACATGAAGGTCTTTAACACTTTTCTAGACTGAAAAGCTATAATTTTGCAAGCATGATATGAAAGCAAACTGAATATTAGAGCAAGTTTGAAGCATGACAAAAATTGATCATATATAATCTGAAAACACAGCAGCTGAAAACTGTAGGAGGCAACTTGGCCATTCAGTTTTGGCCAGTTCAGGTTGTTTCAGAGGTCAGTGCCAGGTACAGAGAGAAAATGGCACAGAGCACATAAGCAGAAAACTCTATATTCCCTGTCTTCCTCCTTTGCCTAAATCTAATTTAGTCTGAAATGAAAACATAAGCTTTCAATTTATGTCCACTAATAATATCTTGAATCTTGAAGCTCAGAAACTTCTATAATAATTCATGCTGGTGTGCAAGGAGAAAAGTGGCCCAGAGCTGTTCCTGTCAAAGATTCCATAAAGCAAGAAAACACTGGTAGCATTTTTGGGGCAAAGTAAGATGGTGTGCCTTTCATGCCTTTCAGCTGAATTGCAATTTTGGGAAAAGATCAGTAAAGATTTGGTTTATACTTCAACTATTCATTCAAACAATGAATCAATGACAACAATGTATGGAGGAAGAAAAGTCTGTGGAAGGTGCACTTAGGTTGTCCTGGCACAAATTTCAGTCCCACATTATGTGGCAGGTGGGCTGGCAGCACCAGTGCTCCAGGTCCCAGAGTGAGCAGATCCATTACAGTATCTGTGCTCTTTGAGGACCCATACAATACTGATTTCTTTCTAGACTGGTGGTTTAAGTGCAGGGGTTTATTTGCAATGAAGTGATAAAGAGATGCACCTGGCTATGATACCAGTGATGTAAGACTGAGAGCTTTTGGGTGAAACTTCACAGAGAAACAGTGATTCCAGCAAGGTCTCCCAAGGCAGTACTAAATACAAGTTATAATTCTTATACCATGAGAAATGGGAATGTTCTCAAGTGAGAGCAGCATTTTCTCTGGAGTTTATCTGATCCAAACTGCTGACTCTGCTGACCCAAGACAACAAAAACTGATTGGAACCACATCAATATAGGGCAAGAAGGGACAAAATGCATCATTAGTGGAGAACTAAATTTAAAAATGTTCTAAACTATGATTGAAGAACCTAACAGAATACATAGATAGTTCTTGTTCCCTAATAAATATTGTATTTCCCAAAGAAAAATGTTTCAAGGTATGATCCATGAACCTGGCATATGAAAAATACTATTTTGCAAGATTATCCAAAGGGGTTTTTGTTTTGTGGATGGATTTCTGTGTGGGATCCTAATTGCTACTATTTGTAACATTTTCAGAATAAAATTTTAGGCAATGCTTTCAGCTTTTCAGTGAACAGTTGAATAATAATAAAAATAATGTAGGCTGTGAAGCATTGTCTATTGGAATTTCTTAATTATATTTTGAAAAATAAAAATTTATTTAAAAACTCACAACAAACTATTATCAAAATTGAAATAATACTTCTTAACTGTTCTGGTGACTATGAAATTATATTTTCTCAGTGTGCCACATAATAAGAATTCAGGCTTTCCCTTTTCTCCAGTCAGGCCTGCACTACTTGTGGTGCAATTCAGGTTTCCTATAAGAGGCTCATGAATGTCAGTGGATCAGGTAAGAGCCTCTCTCTGAATACCAGTGAAGTGATGTAGCTCACAATAAAAATTAAGTTAAAGTGTGAATTATCTTGTAGCAGAGTTCATCTCAATACATTCAAATAAAATGTTTCAATGCTCAAATACAGAGAGTTTCCATTTGGAAAAAAAAAAAGCATCAATATTAAATATTTAACCATTACTATATTGAAATTTTTACTAATTGAGAATTTTCTTGGGGTTGGCAGGTGATATTTTGGGGGATGAGAAAGGAAGCTGCAATTTTCTTCACAAACCATAGGTTTTGATCATTTCCAAATAAGTACTATGGAAAAAAAATATTCAGAATACTTGAGCTAGGCACATTTATGGCCTTTTTGGGAAACTGAGATACTAGTCCTGAGATATTATGGAAGTTCTCAGTCTACTGATGGAGTGTATCCCAACAACTTGCAAAAGAAAATCATTATGAACTGGCAAAACTGTTCAATAGTGGAACACTATTGAACTTTCCTATGCACCTGCCATTTAACATAAATATTTTGGAAAGCAATGTTTGATTTGAAATTATTTGGGATATGACAGAAGATAGAATATGTTGAACCAGATATTGCAATCAGGTACAAATCTTGGGGCTTTTAAATCATTAAAATAATTTAATTTTTATTATGACACTGTCAGAGAGAACAAATATTCAGTCATTTAGTTTTTCTGTTCTCATTAAATATACCCACATTGCTGCTGATAAGTAACAACATTCTAAAGATAGTAGGAGTCATTGTGAATTACATTTCTAACAATTACATTTCTTGAGAAATTTATTAATTCTCTTTGTATTTAATGCAATTTTCATATCATCATGCATTTCAGAAAATAGGAGATCTGATTTTGCTATGAGGACTGCTGGACATATATTTTTCAGATGAGGCGTATTTGATACTCATCAGCCAGACTAGTTTTTCAGTTTAACAAGAGTACTTTAAAACAATGGAATATCTGATACCTTAAGAGAAAAATCATGTATTCAGTCACTGTAGGAGTTTAAAGTGATTAGCTGAAAATACCCAGAAAAAATGAGGAAAAAAAGAACTAGAGTGCTGAAAACTGATTTTTTGGGGACTCTGGAGCTTATACATAGCAAAATACTGTCCTGAGATAGAGGGAAATATTATGAATGCTGAATGCTGGTGAGCTCATGGGAGCGTGTTGTAAGAGCCAGCAGATAGATTATGACTAGAAAAGTATGACTGTACAGAGATCATTGAATGCAGGAAAGAGCAGCTGCAATGCCTGTATGCTCAAGTTTAAAGAATGCTCAAGTTTAGAAGAGGCTCTGAGGAGGACAACAGCACAACTGTTGCCAATATCAGACTTGACCTTGATCTATAAAGGTGGGCAGCTACATGACAACACAGCAATGAGACACGTTGCAAAAACCCATGTCATGTAGCTTTGGTTGATGGACACTGCAATCTGTGCTTTTATTCTTTTTCAAAAATATGTATCTCCTTCACTTTTTCTATGACTAAAACAGGGCACAGAAGTTTTTCTGCAATATGTGTACCCTTGGATTTTTCCAACATATGTTGCTTATGTATCTGGTTGCAAAATAGCGTGTTGGGTTGACCTTGACCAACTACCAGATGCCCACCCATCCTTCACTTCCCCCACTCCCTCCCACAACAAGACAAGGGGAGAAAATAAGATGAGTAAGGGTCAAAATAAAGAGAAGGGGTCTCTTACCCTAACATCACAGGCAAAACAAACTTGATTAGGGAAATAAAAAAAAAATATTGCCAATTAAAATAGATGTGAATGGTCAGTAATTAGGACAAACAGTAGTTTCCCACCTACCCTTCGCTTTTTTTCCCAGGCTCAAATTAATTTCTTCATTCCCACTCCTTACTTCCTCCACATTGTGCAGAGAGGATGGGGAATGAAGCCTGTGGTCAGTCTGTAAAGTTCAGTCAGTTCAGCTCTGATGCTCTTTCCTCCATGCAGTTTTTCAGTGCTCCAGCATGGGCTCTCCACGGGCTTCATCTTCCTTCAGAACCTGACACCTTCTCTGGCATGGGACCCTCCAGATGCTGCAGCGTTGATAGCTGATTTTACCTGGCACTCCATGGTTTGCAGTGTGGGTATCCACTCTGGGATGTTCCTCTCAGCTGGCTGCTCCCCTGGGGTGTCTCCAGGAGCTGCAGGAAAATCTCTGTTCTAGTACCTGGAGCATCTCCTCCTCAGAAGTCCTTCCTAGGGTCCATAGGTCCAACAGTTTCTCACACTTTTTCACTCACTACTAAACAGCTTTTTGTCTTTTTTAAACAGGTTTTTCTCAAGGTGCCCTACACATGGCTGAAGGGCTTCAGCTGTGTCCAGCAGTGAGTCAAACAGGAGCTGACAGGAATTATCCATCTCCCACATGGAGCAACTCTGGCCTCTCCGCTTAGAGGCCAGGGCTGCAGCCCACCCCCCATTGCCAATACCTCAACATCCACACCCAATAGGAGCAGGCAGTAAGTGACAGCTCTGCAGGAGGGTGGGATAAAGGAGAGGAATGAGAAGGCCCACTGGGAGTGGGTAAGAGAATATTTCATCTGGGCTTTAAGAGTCCTTTGGAAATGGGATGCATGCAGGCAGTGAGACTGAGCAGCAAAAATAAGAACTATGGCTGGAAATCTCAGAAGCACCAACTGCCCACATTAAAAGTTTGGTAAATAAAAGAAAATGATAATGTCAGAAACAGAGAGAAAGGGAAAATACATATTTTTTTTAAAGTTCTTATATTCCTGTTATCTTCAAAGTCTTGTTTACTTATTTTTTGTGTTTCCAGCAGAACTTATAAATGTAGTGTGTTTCAAATGCTAATTTGCTGGATTCAGGCAATTAAAACATAGCAATTCTGTTTTGAATGCTATTAATCCCAAAGCACAATAGGAATCAGGGATTCCCTTGCATTTTTTAATCCCCTGCACACGTTTCTTGTAATAAACTGTTTTGCTGGCTTGTTTGTAATACATCTTGTGTTACATTCTGCACCCTGGGCAATTACTGAACTCATTTAAATTCTGAGATAAGCTACTTTTCTCCCCTTTTAAGTATTAGGTTTAAAGGTGACACTAAGTTCTGGGGATTCTGAGGGTTTGAGAGCTCAGTGAGTTTTCAGAGTTTACTAAAACTTTCTTCCATAAATTAGACTCCTTTCTTTAAAAAAGCCCAGACCTTTCAGTTTAAGCATAACCAGTCTTCCCCCTAAATGCTTATTCCAAAGCTCACTGAAGTTAGTGGAAAGAGTTCTGAAGGCTGCATCAAACTTAAAATGGAATTTTGTGCCCTCTATTACTGACAAAAGCTCTGCACACACAGAACTACCCAATGGCATACTCAATGTATTGTTCTTTTGACAGAATTTTGCTCTGTATATTCTATTGCCTGCCTTTCCCCACACTCTCTGAATTTGTTTTCCTCTCTGTGCCTTCTTTTCTCTTTCTCATGCTGCTTTTGTCCAATTTTGTTATATTAACTCAGTTTTCTGTTACCATATCTCCATATGGACAGAAAACAACACATTGTCCAAAAATAATTTTCACTTCCCAGAGTTTCAGCTGGTTCAGGAACAGGCAATAAGAATTTGCTTAATACCTCCATCTTAAGGACTTACACTTGTGAATAATAATGAAATTATTTAGAATGCATTTAATTGCAAGCCAAGATTTATAGACTTGGATATCTAACCATAAGCTTCAAATCCCACATTTAATTACTTAAATGATCACTCATTCTCAAAAGTCCTCAGCATTCTGCACTTTTAAAATGTGGCACTTTTAAAATGTAACTCTTAGGAACCTAGGTAGATTTAAGAACCCAGTGTTAATCACTTGGGTCATTAACCCAGGTTAATTACCTGGGTTTAACATGGAGGGTGATTCTACCAAATCTCTTCTTAAAATAAAAACTCAATTTATAGTTTCTAACTTTTTACAGAAGTGATTTGCATACACAAAGTCTGACTGAAACTTTTTAATTTTGTTTTCTCTTGTTTTTATTAAGTTCTCTATGTAGCACAACATTTTTAAAGCCCTGCAAAATGAATATAGAAAAGATGTTTTTTCTGTGATTCTTATAAAAACAAAAGGTGAGTTACCAAACCATTCTATACTCACAGCCATGCTGTAGAAGTTCTTAGATAGTGTCTTTGCAGCAGCAAAATAATGTACGCACTAGCTGTGCTTCTGTTGAAAATATTTTAATTGCATTACTAATTTTTTCTTAATATCTTCCTTTAGTATTGCAACAAAGTAATCTAAACTGATATATTTTATAGTAAAAACTATAAAGTATATACCAAAGAGCATGATTCAATATTTTGATACTCCATACTTGTTTAAACAAGGTGCATATCAGTGTATTTTTCAATGTGTGAATACAGATTGTGCTGGAGGTTGTGAATCCCACTAAGTAGACAATCACAACAGAAGCTCACAGGTAAAATTACAGAAGAGAGACTTTTTAGCAATTGGATTTACTGTGTCACCTTTGCCCTTTGCAGCCTGGAAAGATGGGAACTACAGGTTGCAGACAATGTTCTGGCAGATGGGATTTATTGATCTTTACAGGTAAACCAGAGTCAGCACATTCCTGTTCTAAATGTCACAGCCTTTCAACCCTGATGTTAGAGGCATCTGATGATGATAAGAGTGTTACAAATGTGCTCTAGTGTTTTATTTGGGTGAAGAAGTGCTTTCAAGAAGGGATGCTTGAATGCACAGTAACATGGGGCAAGGAGTCATGCCAGAACCTTCTCTGTGTGCTTCCAGGGGCTCTGTCACCTTCCTCAAACACTTGTTTTGAGGATAGCATGGATGTGGATGACCAACCAGCCCCATGATGGGCAGTGACAGAGGCTGAGGTAGATGTCCTGCATGGAATGGGCTGTAAGGTACCTCTCAGCCGGGGCTGCTCTAGGTTCACACCATGTGATGGCCATGTCATGCCAGGGCATCTCCATCCACAGCCCCAATCCACACACTTGGAATTCCAGCTAGGTTTCTTCCTAGCCTCCTCTCTATGCCTGTGCCAAGCACTGGTCCCAGACAGGTAAACCTGGTCCCCAGGTTTGGTGACTCTGGAAAGCAGCCAAGTACCAAACCTGCTGGGAAGTTTTCCATAATTTACCCAGAGGGGACAAATATGAAGCTAGGGACTGGGACATTAGCAGAAAGACCCTGTACAAGGAAAGAGCTCTGTAAAGCTGTTGTCTTCAAATTAGTGTGACTATTCTTTTAAAAATGGGATCTGTCTGTATGTGGAAATACTCCCACATTTTTAGTGAAATAACTGTGTTTGTTGGGTGAAAGCAGAAGCAGTAGTGGAAGACTCATCCTACCCAACATGAGGTGCTCTCACAAAGGCCTGTATAGGTGAAGTTTAGCAGGGATGGCACAACTCTTTAGATGTGTGCTACTGGAAATGTGCAAAGTACTATTCCATGTATTTTACTTCGGCTGTGATGAGGAATGGGATAGAGCCTTCTACTAAAAGAACAGTGATTACAAAGGAGACTTACTAGGACCAGGAAATCATATTCCTTTTTGCATCTAGCTTTTTTTAAAGCAAATCCTCATCTAACTGAACCCATCAATTCTTTTAATACAAGCCAAAAGAAACCTAACATTTATTGGAAGCAAAAGTTGATCACAATCATCCAAGACAAAGATTTTTTAAAAAATTGTTGAATTTTGCATCAGCTGAACTTCTGAAAAATTGTCCTCTAAACAGTGAGAGATATTTTATTGCAGCCTGCAAATGCAGTCTCCCTTTCATATGTCCTCCTCACAGAAATTCCAGGTTTGACTTTAGAGAAATCCAGGAGAAAGGATCACAGCAGGTGATATCTACAGGATCTGCGTAATAACATTTCCTTACCTATCAAAGTTTGGCTTCCTAGTTCAAAGCTAAGCACAACCACAAACAACTGATAAAAACAAAAATCTAAAATACTGACCAGCGACTGAGAACATGTTGAAGTGCAAGATTCAGGATTTTTGGACCACTCTTCCACAGCCACCACATAATAAGCTGAGATTCTTCTGTCCTTCAATAATTTCCTAAGATCATTTTCTGTTCCTGCATTTATCCACTGGACATGATTTCAATCTTGCATTCTTTCTGCTCCATAAATTGTACATTTCTGTAGTAAATTCCTTGAAAGCAGATTTAGAGCTACTGCAAAATGAGAAAGCACGGAAACAATCTGTTGATGGACTCTACTGTCTTACAAATTTCAAAGTAGTAATAAAAGGGTTATATTAAGGAAAACAAAATGTTGCTTGGAATATAACAAAAACAACGATTCCATTCTACTTTTAAATGCTTATAGTATTGACCACAGAAAGCTCATGACTTAAGGAAAGCAGTAATCTCCAAGTTTTGATGTTCAAAATTGTATTCTTGTAAACAAGCTATATTTTTATTCAGCTGAAGTGCTTTCCACTTTCAGGAAAAAGATCTGCTAGATTTCAAAGCTGGAATGAATCACTGTTATCCTCTTTTGTGAAGATCAGTCTGGAAAACTAAATAGAAACTTCCATAACTATTAACATCAAAAGAATCCTTTAACCTAGTATTTCACATTGAAATGTCCAGGAAATATCATTCAGAGGAATAGGTGAAATAGTGAGGTCTGTTGGCAACATAGTCTTGTATTTTGACTTGAAGCAGCCCCTTTCTTTACTATACAATGTAAGCAGCATAACTATTCTGCAGATTATTATTTCATCATTAAACAATCCTAACTATGGTAAAGCTACTTGGGGAAAGATAATAGACTATTCATTTCAACAGAAGTGAATGATGACAGGCTTTACACAAAAAAAGGCCTGTCACGAAATGTCCCTCTGAGTAGGTCAGCAAAGCAGAGAAGAATTTCTCCTTTATGTTTTTTTTAATCAGTTGCAAGATTATATTCATTAAATAAGACACATATTTCAGGTAGATGATGGATAAGTTTCTATTCATAGATGCATAAATCGCTATGTAATATTTAGGTTTTAAAATGCACATATTCAAAGTAATTGTTTTAATCATGTAAGTGATAATTTGTATTGAGGTTATCTGAATGATCAGACACAGAAAAAAGAAAAATCCAAAAGGCAATGTGGCAGGAGTTGGAGCGTCTATTCAGTTTAGGACAAGATAAGCAGTGATCAAATGACCAAATAATGACTTGGAGATGATAAAGCAGTTTTCAAGAGAACATTCCAGCAGTGACCCCCATCTAAAAATGAACAAGACAAAGATGTTTAAAGAGGGGATAGTAAAGTATCTAGTACATTTAAATTATTTTACAGTGCACACACGAATAACTAACCTAACTTTTTTTTTTTTTTGAAGGTGATAATCTTTCTGAAGAACTGCTGACTTCAAAAAAGTCTGGGAAGTCAGCATATCTAAAAAGGCTGTGATAAAAATAGGTATGAAAATTGAAAATATTATCTTAATTTTTCTGTCTATCAAAGCATATAATATAGAATTTGTACAATCATTTTAATTTCTATCCTGCAGATTATGTAGAAGCGTACTTTAAAATGTGCATACTACTGCAAAATAAGACGGAATAATAGGCAAATGAAAACTGTAGCAAACCACTTATAGTGAATAATATCTGATTTATTGTATCTAAATGGGGAAAAAATCTACATTCCAGCAAAGGATTTAGAAGATCACATTAATCAGGAATAAATCTAATTGAACTAAGTCTAAACACAGGATTTCTGTAAATGCAGCTGAGGAGTGTTAGTGCTTTATACAAACAAGTAAATAAATATTCACTTTTTAAAAAATTGCTCCACTCTTCTTAGGATTCAGCCTTGCTGTGGCAGTGTTCTCTGTACTGTGGAGAATTACTGATAGGTCTCTTGCCCTAGCACAGCACCTTGGGGTCAGAAGTTGCATGTCCAGATGCTGATGGCTACTTATAATCAGCATAAAAAGATGACAGAGCTGTGCTGATTAGTAAATCCTGCCATTATCCAGTGAAGCTGCCTGGTAAAGTTCACCTTTGTTCAAGAGCTGCAAAACAGTGTGAGGATGCAGTGAATGTATCTAAAGTGCATTAACAAACAGATATCATTAATCATGAACAGCAGTCTTGTTAAAAATACCAGCCTGCGTTTCTTTTCCAGCATGAGAAATCATGAGCCCTTGAGTCCCATTCTTCTTAATTATGCTGAGATTTATGGAAGAAGGCTATTACACTAGATTTCTCAAAACATGATTATTTTTTACACATTATTTTTCACCTGAGTTCTAGTGAGAACAGCAAGATTTCAGCCCAGTTCAGACAGAGCAAGAATGTCACCATTTTTTCTAGTAGGAGCACTTTGTCTTATAATAAGAAGATAGGTATCAAATCATTACATTTATGAATTTTGGTTGTTATTTTGTGAGATCACATATGTGATTAGGGGAAGCTTATTATTTTTCTCTTCTCATTAATATTTTATTTTACACTAGAGAATGAAAAAAGTTTAATGTAAACATAGTTCATTCTTCTTGTTGCCATTTAGTTCCTTCCTTACTGTTCTCAATGGCAAGCCAAAATTTAGTTTTTCTATACAGTTAGGTATTCAGCAGTGATCCAACAGAAACATCAATACTTTCTGTCTCTGAACAGCAAAAAGACTGCAAAGGCAGAACATAATGCACCTTTCAGGCTTGTTTTGACTTCTCAGCCACAATGATATGAAGGGTATTTATTATCTGTCTTAAGAAAACATATTTTTCTCTGAAGCAAAGCTCCATTGGTAAATGATGTTTGCTGTGGAACTATTCACTTGTAAAGCTCTAGGACCCAACAAAAAGCATAAAGTCACTTTATTGCTTTTCTTTTTGTAAAAGCAGCTTTTAAGTAATGCAAAAGAAAGATAATAGCTATGCTGAAAATTGTTGGAGGCCACTGCTTTGAGGACCCTTTACTGTGGCTAATCTCTCACATGGCTGCTATCATTACCACTCTTTCTGAAACATTTCCTAATTGGCTCCCTGAAAGTTCAGCTTCTTGCCCTTCAAAGAGCAGCAGTATGACTGCTGTCAAAGAAGGAGACACTTAACTCAGGGTATGATCTTAATAAAAATACTGTCTTTCCAAAAGTGTTATTGCCTATAGCTTTTATTTTCCCTCATGACTTTTTTTTCATCCTATGTTAACAAAAAGGACAGAAGAGCTTGGAGACCATGGAAGCCTTCCAAGCAATTCCTGTTTAAAATAGGCAGTCCGGGTCTACTCTCATGTACATTGGGGTGACAATTAAGGAAGAGGTGGGTCATTCCTCCCTGGGAATAGTTTCATGAACCCAGTGCAAGAAATACAGCTTCAAATACCCCCAGGCTCAGTCTGGTTTCACCAGATATTAGAATTTTTTAACTTCAGAAGTGATTATTATGATTTAAAAAAAACCTTGTGTTATTCAACTGCCACAGAACAACTTCACTCAGTTTACCCAGAGTATTCTGTTTTGATTTTTCAATGAGGTAAAACGTGTCTTATCCAATGAAATTTCTTGCAAAGAATGTGCAAATGTTAATTTTTTTGTTGTTAAAAAAACCCTTTACCTAGGATATGGAAAAGAAAAAAGTATTTCCACATGAGTTTTTTAAATAAAATTACCACTTGTGTGGCTAATTGCAAAGCATTTACCTAATATCCAAGGATGGGAGAAGATGGATTCCAGTTCTCAGATAGTACCTCTTGGTTCAAGACACCTAAATATTCCTTCAGAAACTGAAATACTAAACCATATTCTGACTCAGTGAATCTCTTGACAAGAGGTTAGAAGATTTTCCTTGCTTCCAATGACGACATAACTCTTTAAAATAAAAGGTGGAACATTATACAAAGGGATTGAGATTAGCCCGGGGACTCCTATGCAGGGTAGCCTAACTTTCAGTCTTGAGCTGCACATGATTCAGAGGCAGATCAAACAGACCTGCCATGCAGGAAGGGAAGACTGGGCAGCCCATAACACAATGATTTGGACCTGCTTCTGTGAGATGGTTCTTGAGAAATTATGTCAGACTCAGAGAAGTCTCTCTCTCTTATGTCAGTGAAGTACCCAGCTAATTGGGCTATGGGGCAGAAAATTATTGGTGTCTCTCTAATTTTCAACCTGATGTCTTAGTTACTGGTATATTCTGTAAGAAGTGCATGAAAGGTCTCAAAAAATTTATTCTGAAGTTTTAAGCTTCAGAGGAGCTGAAGGAGGGTACTAGGGAAGGTTAAGTTCAGACATTAGGAAGAATTTCTTCACAGAAGGGATGATTGGGCATTAGAATAGGCTGCGCAGGAAGGTGGTGGAGTCACCATCCCTGGAGGTGTTGAAGAAAAGACTGGACATGGCCCTTAGAGCCATAATCTAGTTCACAAGGTGGTGATTGGTCATGGATTGGACTCAGTGATCTCTTTTCCACTCTAAATGATTCTGTAATTCTGTTCTACTCCAAATGAATTATTTTTTTCTGGATGCTTCTTTTCATCAAGAGAAAAAAATAAAAGTAGTCATATTTTGTTTATTTGAACGGACCTCTATTCTTCCCTCCAGCCTATCATTTGGCTGCTGGACAACAGAGATTTTGGCCTGTTCTCAAAAGGAATTACTAAGATGCTGTAGCTAGAGTCCTGAAAGTCCTGCTGTCCTGAAGGCTGAACTCAGAGTGAATTCAAAACTATAACATTGAGTAAAGACTGAGAGTTTTTTGACATTTCATGTTGCTGAAAAAATACAAAAAGAACAGAATGTTTCTCAGTTACTCAGTTTGTATCACTGAGATTAGAGTGAATTAAAAATTCTACTTTATGGAATATGTGAAATTGATATATCTGCACTAGCTCTTCTCAAGAGTAACAGACATAACTTCTTTGGAAAGTGTAAAATAAACATAAAATAAAAGCAGTGTGGGTTTTGATTTGTTTTCAAATAATAGACCTACAAGTCATAGGTTTTGGGTTTTTTTTTTTTGCATTTTCTTTTTTAGAATCATAGAAGATACTGAGTTGGAAGGCACACATCAGGATCATTGAGTCCTGGCCTGCCCAGGACACCCCAAGAATCACATCATGTGTCTGAAAGTATTGTCTGTGTTTTGTTTACTAACAAAAAAGATCTGGATACCCTATAAAATTCCTTAAGCTGAAATACAGAATCTCTGTCAAGGCAGCAATCAGAAGGAATATTTCTTCTATCAAAATTCTTGCACTTAATTAACTCCAAAATGATCCTTTTTTAAAAGAAGATAATGAACTGTGCAAATGAGACGTTTGTATTGGCTGGGTAATGACTATACATATATTAGGCAAATCCTGACAGAGCAAAAATTTGTCTCTGATTTCTTCCTCTTCTTTTATTATTTGTGGTCTTGTTTTGCACCTGTTCAGCACTTGTCCTTACAGATGCATTTAGCTATCGTTTAGACACTTGCAGGGGCAAAATGAGAACAGATGCAGCACAAGTACAAAATATATGCTAAAAGGACACGTCGTAATGAGAAATCAGAGCTCAATGGGAGGAAAAACAAAACATGGCAGGATATAGAGAATGCAGACCTAAAATTAGCATAGGATAGATACATTGAAAAGACAAAATTCAGCAGATAAGGGCTCCTGGTTTATTGTCTAAAATATGCCTATCTGCGTTCCCAGGGAACAACATCAATCTGTCTTGATTTCTGAATAAATTGAGCTCTCAAGCAAAATCCCTGTAAAAGAAGGCAACTCTATTTTTATCATTGTGACCTTTTTAGAAGGACTTTAGGGGAGAAGGAAACAAACTTTTCTGAATTCCTTCTACCTAAAGTCCAATTCTGCTTTCCTATATGTAAAAAATATTGCTTGCCACTGTTTTCTGTTATCCAACACTAAGAGCCTTTGAAAATTCATGTATCATAACAGGCTTCCTTACAGGAAGCTCTACTACTGGTCTTTCACTGGTGTTAAAATATTATGTAAGAATCTAGATTACAAATGCATTGACTTTCATCAGTAGCTTTAGTTAGTTTTAGACCAAAATCTGATTTAAAGAAGTGACCTTATGAATGCATAGGAAATCACATAAATCCATAGTTTTTACTATCTATATTAAATGTATTAATTGTCACAATTAAATTTTTCTCCCTTATTTTTATTTTCTGGTTTAATTAGGAACTTCACTGGGATTGATAATACCTGGTTTGAAAAAGAATGAATATGTATTCAGGGCATATATTCCAGAATGAGAGAGTGGGTGGCATGGATAAAGGATTTTCATACAGTGTTATGTAGGGCAAGATTTTGCATTTCTGAAAGTACAAGGATTGTTAGATATCTGGCAGAACAGATCAGAATTTTTAACTTTGGTCTTTAAGGGTGTGATACCAGGAGATTAGCAAAAGGCAGACATAATGTTCTTCCTAAGAAACTAAAACATAATGAATTGTAGACAAATCAGCTTAACTTCCCTTTCTGGGAAAATCCCAAATCAATCAATCTGTTCATAAGAATTTGGAAAATAGTAGAGAAATGGCACAATGGTCAGAATATAGCTGTGTGTACCAAGTCATGTCAAACCAGTTTATTACCTGGGAAATGTTAACAGGAGCATTCCACAGAGCAGAAAGAGGTTTCAATCATATACAGGTTGACTGTATTTAGGTTTTTTATACTGTCTCAAGTAATAATTTCCAAAACATACTTACAAAGTACAGCTTTCAGGGTCCTTTTCTGAGGGTGCAAATACATCTAAATAATTATACTGAAGTGTGGGGATCAGTGATATACCAGAATGGGAGGATATATCAAGCGGGGCTTCATGGAAGTTTGTTATGAGTGTGAAGTTAGTGATATTTTTGTTTTGTTAGGAATTACATAATATGGAGAAAATGTGGTTCATTTCCATGTGACACAAACTTTACAGAGCAGGTCAAAAATTTGAAAGAATATTGCCAAAACCAGAGAAAATATCTGGAAATACACAATTAAATTCAAAAATATACACTTCTAAAATATATGCTTAAATAGAAGGAATTGCATGTATTCCAGGATGTGGAGTTGTGCAAAAGATATTCAGGAGCCTCTTTTCAGAAATGTGGTTATTTCCCAAATTTTAGCAAAAAGTAACAATATCTGGTATTCACTGTAAAAAACCACATTGATTTCTAATGTGGTTTTGTAACCTATTAAGGACTGATAATCTTTTAATAAGCAAGAATATACTCCTGAAATATCTGGAAAGTCACCCTTCTCCTTTACTCAGCTCCAGTTAGGGCAGGAACTAAACTGACCAGAGGTTAGAAAATGGGTCCTATGGGAAAAGAGTGAAATAAAAGGGATAGAAAAGAGAGAGGGATGCAGTGTGATTCAGGTTTGTGTGACCCAAGTTCCAGCTTTGCGTAGCATGTCTGGCTATCTTTGATCCTGTTTTAGAAGGATGTTTGAAAGTAATTCAGTTAAAACCATGAAAGACAAGAGCTATGGCTGTAAAGAAGTGAAGTTGCCGAGATGGTAGTGAAAGACTAGTAAGTGAAGAATTCAAAGTGAAAACTAATGACATAAACCTAGCAAAAGGTAGATAATTAGGAAACAGCAATCCAGGCTGTTTCAACAAGCAATGGATGTTAATATTTCCTGTCCTGACTGATAACTGCCTAGCTGACACAGATACATTCGGTGTGGCAAGAATATCAATGCTTAACTTGGTAACTGCCCATATCAACCTATAAAGACTTTTTTTCTAGCCCATTCCACAACGTATATCCTTCTTGCATAGTAAAAGGTGCTCAAGCAAAAGCAGCCCCTTATGTGGATGATTATAGCAGGAACACCATAATACCAATGAGCTGATGCAAAAAAGAAGGGCAAATCTCTTCTAAAATAATGAAGCACCTGGTGTGGCTTAAGCTCCTTGATTACTAAAGGTTGAGGCAGAAAAACCTTAGACAGGCATTTAAAAAGGATATCACAATTACAGCTGATTTTCTTTTAGAGCAGAGGGGATGTGAGATTGACTTTATACTAGCATTTGGAGTTTCAGGAAGCTTCTTAAGCAAATAGAAACATGGTCAGAGATCTGATTGAATGTAGTGTTGGGAATACTGCATCAGGAGCAATGTCAATGATTGTGCAGTTTCCCAAGGGCAAGAAGGAGGTGGAGAATAAGGTCATTAACTGTAACTGGATTGTAACACCCTATTCTGCCTTCGCTGACTATTAAGGTTTATTTTGGAGAGAGACAGAACAAACAGAATAGAAGTACCAGAAACAGTCATTCTGATGAAACACGAAATTTTGTGGGGGATAACTCAATCAGGCTCTCCAGTTACTTTGTGTAGAACATACAAAACCTTGACTGCTGGTGACTAGACGTCTCCTGTGCTCAAACTGGCTTGGTTAGGGCTAGCTCAGGTACACAGTGCAGCAGAGTGCATTAACTAGATATTAGGTTGTACCAGCATAATTTAGTGAATTCAGTGGCATTGAAACCACAGTCTGTGGAAGCTGAAAAGTCTTATTATTTTAAAAATTGCATCAGTAATTATAAAATAGTCTCCTATCAAAAGATCTTACCAGTAAAAAATAACTGGCAAACACCTCAAGGTGTGCATGTGTGTGTGTGTGTGTGTGTGTGACAATTACCCTGCTGTTAGTCTAGCAGAACAGTTCCAGCTAAAGATCTGTTTAAAAAATAAAATTCCTGACATCCATTGCTTAATTGTGTAAGTATTGCTTAATTTTATTTCTTTAAAAAAATGGTAATTAGGTTTCACTCCTACAAGCAGCAGGATAATTGGGTCCCAAAGGTCTGGAATAAGGTTAAACAATTAGACTGTATTTGCAAATGAACCTATCCTGATTGGCACTTGAAAGGATAAAAGGTTTATTTGAAGTTGTTAGGGTTTTAACCCATTATTTTGTGAAGCCCATATATATCAGGCTTAGTGATAACTTAAAAACATCTCTCCAGATACCGCCAGACTTTGGATGGAATTTGAGCAAAGTTGTCCCTCTGAGTGTAAAAAGAGTGCACTGAGCAATCCCTCTGCCTTCTTGACTTGATATTAGGATTTATTATTAGTTGGTAAAATATTGATTATTGGATCAATGTATCTTGAAATTCAGCTCAACAAAACACAACATCTATTTATCACAGCAATTTTGGAGACAAGTAAACTGAAACAAAGGTAGATTTACGAAGCCATCAAAGGTCACACAAGTGAGTTTAGCAGCAAAACAAGGAATAGGTCTTCTGAAGGCCAGCTTCCAATCCAACATCTGCACAGCTAGGCTTAAAATCTGTAGTAAAGAGAAATAAAGCAGGTGATAAAACAGAAAATTGATGGTAAATGATACAAGACATAATTTTATGGAAGTAATTTTTTTTCTTGTGTGGGGCAAAGTCCAGGATAAATGCAATTCAGAATGATTTCTGGTACTGCTATGCAGAAAAGTGGTCCCAGACAGTATTCTGTGCCATTATATGCACTTGGTTTATATAATGTGAAGTGATGAGGTTGGTGAAAAAGAGAAAAGCCCATGGAATTTAATAATATCACAACTGCTGACCCAATTCAGCATAGACATTAAATTTAATAGCATTCTTTCTTCACTGCATTAACTTGATTCAAAATGGCAACTAAAATATTTTTTTCCAGCAGATAATATAAGTTATTCTGTTAAAATATGCTCACTGTAGTTGAAAAATACAGAACAGTAAGCAAGATATGGCAGTGGATAACCTAACACTTGTATATAAATCTGTAACAATTCTGCATTTGTGCAATAGAAGTATGGGACTATTTTTTAGTATAGACTATTTTCATTTCATTGATTTTGATATTCCAGAATTTGTAGAACTGAAGAAGATACCTTAGATCACAACCAAAGCCAGTCTCAAGGTTAGCCTCAGATCTGCAAGTAATAAAGGGAGAAAAATTAGAATCTCTTGAAAATATGAATAAGACTTTAATTATTCACAGATAATTATTTCATATCTGTGTTTCATAGCCAGGAAATCTAGAACTTTTTAATTTTTAATTACCTGCTAATGCAGGAGTTAAAACATTAAAAAAAAAAACCAACTTTCCTGGTAACCATTGTAGAGTAAATAGCAATAATATGAACAAGAATAAGATCTTCACCAAATCAGAGAATATCTCCTGTTTGAATGAACCTGTAATCATCAAATCCAGATCCCTGTTCCTCAGATGACTATCTAAAACTAAAGAGTATTAAATATTATACAGGATTAGAGGAATTCTTTCATACCTTGGAGAAATTAATTACCCACAACAATGTAGTCAAAATATCAGGTGTTCCTAGAAAGAATACAGTAGGATTTGTTTCATTATTCATCTGTTCATAGAGCTTTCCCCCAAAAGTCAGCCACCTGAATTGCATGTTCTTCACATGAATGAGGATGAGAAACTGCCCATATTGAATTGAAACAAAAAGTGCTCAACTACAGACCTCAACTTCTCTGTAACCAAACATCCTCTGCATATAGCGACATTATCCCCTCCATTTTATTGAGCAAGGGTTATCAGAAAAATCAATCTGTTGTTTGAGGTAACTCAGTAAGATTTTTTATAAATCTAGTCTACTACTCTAAAAGGAGCAGAAAGTATACACAGAGTAGCTCTTAAAGTAAAACAAACAACATCAGAAAATTTTTTTGTAAAGTTGTTGACCTAGTTATCAGGAGTGTTCTTAGGGTTCTTCACTAAAGAGGAAGACAGAAAAATATTTGGTGTGCATATCACACAGTGTGAATAGTGAAAGTAATATATAGATTTAAATATACTATCTGCAATGCCTTTCTTTCAAGTTCATGCAAGAAACGATCTCATTCTACCAAAATATTATTGGAGTTACATATTTTTTAAGCCATTTCAGATAAAAGTGTATGCTTGTTCTGTGTCTGGTGAAACTGAGTTGATTCTCACTGACACAGCAGTCAGGCTGCAGTATTTCCATTATGCTTTTGCAGGAGCAGTGTTGATTGACAAGTGCACATCTCCCTTCCCTGACACTACAAATGCACACATATATGCACATATCAATTATTTACACTCGGTTCATAACAAAGGTAGATGAGTCCAAAGCCTTATAGTTATGTTTAAATTTTGAGCACAGTATCCATTCTTTGAATAGATAAATCCAACTGCATGAAATCCTAAAAATGGCCAGGATCTGGCTGGGATAAAGTAAAACCCTATGTTTTTCACCTGGTAGTGCTGCTTAACAGGCCTGAGTGCAGCTACTTCAATGAATAAGCATTTGATGGGAGATGTAATTCTTAGTTCTGGCAGCAGCAGTTATTCTTGCTTGTAGTTAATTAGTCCATCTGAGGAAGGTGTGATAACCTCCTGATATGTCAGTGGCCTCAGAGCTTGTTCTAGGCTTTAACCATAGTTCCCCAGTACATGAATTTAATCATATATGGTGGGGTCAACTGCACACTGTACTCCTCCTGCAGGGCTGCTGCAGATATCTACAGGAATTTTTTGTTCAGGCCAAGGAAAAGCTGTGTTCAAACTGCAGGAAGCTCCCCATGACTTATTTCAGGAATTGATAGTTCTATATCTAAAAGGTGGGTGAAAAATATTAAGCAAAAGGGATTTCAAGTGTAACAGGTTTAAATTAGAATGTCTGCCTTCATGACTCAGGAATATTACCAGGAAAGCTGATGCTCTGCCTTGTGGGTATATGCTTCAGAAGTGTCATGGACTGAAAAATAGGATCATTTTTGTGTTACTGCATTGCTTCACTGTGGTGGTTACAGCTTATTTTCAGTAGACATTGATCAGGACTGTGTTATTTCCCATTAGAAGTCTCTCTGTGCTGCTTTTCCCTTGAAAAAAAAAGTGTGATTTAATAGGCACAAATATCATAGTGAGAAATGGGACTGTAAGAGGAACAAAACCCAGTTTTGCTGGTTTTGTTTACTTTCTTCAGTCTCTAGGAATAGGTAAAGCTTTCCTAGGCACCAAATAACTTGACTGCCTAAGTTCTGGGTTTAGATTTGGCTTAAACCCTTGCTTGATATTGACCTGCAGGAAAGCTGATATTGCTAAGAGCCAGTTTTGCAACAGTTCAATGTTGAGATTCAGTCTGTGAAGGAGTCACCCAGGATCCTTTCTTTTGCATAGTCTCTTCAAACCTTGAGAGGGGTCAAGTACAAATTTGTGAGACAAGTCTGGAAGATATTCCCAAGCCTTACAGATCCTCAACTGTGTTTTCTGTTACTTCCTTTTACTTATGTTTCTGTCTTCTTTAAAGAGAAAAACAAACAAAAAAAAAAATGTCACAGTAGGTAAACTTTTTTATTTCCAAGGATGAGCTAGTAGAGTGAGGAGACTTCAAAAAAAAAAAAAAAAAGAAAAAAAAAACCAAAAAAAAAAAAATCCAGAGTCTTAAGTGAAAACTGCACATTGATGAGCAAAAATTCAAATCCCCAGATTACATTTATCTCCAAAGAACTATGCCAAGCTTGAAATTACTTCTGTCTTTTCTTGACCTTGGCAGGTTTCCAGAAAAAAAGTTATACAATCTGGAGAGCTCTGATGCAGGTTGTGGTGGAATAATTCAGGGGCTCTATTTAAGGAACATATGCTGCATCCATTTCTAACAGATGCAAGGATAAAAAGTAAGAATCCTGAAGAGAAAGAATAACAGAGAAAGTACAACAGTCTGGAATGTGTTGAAACCTGCAGACAAAAAGCATTGCATTAAATTCCAGCAGGCGATTTTTTTCTTTTTTAGCAAAAGCACTGATAAAAGTAAATGTAAGTAGTTATTTATTATTTTCAAAGATTACTTTTTTCTGATTGGGAAATAAGTTCTCTCCCACAGAAGAAGGATTCTAGTCTTGACACATGTATATAAATCAACAGTAATTGTTAACCAGGAAATAGCTGTTCCAGGTTTACACCACCATATATAGAACTGGATCTGTTCTATTTCCCTCCTTGTCTAGAACAGCTAAGGAATTTTGATTCTTTTTTTTTTTTTCTTTTAATTTATTAGTGTTAGAGAAGGGTAGTTGCAGCCATTACCAGATTAGGACAAAGATAGCATGGGCAAAAGTGACTGGAGACCTGACACACAGAAGCTTCAGTACCTGAAGAACACCTACAAGAAGGCTGGAGAGAGACTTTATACATAGGCCTGCAGCAGCAGTCATGAGGTAATGGCTTTAAACTGAATTAGGGTCAGTTTAGATTAGATATTAGGAAGAAAATCTTTACTGTGAGGGCAGTGAGACACTGGAACAGCTTATCCAAAGAAGCTGTGGATGCCCAACCAAGGCCAGGTTGGGGAGGGCTCTGAGTAACCTGGTCAAGTGGAAGATTGACAGTGGGGCTGGAACTAGATGATCTTTATGACCCCTTCCAACCCAAACCATTCTATGATTCTGTGATGATAACATCCATGAAGAGCCTGAGTATAAAAAACTGCTCAGAAATATCATGGGCAACAATCTGCTTTCTGATGTATTTGGGAAAGCATCCTGAAGTAAAGGTGCAACCTATAGAGATAGAAATCTTAAAAACAGTGGAAAAAATAGCCTTGGATTTTCCACCTCAGTTTTCTTTCCTCTTGGTTGTATGATTACAATCTCCCATGTTTCCATGAAAGCAGCAATGCTCACAGGAAGCTGTTCAGTCTCCAGACAGCTGTACAAGAGATGCTACAGGGTTCAGACTAGAAGGCAAGAGGAATTTTGAAAATAAGTGTCAGAAGTCACCAAACACAGCACCTACCTGAGAGCATTCTGTGACCCATTCACTGCTCCTCCTCCAAGGGAGGCAACAGAGCTGAGCAGAGTCAGCAAGGAATGTAACACTTTTAGATGTCAGTTAATGCAGCTGCCTATTTTCTGAGACACAGAGATTTTGTACCTGAAGACACAGTGAAACCCATTCAGCAGTATCACTTCTGTCTGCCACCTAATCTGAATCACTACAGCCATCAGTGGCTCTGCACTGTAACTGGTACCTAATGGGCTGGAAAAATTGAGGGAGGATTGGTTTCTTCAAGTTCATGCAGAACACAAAACACACTTTTTTGTCTTACTACCAGTTCCTGCTCTGTGTATTTCTGGAGAACATGGACAAGCCTTAATAAACATATTATTTGTATAGCATATTTCTTTTCTGAATACCTGTTATGGCAAATAGTAATTCAGTCACACATTACTCATTAGGCATGTACTCTGTTTTGGAGACATGCATTTGAATGTGCACATCTAAATGACTAATTTTCAAACCTGAGATATTCAAACAGTGACGCCATTATGAAGATGCAGTTGTTCACTAGACCAGTTTTATACAGTTACCTGAGGGAGTTTTTTTCTGTTGTAGCCAAATAAATATATTCCTCAGAGCAATAAAATAAGTTCAGAATGTATGCAAAGTTTTATTGTACATATTTTGTTTCTCAAATTCATTATGTACTCCGTGGTTTAATTTTTGGCTAAGAAGATTTTGTACCTGGCTGGATTAAAGATGGCCTATTAGTGTGATGGATATCATGCTCTAAGGTTAGTGTCTGGAAAGAATTCATGTAAGTTTATGTAGTGCCCAAGGGTGACAGTTCAAAATTTCTTAGCAAAACAGCAAATTCATCTTCCCAAAATGTGCTCTTTAGCTTGAGTCACCTTGTCAAACAGGTGACAGCAGATGAAAATTCGCTGCTGCTTAGCTCCTTGTCCAACAAAGTCACTGCCTTTCTTTGCTGTTTCAGAGTTCAGGAAAAAAAAAAGAAAGAAAGAAAAAAAAAAGGCTCTGTCTTTTTTTTGCAAACCACTGCAGGTCTGCATGGTCAATAGTAGTAACACCCTGCCCTTTGAATATCAGTGAGGTTCTGCCATATCTGCCTGTTCTCAGGATCCAGGGAGAACATTGGAAGGAAGGAGAGCTGTTATAAACATACACTAGTAGTGAGAGAGAAATAAATATAAATCAGAAAGTATTTAACCATGGTGGGAAAACTACAAAACTCTGGAATTGTAGGAACAGAAGAAACTTAATTGGAGAGGTGAAACTATAGCTAACCTATTTTACTGACCTTTCAGTTCAAATTTCTCAGTTGAGAAGAACAACACATTTCAGAAAAAATGACACATTCCTCTTTATACAATTTCTTAAGCAACCTTGTGCCTGGTTTTTCACACAGCCACAACCTGTATGTTCTATAGCATCAAGTTAAAATTGAAAAGTAGTTGACAAGTATTTGCTACATCTGGTCATAAAGTATTTGACTTCAGCTTTGCCTGTATTTTCTTAACTTGGTCTTCATTTTTTGGACCCCCCAAATTCAGCAACAAAACAATTTATTTTTTTATCAAATATGACATTTTTTGCAGAGGACACAAAAATGTGTCCTCTTTAAAGGAAAATATTGTACACAACTGCACAGGAAAGGGGTGATTCAATATCTTTCATACATTTTTGAGACAAAAATTCACAGTAACCGAAGATGTTCTTTTTGCAAGGTGTCAGTCTAAGAATGAGATGGTCCATTGTCAAGGATATTGTCAAGAATAAAATTGTGAACAAATACCTGCTTGTTTATTGACAGGCAGACATATCACTTGTGGAAATCCATTAGGAATTGTAATGGAATACGTGAGATAAATTCCTTCAAAAATTTCAGAAGGACAACTTTATTCATCTGGATGAAAATTCTACCTTGTATGCCAGAATATTAAGCAATCATTCTGTGAAAAGTCAGTAGCAATGGGATATTTCATCTTTTTCTTTCCAAGAGATTTTTTCTGCCTAATAAATCCAAAGCTCATTTCAACTGTCAGAGTTACAAACTTATAGTGGAGCGTTAAAGTATTAGAAGGTGGATTTGCCAGATAATCAAAAGCAGTTCTTTATGGTTTACACAAAATCAATAAAAGATACTTTAAAAAGCAGTCAGCAGTTTTAGTTTCAGTAACCTGCCAGATGTTACTGCATACATATATATTGACTGCACTATGTAGCCTGAATCATTCAGATGCCTAAATGAGCATTTGCCATGGGCAGTATGGAGAAGCTATGTCCTGCAGACTACACTGCCAAGGTGCTTTGAAAGGCATAGTAAAACTGAATCAGAAAGTTCCCCTCCTCATTGCTTTGTAGATAAATTATCCTCACTTCTTTTACTGAGGGACATGAAAATTTGCCCTCCCTATCTGTTTCTATATTTTAGAAGTGAATGTACATAAGTAATTATATGTAAAATAAAAATGTATTGTTCTGTAAAGGTCATTTACAAACCTGAATGCCCTGGTTTACAGATGTAAGCAGAGTGTAAAAAGGACTTGGAGAATGAGTCTCTCACTTCTGTGGGAAAATGGAAGCCTGAAACTCATTGTGGATCTCTTTCTTCAGGGTAAAACTCTGGGCCCCAGAAGTATGACCACATAATAATAAGTAAAAAGCCTATTCAGTCTTCTTCCTTCCTGTAATCTCTTTGTTGCACTCTTGCCAGAGATAGTTTGACTGAAATAAACCTGTGACAAAAGAGCAGTTTACTTCCATCTTCTCCTTTACAGCACAAACTTTGGACCCATTAGCAGCATGGAGCACTAGGAGGCAGCAAAAATCAGTGTAAAGTTAACAGCTACACTCTTGTTACAAGAAATGTCCCTGGATCTCCTTGGAGCTGACGTAGGATGAGGAATAGTTAAAGATGGCAGGATTTCTTTGTATATTTTGGGGAAGGGGTTTTAGTAGCCAGAATATTTCTTCAATCCATTACAGGTGTTGCTGAAATCGCTCACTCCAAGGGTTTAGGAAGTAAATATTTATCTTTGATGTTTCCATTAATTTACTTTGCATTTGACTGAACTTTGCATATTGCCAATTTCACAGCATGTGGGTAGTCACATGTGGGAACAGAGAGCAGAGATAATCGTGATTCCAATTGTCACAGTTCTTTTCCTGGCATGCTCTGTAATGATGAAGTTGCTTTTTGCATCTTGTGGACAATAAAGAACCACTGGAATTTGCACTGCTAGCTTCTGTAGTTGCATTGCCAGCTCTCCTCAGGCCTCCCCAATGGGAATACCTGCCCCTGTTCTCGTGTTTCATACAATAGCAACAGCAGGTAACAAAGGTAGTAGGAGAAGGTGGGAAAAATCCCTGACTTTCATAGTAAGACACCTAACATCAGCACTGCCTCTTTGGCTTTTCTTCTTTGAGACGCTTATAGACCATTTTATTCAAACCCAGCAAAACATTTTGTACACAGACTTAACTCTGGAGGCATGATTCAGAGGAAATCAGACTACTTCTATAAGGACACAGTTGTAGAAAACAGCTTAGAGATATCTTTGTGTCAGACCAGAGGCAGGCTTCTCAAACAGGCAAATCCTATTTGAGATTCTCAAAGCCTTGCAAATGATCACAATAGGAACTGCTCAAATGTCATTTACTATGAGTAAAAGTGCTGCTGTCACAGAAGAAAACAGGAAACAGGAGATTTACTACATGAATTAAAAGTAGTAACAAATAACATCATATTCCTGGGATGCTGCAGGGGCAAGGAAGGAGAATGAGTCACTTCCTATTTGCAGCAATTATTGGAAGCAAAGAGGCTCATTGTATTTTTGGGGGGTTTTAGAGTCTGCACTGTGATGTTCTTGTGAAAAATCCAAACCTGCCTACATGCAAAGGTTAAGGTAGATGTTGATGGAAGTTTTGGAAGGATTTTGAGTGAAAATACAAAAATCTTGTCAAGTTCAGTGAAGTGTTTCATCTGGAATCACCTGGAGGACTGAATGATTTGCATTCACAGGATCACTAGGATTCACAGAATAAACTAGGTTGGAAAAGATCTTTGAGATCATCAAGTCCAACCTGTGACCTAAAATCTCCTCATCAGCTAAGCCATGGCCCTGAGTGCCACATCCAGTCTTAAAAAATTTTTAAACACATCAAGGGACAGTGACTCCACCATCTTCCCGTGCAGATGATTCCAGTGCCTAATCACTCCTTCAGTGAAAAACAACTTTCTAACAACTAACCTAAACTTCCCCTGCTGCAGCTTAAGACTGTGTCCTCTCATTCTGTCAGCTGCTGCCTGGAGAAAGAGACCAACCCCACCTGCCTACAGCCACCTTTCAGGGAGTTGTAGAGTGACAAGGTCTCCCCCGAGTCTCCTTTCCTCCAGGCTAAACACCCCCAGCTCCCTCAGCCGTTCCTCACAGGGTTTGTGCTCCAAGCCCCTCACCAGCCTCGTTGCCTCCTCTGGATGTGCTCAAGTGTCTCAGTGTCCTTCCCAAACTGAGGGGCCAGAACTGGACACAGCACCCAAGGTGGGGCCTCACCAGTGCCGAGTGCAGGGGGAGAATGACCTCCCTGCTCCTGCTGGCCACACCATTCCTGACACAGGCCAGGATGCCCTCGGCCTTCCTGGCCACCAGGGCACACTGCTGGCTCATGTTCAGCTGCTGTCACCAGCACCCCCAGGTCCCTTTCTGCCTGGGCACTGTCCAGCCAGACCATCCCCAGCCTATAACACTGCAGGGGTTATTGTGGCCAAAATGCAGGACTCAGCACTTGGACTTATTAAATGTTATCTTATGAACTCTGCCCATCTAGTCAACCATTCTTTCTGCAGAGCCCTCCTGCCTTCTAACAGATCAACACACCCTCCCAGCTTGGTGTCATGTGCAAATTTACTGATGGTGGACTTGTTCCCCTCATCCAGATAATCAAATTAAGATATTAAACAGGACTGGGCCCAGCACAGACCCCTGAGAGACACCACTGGTGAGTGGCTGCCAGACAGATGCAGCCACCCCTCTCTGGGCCCAGCCATCCAGCCAGTTCCTAACCCAGCACAGAGTGCTCCTGTCCAAGCCGTGGGCTGCCAGCTTCTCCAGGAGTGTGCTGTGGGAGACAGTGTTTGCTTTGCTGGAGTCCAGGTCAATGACATTGACAGTCTCTCCTGAATCAACCATATTCCTGGTCCAAGCCCCCTGGTCCAAGCCCACCAATATCCAGATGAAGCTGTATTAATCAAGAAGGAATTAAATTAATTGATTTGAAACCCAGAATATTGAGCACAGTGAAATTAGAAAAAAACAGGCAGTTATAGAGACACAGCTGCTGTCTTTTCTCCACAGACATGCAGTGCCTGACTTCAGTGGAGCCATTAGTGAGCAAGCAGTGGGGTTTAGGTATATTTCCACCTCTTGGAGTGGTGTATCTAAATTGAGGCAGCTCCATTGAAGTCAGGCACTGCACAACTGCAAGGTGACACGACAGTTTCCTGCCACGTGCATGATTAAGAGAGGCCCACCCTGTGAGTGCTGAAGTCCTAATCTAACACTGCTCTCAGCAGAGGCATAGGCAAGTGTGGAAGGCATGGAGTTTATGGAAAAGGAATACATAACTGCTAATTACTATCTTACTGACAGTCTTAGGGTGCTATAGCTGTGCAGAAATTTAGGCAAGACACTCAAACTTTTCAAAGAAGTTTGCTTCATGCACAATAAGAACGGCTAATATAGAGATTGACTCTGCTGCTCATTAATCAGGGTTTCTAGTGGTTTTAAAGGGAAAATAAACATATACTTCTGTAAAATTATGCTTGAGTGGTTTGATGGAATTTTGTTTCTTGTTTAGGTGCAACAAAAAAGAAATTAAGGGTAAAAGAGTCTTGATAAAAGTTTGAGTAAAGTGCTGAAGAGAGCAAATTAAACTGGAGCATTTATTTATTAACAAATTTGATTTGTTAGGTTTAAGAAGAGAACAAGCTATAAAATAAAGCATGAAATAAAATATAAAAATATATTGAAGAGAAAAGATTTTCAGGCCATTTTTCAAAAAGATGTCCTGTATATGAATTCAATATATTTATTTCTGATTATCTTTAAGTCAAAAGAAAAATTATTTTAGAAAATTTAGAAATTTGAAAAAGCTAACTCTACTTCTCATTTCCTACTTAACTAAATATTTGACTTTATATAATAGTAGTAATGTGACTGGTCAAAGTTAAGCTAAAGGATACAGCTATAACAGCTCAATTGAAAAGTAATGTAAATGTGGAAATAATGAAATTCTATTATTAAAACTATAATGAATCTCAGTGCACAAGGAAGTACAGATAAGATTAAATCTTTTGCAAGGCCTGCATATACATTTAATTAAAGTCTGAAAAAGTTGATTTTCCTTTTTCATTCAAATACTGTAGAAGCATTTCCTTTATCAAGGTACTATTACTATTAGCTAAGAAACTATCTGTATTCCTTCTCACAGTATTTTCTTTAATGCAATTGCTTCTCTCCTTCCTGGATTTATTGTTTTTAAACATGAATAAAAAGGATTAGGCTTCTGAATTTAAGAAAAACCTAATTCTTCAAAATCCTCTTTCATGCACCTACAAGGAGGAGAGGGAGGAAATAAACCCCAGTACATACTTTGTGAGATGTGCAGTGTTTCCTGAGAGCTGCAATCTGTGACAACATCCTGCGTGTACACAGCACTGGGGCAGAGAGATGCATCATGCAAATCCAGTGGCAAGGTGCTGTAGCTGGCATCTGCTGGGACTGAGCCCTTGAGTACAAATATGCTTTTATATGGCTTGGCATCTGACTAAACCAAGAATTTAATACCACCCAAAAATCCTGTTGAGCTCTTTGCTTTTTTCAAGCAAAAATTACTTAAGGGTAGCATCAGCACTCCTCCAACTTCTCCCCCAGCTGATATTCATATTTGCTTCTTTGATGTCACTGAACAACAACAATTGACATCTCTCAGTAAATAAATGATGGCAATACTATAAAGATCTGCCAGTGGTCAGCTGCCACTGTAAACTAATATACTTCTGAAAGGAGGACTGGAGAGCTGCAAAATGTGTTGAGATGAAGAGAGCTCAACCTTGCAAAGTTTAGAGAGCATTTCATCCTAGCTTACAGATATATGTGAGGGGAGAAGCCTCTCATTCTTGACAGCACTTTGGTTTAGCAGATAAGCTGAAAGTCGGATAAAATGAAAATGAACAAAACTTAAAATGAAAACGTGTGCACATTTTTCACACTAGTCTAGTACTGTAACAGATTTTGAAGCGAGTGACAGATCACCCAGCACTTGAATCCTTTAAATCTAAGTTGCCTGTCTTCCTATGAGATGTGACATCTTTTAAGTGCATTGCCATTAAGTAGGACTCAGGATTTGTTGAAAAGAATTTTATGCCAAGTCTTCATGAGCTGTTAACCAAGTGATAATAATGTTTCTCTGCAGCACTAACATCTATAAATGGAATTACTCCTCTGATGAAATCAACCATGACTTTCACCATACTTTTTGCAGGAAGATTTTATTTTATAAACACATAAATTCTTGAAGTTTGTGTTCTCAGCCCAAATAGCTTAATCTTGCCTAACTATATTTGGTGATTGCTTATCTACCAAACAACCAAGTGATGCTGGTGATGCCTCCTAACCATGACAGAAGCTGATTGACTGTATGTGCTGCCCATTACAACTCATTCCTTTTACATGAGATTCAGCATCTTCCTCTCATTCTCCTAAGATACATGGCAAAACATTTGTGAAGTTAGTGTGGTTCACTGGACCTTGTATAAATAGTTTGTAAAGGAAGAAATTTTATCTCAAAATATTTTAAATTATGGTACTATTAAAAATTAAGCATACCCATTAGGTTTACTGTCTTTCTGGTAACTTCGTTTGACATCCAGCTAAATCTCTGAGATTAAAGCATCCCATGACTTGGCTTGCTCTTGACTTTTATCTCACTGCTCATATAATTTGCTGTCCTGTGAAGTTTTGAAGGAGCTTTTATAGAACAAAATAGCTCTTCAAACCAAGAGTGAATGCTTGAAATAATAGACTGAAATATGTATTTCTGTAGCTACTAGCCAGCAAAAATGTGGAGGAACATAATTTAAAAATGCAGAGTGTTTGTGAATGGAATCTTTTCTACCAGTAAGACTGTAATTACTGGCAATTAGATTAACAAAGCTATTGACTGATTCTATACAAGGTTGCATTTTATTTCTGCCCCTGATAGCCAGGTACATGATGGATAAAGCAGGCATGCACAAAGCATGATATACCATTAATCTTTGGGTCTAATGGGGTTATTAGTACTGTGTCAGCAGATCAAACTCACACATCCCTCTGCCTATCTGAACAGATTACACGCTCTACAGCACTAGAGACAGAAAGCTGATACCAACAGATAGACCATCAAGACATCCTTAATGTCTGGCATAATTCTCTCACTGCCACTTCAGTTGTGTTAGTCTGTAGATGTATTTTTTCATGGATTTGAGAGTAGAGTTAAAAATGAACAAATCCTTAAAACCCTGAAATCTATTCTTTCTATGATAAAAGAAAGGAAAATTGTTTATTATTTGAGGAAAAATAATTCTTAGAGGACATTTTTGCAGAGTTATAGTGAGACCCATCACAGCTATATAATATAATCAATTCAATGCCTGGAAATATGGAAGCAATGATTATAGGGTAGAGCAAACAAAAGGGAAAAGCTTGTATATTTCATTACTTATGTTTTTCTATGTGTAAGTCATACAGGTGATTATTACATTTAGCAGGGAAATGTACATGTTTTAGTTTGATATTTTACAATCTTTCCTATTCAGCATGACAGGTTAAAAAAAAAAAAAAAAAAGAAAAAACAAAACAAAACCAAACAAAAAACAAAAACAGAATAAAAGTGGTTTTTGCTTTCATGTTCAAAATACTGTTGAGAAAATATACTGAAAGTGCACATGATCAGTGCAGTTTTTGCATGTACTTCAGAAGAGATGGAGTATGAATTTAAGATGCAAGACCACACATGAATGCTTGAGCTAGTCTGTTATAACAGTGTCAGCAGCACTCCTTGGGCAGTGTGCCATCACACGTAATCATTTTGCTCCCAGTTAAGCCAGCTGGCTTAAGCTGGGCTTGGACTGGTAACTCACACTTCTGTATGTGGTACAGCAATGCTTTACATGGAAACTGCCACATATTGGAAGGGTAGGAAAAAAAGCATACAAGATTAGACACAAGGAAGCCACAGTGTCAAGACTGTTGAATATAAGGTGAAAAATCTGACCAGAAGAGTAAGTGGAAATCGAAGTTTATTAGCAGTGGGCTGCTGTTATTTTCCTAATTTTGACATAAAATCGGAGTATGAGATATTTTTAATTAAAATTTCATTTTTGTTCTTCTTGAAAACAAAATTTATAGTTGACCTGACATTCATTTCATTCTCCTAATGAGAAAATAAATAATTGTATGTACTCTGTAAATACTCATTCTGTGTTAGAGATTACAGGCATATCATCTATCCATACTTTTTTTTAGGTGGAATTAAATTTTGAGGACAGATTTGTACCTCCTTAATGTTCTCAGTGATTTCATGCTGAAATTACTGTCTACAGAGTGTTTATTTCTTACTGGTCCATTTCAATAACATATAATGACTTCAAGTGTTTTTCCTTTTAGCAAGTATGATGAAAAAACATTATCTTTGGTCTGATATTTTGTATTTTGGTCTTCTGGATTAGATGTTAACTATAAAACTGATGAAGATAAGTGACGTCTAACTTATATAGATGCTTCCTAAGTTCTTCCAATTAGTCTAGTTGAGATTTGATTAATATTAAATAATAGACTGATACTAAAGATTACCACCCTATTTACTCTTCCTTAATTTTTTACTTATTTTTATATATTTACAATTCCATTTCTATACTATGGACAATCTGATTCTGCATTTGTACTTCACTATGCTGTATGTGAAAGCAATCTTCTAGGCTTCCTCAAAAATTTTGAATTGTGTGGGGACTAGTCCCTCTCCTGTTATCTCTTTAAATAAACTTCACTGTACTAAGTGAGGAAATGATCCCTTCATATTTCCCCATCATCCAGAAAGCCTTTACCTCTACACAAAAAATAATACTTTCTTTGCTGCTGTTTGAAATCCCTTTGCAAACATTAAAGTTCAGGCAGCTCTGTGAGAGAGAGAGATAAGTACTGGACTATAATCATCTCCATTACCTATAAAGCTTTACTGTCCAACTTTACGTAGAATTTCTACAAGCCCTTTTATATATTCTTTCTGACCCAATGGAGAGCTCAAGTCAGATAGATTTTCCTTCCTGCTCCAATCTCACTGCAGTTATTAGCTTTCTATTTTCTTTCTCTTCTCCAAAATTGTTAGTTAAATACATTGGACATTGAAAATTGCAATTATGGATTGATAAAAATTATATATGAAAATTCCAAATTTGAGGAAATTTAAAGAAATATGAAAGCTCCAACACTTAGTGTACCGTTTTGACATTTTGAAAGTGAACTTTAAAAACTTGTTTCAATTTTGAAGAGTTTCAGTTTTTAAAAAGAAAAGTAAACACTGGAAATTAAATTGAACATCAGTCTGAAAAATACCTATTATTTTAAATTATTCCGAGTATCATAAAAATGATCTTTTCACATTCAATTGAAGTTAGACAAGGGGAAAAATGTCATCTCTGTACATCTGTAATATAGTACAGCATGTCATAGTACAGAAAAATAAGCCTTGTCTACTTGGTTAACCTCTGATCACTTTCTTCTTTTGAACTGGACTCACTGCTGCAGGGTTCCTGATCTTTATCACTGGAATTCATTTGCCTGAGCTCGATGTCTACTCAGTAATAGGATCAGCAAATCATAAATGTTTCCTCTTGTGAGTTATTTATCTATTTTTTTCTGATGATGAAGGCATATATTAATAGAAGAATTCCTAGTTCCTCATGATAGTCATCTAATTCTTTCTTCTACTTTATTAATTGACATTTTGAAAAGAAAGACTTTCTGCTTTCTCACTCATTTTAGGAGCAACAGGCTTATCAAATTCCTTTCACACTTACTTGTGGCACAACCTTCAGAAATACAGAGACGTTCCCAGCCTCCTGCTCTGGGTTCCAGTCAGGTGATGAAAGGGCTCTGCTTTCATTTTTATCCTTCCTGATCCTGAAGTCTAGCCTGTTTATGCATGTTTCTTGTCTGGCTCTCGTATGGTGTTTCCATGTTTTTCCTGTCTTTTTTTTCATTAATCTGGAGAATAGGAAATGAATCTTTTTTTCTGGTATATGTATAGAGGTTTTGCTGTTTTCCTTTATCCATTGCTATTTCTTCATTGCCGAGTTACTTCTGCCATGACTGAAGTAAGTTCTGACAGTTCCAAAGAGAGAAAAAAAGTTGTGTTTCTCATTATTCCAATGAAAATGAACTGATCTGAAAAAACTGCCCAATATTTTTCTTTTTTTTTGGCGCAGTCTGTCCCTCATTCTTCCAACTCAATAGCATTTCTCTTAAGCTTTGGTATCTAAGAATTTGGGAGTACCCAGTGGAGGTGGCACTGGCCTGTAGTTCTGGCCCCTCAGAAATTCCCACACACAGCCTCTTGCATAATAAGTTCTCTGGTAGCCTAAATGCATGGCACTATATCTGCAACCAAAAGACCCCTGCAATCTCCTTATTAAAGGTGAAATGAAATAAAGGCACATGATAAAATTTTGGAATACTAAATTGGCCCCATGCCATGCTCCAGAATAGTTACATGCCCAAGTCTCTCCTGTCCTCCATATGAATAACTGCAGTCATGGGGTGAAGGACTGTGTTGTTGAAGGTCATGTTTCTGGTCATGGATGTGGATTAAACCCAATTCTGTGGACAGCATATTCTCATGAAATTATTAGTTGCCTTCAAAAGTATTGAGTCACCACTCATTTGAAATCAGTGGACAGATTTCCATCACCCTTAGTGGGCTTTGTATGGTTCTGCATTATATACCTTGATTGTATTAGACAGGAGATTTCAAAGTGTGATTTGTATAAAACCAGGTGGTTTTTCTTTTCTTAAATCTGTTTTTCTCTGTTAAAAGTGCCTGTATTCTCACCCCAAAGAAGAATTGAGTAGTTTAATTTTGAGCTCAGACATTATTAAGCACAGACTCGGTTTCATAAAACATTAAATAACAAAACTAGTTTTGTTTCCCACATGTACCAAGCTGCTTGGTTCTCATAATAATGAAAGCCAAAATAAAATATGTGATGTGTAATGAAACCAGGCAGTCTATTTATAGTGCTAATGTCAAAAGGATTTTATTAACTATTGAAGATTCAGGAACAAATTATGAATGACTTAGGAAGACCTGTTAAGTAGCAGTTGTGGCTAAAAGATTGACACAAACACAGTGCTAGTTAAAAAACAATAACATAGCTCACTGGGGAAAGCTGGGATAACGATAATAAACCTATATTCAAGCAACACTACTTTCAGCAAAATGGGGTGTGAAGACAATGGGAGATTTGTCTATACTAGAAATACAAGAACCATCCCAGAATAACTTGCATGGTCCTAAGCCAACAACTGATTGTTGGAAATAAAACTTCTGATCAACACTTTATTCACTGTGACAATCTAGCATCTTTCGTTTGTGTTTTGTCCCTCTAAAACCAGTGAGGCTATTGTACCTTGGTTTAAATGAAGCAGGTGAAAGCTCTGTTTCTGCAGCTCAGCAACTGAGGACACTGTCCCCAGATCGCCAAAGTGTGTAATTTTGTGAATAGACCCACTGATTTCACTTCATCTGCCAAATATTAAGAGAAACAATTCCTTCTTGGCACAAATCTTGCCCATGCATGCCCTTCCTGACTCACAGCTATCCCCCAGCTTACTTTCCAACCTGTTCCAGTGCACTCAAGCAGGAAAAGCTATTATTGAGTCCTAAACATCCAGAGCTTACTTCAAAAACTGAATTTTCTCATAATCTGAGATAAAAATGTGCCTCCTACAAAATGCTAATTGTATTCAGTAGTGTAGCAAGAAGAGTCAGACTGCAGTGACATGGACAAGGAGAGGCATATAAGAAATATCCTGGGCTGGAATAGTTATTCAGGGATTCTCTGAATAAGGTGATTTCATTCTTCTTCCCAAAGAAATTTGTGCTATTTTAACAAGGAACAGTCTGTGACTGGAAAAACAGAGAATCAAAGTGGGAAATTCAAAGGCAATTCATTAGGCAAAAGGGTAGCTATCTTATTCGAGTTATCAAAATCTGAACAAATTTCCAATTTTGCACTAAAGACCCAATATAGAAATCACAGAAATCCATCATAATCTTTCCACTCACTTATGTAGCTTTGAACTTATGTAGCTTTTCTCACTCCTTTTAAAGTCATTTTTGTACCTTCTTTGCCCACCTTTAATTCAGCTGTGATATGACATCCATTACAACTAGCATCAATCCAAAAGTGTAATTGCCCTACTGTGGAAAATTGGTAGAAGAGATTAATTAATATCTTCATATCTCATCCTCTATATAATGACTTTTTCATAGCTGAAATTGTCCTTCTCTTATCATATTGTCATTTTCTCCAGGTTTTAACTGGGTGCTACGCTTGAAAAGGTCAATTATGGTAAGTTCAAAAAAATACATGAAAGTGAAGATGAACAACTGACATTTAACCTAAGTGATGATGCTCTGCTTTTTAACTGTGAGTTTGATTAATTTAAAACCAATTTGGATCCATTCTTTGCTTCATTGCCTGTGCAGTGAAACTGAAAATTTGACCCAAGAGAATATAATTCAAGATGGAATAGATGCTTAGTAGATATATATTTCTCACTCTCATACATTCGCTACAGTATTGAGCAAATGCAATTAGATTAAGGGAGTTTTTGGGGTTTTTTTCTTCCTTTTTTTATAATAGTTCTTTCGTTACTGTGTGATATTTCTACCCACAAATTAAAAAATGAAGCCTTTTTCCTGAAGAACATCTCTCTTTGATTTACTGACTCTGCTTTAGCAAGTGTTCGCTTCCATGACAATCTACTTCTGCAAATGCTGGTGATGAGTAAACTCCTTAAAGTAAAACTGTGACATGTTCTAATTGATCCTGAGCTAGAATGACAGCACTATAACTCTGTGTTATTCACTGATGGTCTGTTTAAGACTTTACTTTGACATTATTCACTGAAAGTGAATATCCTTCCTAAAATCAACTGAGTGATTTGCACAATAAGGAAATGTTTGAATTGGGAATGTACCTCAGGTTTATGTATATTTTTCTTTCTTACATGACTTTCCATGGAGTACAGTGATCCACAATTTTAATTGCAGATATCTGGGGAAAAAAATGAGAGATGAGAGTGATGACTTAGGGTTTTTTTTTTTACCTCCTCAGTCCCATTTCTTAACTGTCTGGCCTTACTTAGCTGTCTCACTGAACTGTTTGTCCTACATCTCCAAAAAAAAGGTCCTTTGGCTTCTGCTTATTGTGTTCCTTATTTTCCTGCAATTCCTCAGTGTAGTGTTTATCTTCTAGATGGTACAAATCCTACTGGAACACTTCCTAAGGCATAGATATTTCCTCATCAAGTCGATTTGGGTTTGGGTCTCTCCTCTTTCAGCTACTGAACACACCGAGTCATCACTACCCATCAGGCAAAACATGTGTGATCAGGCTCAGCACACCTACCTATCAGCAGCAAAGCTTGCCAGCTTTAAACAGCAGTCTGAACACCAAACCTCAGGTGTGTGCTTCTTCACGGAATGAATTTCTCACCTGCCAGTTACAAAGCACAGGATATTCAGCCATGTTCTCATACTAAAAAAGCTAAAACCTCTTTTTACACAAATATAAACTGATTATTTTATCACAGTTTGAAAGTATATTCAGCATTTATTCACAGATGTATGCAGGTATTTTGTGTCCCACCAACTCTCTTGGTCATTCCCCCAATAAGAAAATTACTATATAACATAAGGATAATAGCACAGCTTTGTTCAGTACTCTTCTAGGACATTATCTGAATTCCTTTTATTTCTTTGTTTATTTGTTCATACCTATGTCTGCTAAATGTCTTCCAGCAGTGAGCTGCCTACATAATTTTAAACTTTGTTTCAATTGCAGAACTTTATACATCACTCAGAGATGCAGCACTCTTTTAGTGAATGACCTACAGACTCACCTGTGGTAGATTTGTGCAATCAAGTTCAGGTTCTCCATCATAAGACAATTATGCAACAAGTCTGACTCAAATGGTGTTGTCCCAGCTTCTGTGTGCAGAGTTTATGTCATGATACTCTTTAAAAAATTGCAGCTTACTCTCTTTTCTCAGGTCATTCTTTTTCAGTGTCTAATTTTCTCTCTATTTATCTGTGTACTAATGCACTCCAAGATCCTGTTCCCTATTCTTTTCATAGGAGGACTGCTTAAGTCTACAGTGTCACCGAGCAGCTAGTACTATTTAGTGGCCTCCTGCTCTATTACATGGAAATTGATTTTCCTCTTCCAGGCAAGTTAAAAATCCATAATCTGCTCCATCAACTTTGTTTGTGCAGCAGCACTGGCAACTGAAGCTACAGGTGAAGACACAGCTCTTCAGACATCATAACTGACAGTATCTTTTCTCAACATCACAGTGAGTAGACTGTAGTAAAGTATTTCTCCAGCAGTTTGCAGTAAACCTGGGAAGGACCTACTGGCTGAAAATTGTCTGGCAATGTGTGTTCCTGAATTCCCTCAATTACATTTCACAACTGTTAAGTCTCCTATAAAAAGTTACATCATATGGGCACAAATAATAAAATCTGCTTGCAGGCCATTGCCCCCAAACTTACTTGGAGAAACAGTATCCAAAGACCAGTGCACGGTGGTGCTTCTATGGATAGAAAGCCAAAACTGATACATTCTTATGATAATAGCAATTTATCTACTCAGCCACAGAATTAAATAATAATAATCAGTATTTATGACAAGTCTTTGCAAATAAGTATTCAATACAATAAGATTAATTACTGCAACATCTTTGGGAATTTTCAATTTTTATCTGGACAGCAGAGCTTTTTGAGCATTCCTTCATTTTAAGAGTGCTGCTCCTGGGTTCAGGATGCATAATTTTACCTCTGTTTTCATCTGTGAGCCTGAAACATTTAAACTAGGATTAAGAATGACCAAAAATATCAACACTCAAGCATTACTGTAATGCTTCTTTCTTTGACCTTGATTTTGTTTGCAGAAGTTCAAAAACTGTTACTCACTGTGGAATATGTTCACCTAGATCGAACATAACATCCTTTTACTTGAGGAGAGGGAATGGAGGGGAAACTTGGTCACCACAGCTCACCTTGATGGGTGCCTAGCTGTATGAGGTATTCAGACACTGCATTCTTGGCTGCAGTGTAAGAACATGCATAGAATACAATCAAGCTAAAAGATAAGTGGGAAGTATAGTATATAGAAACATTAACACCAAGGGAAATCTTTTTTTCAACAGTGTAGAGAACATATTTTCTGGGAACAATGTCCTCTTTGTTTTGTAGCAAGCTGGATGGAAATTTCCAGGCTGATATACTCACAGCAAAAGAAATTAAAACAGACGTTCACATGATAACGAGGGAGGACAGTCAAAAGATAGCCAGACTGCAGTCATAAAGCAAGTAGGAGTACTGTTTCAGCATAAGAAATTTCTTATTTTATCCTAATTTCCAGGGAAAACAACATCCACCAGGGGATAGAAAAGAGTATAGAGAATTGGTAAATCCAGTTCATCCAATCAGCTCTTTTGGAATCTAGACAGATGATAACTGCTGCATATGGAATGAACATGTCCATATGCAGCAGTAGCCAACAGAAGATGACAAAATGTTGAGCATTGTCAGGAAAAATCTTGAGAACAGGGCAGAGGGTTGTCTTTTGCACTCATGCATTGAATATTTAATACAGTCCTGGTCTCCACATCCCAAGACAGATGTAGCAGATTTGGAAGCAGAATAGGGCAGCAAATACAATCAAGGGATGAAGTATCCCACACAGAGGTTTTGAACAGCCTGGGATCTTAAATTTGGTGAGGGGAAGGTGTGTTGGCAGGTTAACTGAGGCTTACAGAATGATGAATACAGTGGATTGGGTGACTGCAGGATGGTTTTGCACCCCACCATGCAGTATTAGGGGTATTTATTAAAACTAGTAGGACATCGCTTTAAATCCAATGAATAAAATACCTTTTTACAGAGAAGTTGATGAACATTAGGTGCTGCTGCCTCAGGGTTTTGTAGAATTAGAAGAATGAGTGGTTACAAAAGATTCTGAACAAACTCCTGAACAGATTTATGAGTAGATACTTAAGGGAATTTGTACTGTCTGATGTTCTTAATAAAATGGCTGGGAGGTTGGGAAGAACAGGTGAATATATTTGAAAAACGATCCAGACTCATATGTTTCCCCTTGCTGATGAAGTGCTCTTTTAGGTACTGTCATGGTAGAATGCCTGGCTAGATGAATCAGTGTAGTACCATCCAGTAGGGATTTTCTTGCCAATTTTAACATATACAAAATTAATGACGTTTTTTAATTCAAGTCATTGCTTCAGGCATAAATTTGAAAGTTTAACTCATTTCAAAATCCTAGTAATCTTTCATTTGTTAGTATTTCCCTCTTTTAGCTAATCCACATAGTAAAGGACACACTTTTTTTTGGTAGTTCTTTTAACTTTAGACATGTCCTTTGAAAGAGAGGTGGGACATAATTAGTACATGCATACTGTATCTCATATATATACTCATCTCCATAAGTACATTCATGAGCACACACTTTTTTAAAGAGTAACTTTGGAGGTGACAAGCTGGACACTAAAAAGCAGGAGTCTGTGAATTTTATGTCTGCCACAATTCCCTCTCTCCCTTTTGTCTGGTGTTTAACAACCCAGTCATGCTTGCGTAGTTGCCTCTCTGCAACTCCAGAATGATGGAGCTGGATCTCCCTCCTAGGAACTACCGGCTCTGCAGGGATCCCCCATGGCCTCTGCCTCTTCAGAAAACTTGAATATCAAAGACATAAGGCATAGAACAAGACAATTCTTGCAGTACTTTCATATTGTGTCCAGCTCAAAGAGAAGCCTGACTTCCACAACATCACAGTTTTTATTTCTAGAAACCATTGTCATTAACAAATAAAATGAAAGCACAATAGAAGTAGTGATAGGATGTTAATAACATTTTGTTTTTATTATCTTTCCTGAAAGTTACAGCTTATGTGATGTTTCAAAACTCTTCTGTGAGATAAAGAGGAGGGATATTCATATTCTCATTTTACATGCAAATACACTACCATTAATTGTCTTGAGGCTGTTATCATCTGTCTAGATTCCAAAAGAGCTGATTGGACGAACTGGAACATCAATTTACCAATTCTCTATACTCGTTTCTATCCCCTGGTGGATGCCGTTTTCCCTAGAAATTAGGATAAAATAAGAAATTTCTTATGCTGAAACAGTACTCCTACTTGCTTTATGACTGCAGTCTGGCTATCTTTTGAGAATAATCCATGGTGACTCCTCAGCCTCTTTCCAGAGTTTAATTTCAGCAGCAAATGTTTTTGGACTTAAATGCAGTCCAACATGGGCAGTTTTACAGCTGAGATCAGAACTAATGTGCATGCTGGTGTGGGTTCTCTGCTCCCCACACCTAAACCAGACCTATTTTTCCTGATGAGACCAGCTGGAGAAAGTAGTTCTGCTGTCACTAATCCCTTGCAGGTGGTTTTCTCTTCCTTGCAGTTCACCAATTCCTTGTATTACCACAAAAAGGGAGAGGATTAAGCCTGCTGTTACTGTTGCGTACTGCTATATTTGGGAGCTAAAACTGACCTTTCTTGCCTTTGGCCTTCTTCCCTCTCTATTTACTCCTCTTCAAGCACAAACCCAGAGTAAGCAGAAAAGAAAATATTGTCTCTTCCAGAGTAGAAGCTGTGGGGAAAGTGTTCCCTTCTGTGCTTTTGCCATTTGGTCAAGAGTCATGTCTGTTACAGTTTGTGTCTTACATTTGCTAGACACGTACCAAACATTCTACTTCCCTGAAGTGCATCCTTTCTTTCATTTGCTCTTGGAAGAATGATGTTTTCTCAGTGAAATGCTATAAAGGTGGTGCTTTAAAAGTCCATCCTGCACATTTACAGCTACCTATATTTTTGTTTTTAATCAGGTCAAACAATTTACTTCCATCCTGCAGGAAGGTAATTTAGGCTTCTGCTTTTTAGGCTTTCTTTTAGAATTTGCCCCAGGACTAGTAATAACAAAACAGTAAATAGTATATTACAGCTCTTACAAGATGCTTATTCTAGTTTTAAATGTCAATGTTTTGCTATTTCCAGCAGCAGAGTGCAAATCCACGACAATGCTTTTTTAAGGTACTAATGTAAAATGTTAAAGGTTTTGTAGACTCGACAGTTCTTGGCATAGTCCCCCATACAAATCAGATCTGCTAATAGGAACAATGGGGGTAAAACTTCGCATGAAACAAACTTTACTAATTTATATGATATATCAACACAACTGTTTCCACAGGAGAAAAATGTCCACTGCGTTTCCTTGTCCTCTTACTACTGCTGTCATTTTAATTTTCTCATCCCTTCATTGCCCCCACATACAATAGTTTTAATAGAAACCTTATGGCTGAAGAAAATCATGCTTGCTAATGAAAACAAAAAATCTAATGGTTTTGAAACAATCTAATGGTGAAGTCAGAACAGCTACTCTTATGACATGAGATAAAATCCTACCTGCAATGCCAGTTGCAGGCATGCTTTAGATAAATCCTGATTGTTCTATGAAAAAAAAAAAAAAAAACCAAAACAAAAAAAACCCACAAAACCTATAAAACAAACCTAACCAAAATAAAAACAAAAAAAACCCAACAGTATAAATTGTAGAAATCAACAAGACTATTACAGGAATTTTCCATACTGAAATACTTTTTAAAAATGGTTGTTGATAAGTTGATCAAGTTATCAGGTTAAAATACAGTGATTCACCATCAACAGTTATCGGAACCTTCTGGCTGTTGCTCTCTACTTTTAGAACTTTTCTTGACTGCAGCACAATTTCAAAAGTCCTGGAATTGTGTAAAGCTGCACAATTAGGCAACATATTAGTACGATTTTTGAAGGGGATATTTTGTACCATTTTGTAAATATGGTGTGCACAGAAGTGAGCAGAACCACAGCTTGGCCTGTCATCCGGGCTGCGTCACCATGCCCCAGTTTCAAAATCTAGGTGGCCAGCCTTTCCAGTCACTAAGAGACTTACTACCTGTGCATGTCAAAATCCTGCTGTCTCTCTCACATGCAGTAGCCACTCTGCTCTTTTTCAACACCTTTTTCAAGGTTCTGACTCTTATTCTTCTGTTAGAAGAGAGGGGAAAATATCCTTCTTTTGTGAGAAATTTATGTTGCGCAGCAAACCATCTAAATCAACAACTAATTTCTGGGGATGAGGGCACATCTATAGACTGATATATAGATATGCATTGATATTTATATATATATGTGTATTTTATATATATATGTGTATATAGATGCTGAATTTCAAAAGAAATGCTGGGAGTGTTCAGCTCTAAGGGTAATAATGCATTTTAGGAAAAAAATGGATAGACAGAGAGTCAGAAAGAAAGACCCAGCGAGTGCATGTGTTTTTGAGATGCTTGTGACCCATTGTTCTGTAAGGCAGAATAGATTAAATAATAGGGAGCCTGACCTGAAACAAAAGACTTAAGTCCTGTGCATGGCAAAATCAATCTAAGTCTATAACAAGGAACATGGCTTCGCAGCTCCAAGGTTTCTTGAACTACATTTGAAAGCACCTTAAATCTGACATTCACGTCTTGAACCTGTTTATATAAGTTGAGTCAGATGGAAAAATCAATCACTTCATTCTCCCTTCCTGCTATTGAAAAGAAGTCAAACTTTTTAGACTCTTTTTAATAAAAATATCTTTGCAGAAGACTTCAAGTCTTTTGTTAAAACCTGACATTTGGAAATGTTGTCCATGAACACAAAAGTAATTTTCAAACAGTTTTATTGAGGTAGAAACATGCTATTTTCCTGATGTTCAGTTCCTAATTAGTAGTTAAATATCTAAGCTCTTATTTTAAGACAAAGTTAACTGAATTAAAATTATATATTCTTTAAAAAAAATTTCTCTCAAAAATTTCTCTCTAACATCCACTGTTTCCGTTAAAGTTCCAGATGTGCTAACATTTATATATTAAGTAATTGTAATATTAAGTGAAATTACTACTTTTTAGCTATGATCTCTGTTGAGCACATTTTTATAAATTATTGCAAAAGAGCTCTTATTGTATAAGAGCTGTTTGAATTAAAAACAAGGTGAACAGTAGGTTACTAAGAATTAAGAACCTAGTATTAATAAACCTGCCTGCACCTCTGTTTCAAAACAACATTTTCATATTTCTAAGAAGAAGATGACCACCTTTAAAGGCAATCCAACAATTTTTATGAAAACAAATTATAATTAATTAAGAGCTTCTATATATAGTATGAAGTCCTGAAAATACTGGTAACTTTTTTTCTGCTTTTTTTTTCCATTTCCCTCAGTACACTGAATATTTTTATTCCTGTAGGACAAGAGACTAAGAAAAAAATTAGGAACAAGAAGTTAATAATTTTCTTTAATTTAAAACCCACTCAGATTTTCCTTTTTACAGAGGGAAAAAAAATAGTGAATGTGACATATTATTTCCTCACTATTTCTTTTTTGCTAGCATTTTTGGTGGAAGAGAGTAGGAGGATAATTTTGCTAACAGAGGATGACAGCAATTTAAAATACGAGATAGAGTAGATTTTTTTAATATTTCTTAAAGAAAACAGATTGTCAACTTGATTTTGTCTGTGCAAACTAGACTATCCATGTAAAAATATTTTCTCAAGTGATTTGATTTTCTACAATCTTGCTCGGGATATGTTGATTGCAATGTCTTTATGCTAGCTGGGGATGAGGAGAGATATTTAGTTTTCTTTGTCAGCTATATGGAAACCCCACAGTCTAAAATGTGACTGTCCAGTGTGCAGGTGTCACAGAGCATTTGTGCAGCAAGTCTGACTCCTGCCATTGTCCATAGCTTTGCTCTCTGGTCAGATTTACTTGGCTCACCTAATTTAGGACATAACTGAGCACCGAGATACCTGGCCTTCAAACAATTCTGGGTTGTTCTTTAAATTACTTTTTAATTTAGCTTTAGGTTCACGATTAGCTTTAGGTTTAGATTACTGTTAGTTTTCAACAGTAATCTTATAGTCTCCTAAAAACTACTATTGCCAAAAGACAGAGTTATGCACTCAGAGGCAGTGAATTTTGCATGGTAGAATAAAATTGAGAAGGGCTTTGTAACCATAAAGAAAAGATTCAGTTTTTAATGAAGGCTTAGGATATGTTTTGCAGTGTTGGTGAACTGTCTTTGCTGCCCAGATCTCAGATAGGGCACTATAGGATTGGCTCAGGCACACAGCAAATAGCTTTAAATGCTGAAGGCTAGTAGAAATGTATTTATTCAATAATATGTGAAGCAAATGAGGAGATCTGATAGAAAGTATTCTGTTCTGTATAGCAAGGATACATATATTTTCTAGAGTTGCACAAGATTTCACTGCGCAATTTCTATTCAAGCCTAAGGGATTTGTGCATGCCCAATGCCCAGAAAGCTCACAGGAAAATTATTCTAGGGACAGATTATACAGTAGGCCTTTACAGCACTAATAAAAACAGTCATTAAAATCTATACTCATAGTTTGCCACCCATTTTTCATTTACCACAGGACTTTGGACTATCTCTAACTGCTTCTGTCAGAAAGAATTATCCCTGGCTGCAGCAAGAAGCTTTAGCACAATGTATTTCTTGTCTTCTACAATGTGAACTTGTTAATCTTGTCACTGCTATGTTTAAGGTTTATATGACGTTTTTACTGCTTTTATTCAAAAACGCTGCTCAAGATTGTAATTTTATTTGCTTTAAAGTGTGATTACCCTTGTAAGTCCTCTTTCTATGGGCATTGAAGACCTCTTGTTTCCTCAGGTGGTTATGGCCATTTCAAAAATAAAGACTCAAAGATCCTTTGAAGCTGAGGAAAAGAACAACTCCTTCTTACGTTAACTCTAAGCGAGGACAAAAGCATCAACAAGCACCTGCTTGCAAGGTGGACTTTTGTAGAGTCTGTAGCCTTCTTTAACACCTCGCTTCATTTGACAAGTCACTGTTGGCTAAAGATACTGAAGAAATCTTAAGATAGCAGGAAAATAATTGTCAAAAATTACTACTTTATTGTCTGTCTTAGGAAAGACAGGATATTTGCTGAAACTGATGTCCTTGCCCTACTTCAGGTAAGCACCTGCCCATGGTAACAGAAAAGCCTCATTTTCCAGGGTCACTTCTTTTTGAATATTTTTGGTTCTGTGTTATTCAGGGTGTGCATCTCAGAAGAAAAAAAATTCTAGGATGTTTCATGGGTTTTTTTTTTTTTGTTTTTTTTTTTTTTTAAGAGATAAAAACCATGGAAGGTTAGGGGGCAGATTACTACTGTTCTTAATAAGCATCACAGCCTATCTTCAGTGCAGTTTGCAAGTTCCTTGTGGACTGTTACTTTCCTTGAAGCCAACTTTGGTGCTCTTTTCCATGATAAGTCTTGGATTTTTGATACTTTTTTTTTTAATCTTGATAGCATTGTGGTTGTCTGGATATCCTATTTAATTTTTTTTTTTTTTGCTTCATTGCTTTTATATCTCCCCTCACCCTCCTCCCTCATGTTCTTTTTCTTCAGCACCTTTTTCTATCACCACCCTATTCTCTTATCTTCCCACGTTTTTGTTCCTTCTCCCATTTCAAGCTCACTGTTTTCCTGTCCTGCCCATTGTACATAATTATTATGTTTTTAAATGAAAGGAAAATTAATTAAAAATATAGCTGTGTTTCAGTCTGTGAATATTTGCATATATGCAAATACGCACAACAGAAGTTATATATTAGCAGCATCATTTAGTATGTATATCATGGTACTAAGGTGTTACAGTTATAGGCTGGTGTGTGTAACTATCGAGGCATGGTTTCTCCTTCAAAGGTTATCTGCCAAAATTGCCTAAACAATCCTGTCTCGCCCCCTTTAGGGCACTTTTCACCTTAGCAGCAGAAGGATAACTGTGGTGAATACAGAGCTGCTGTGCAAAGATTGCTGAAGGACAGAGACCTCCCCTCTTCTGGTTGCTGAAGAAATGAGAGTAAACCCACAAGTCTGTGCCTTGTCAATCTGCAGCATTGCTTGTGCAAAAGTGCTTATTTGCAGCAGTGAGAGGTTCTCTGAAATGCATACTTTTCATGAAGCAGAGACAAATGAAATGATAGAGGATAAAGAAAACAAGTGTGTCCTTGATCTCGTTTTTACTACCATCAGAAGATTCTCCTACTGGCATCAAACACAACAGCAAAAAGGGACTGCAGATATTTAAGGGAGAGGAGACAGTTTATTTGTTGACATAAACAGAGCAGGGAAGCAATAAAATTTTAAAAGCTTGGAGTGAACTGAAGAATTCTTCATTTTATTTAAATTTTTTTAAACTATTTTTTCTTGTTTCATTGTCCTTTCTTTGTAGAGTTATGGATAAAGCAGGAATGGTGAGATTGCACTGAGTGTGTCAAAACTGATGACAATTCAAAGAAACTTCCGTCCTTTGCAGGCATAACTTTAATGACCGTGATGCCTTGACTCCTCCACTGTCTCATGATTACATCTTGTGTCTAAAGTCTGGTCTAATCTATTCTGTGTAAGACAGGCTCTTCCTGTGTAGTTCAGAATATGTTGTCCCTGCTCCAAGGTACTGTACTCTGCACACTGGCAAAAAGTCAAATGTCTCCCATTAATTAAATAGATGATACCTTCAGCAGTTTTCCTAGGAGCAAGGCATACAAGCACCAAAGAGGTGGTGGACAGGAGGAGGATGACAGGGAGCACATGGTAAGAAGACAATTCGCTGATCCTCGATAATGGCATTGCGTTAAAATACCAGTCAAGGTTTTAGACTGCCCCATGTAAATCTCACATCTGTCTAAGACCATCAAGACCTCTAATCTCAACCTTGTGTACTTAAATGGCTTCAGTAGGATGTTATTCTTTAATCTAGGATGAAAAACCTACTTCTTATTTAAGTTTAAAGACATTGTTACTGGTGTGGTCCCATGAAGAAAGGTAGGTTCATAGTAGTTAAGTCTCTCAACAAAATTACCTTTCCTTTTTTTTTTTTTACTGCAAACTTTAAAATGAAACAAATTATGGTATCTGTCTCTAATATGTGACAGTTAATAAAACTGATTATCTTAGTGAAAAATTGTAGTTGGGGATTAATTGGTCACAGAAATGTTAATGAGGATTTGGTTTGCTACTAATCCAATTCTATGAGGTTTGGAAAGGTGTTAATCTGAACTCGGAAACCAAAAGAAAGATTGCATTGTGTTGCTGGTTTTGGTTTGTTTTACCTACACAAACCCCACAGAGTGTGTAGAACATCTCTTACCACTGAAAATCCAGCTCTCAGTAATTCTCAATGCCAGGCTGAACAGAGCTCTGAGCAACCTGCTCTAATGAAAGGTGTCCCTGCCCATATCAGGGGGATTGGAACTAGATAATCATTAAGCTCCCTTCCAACCCAGGCTATTCTATGACTGTATAATTCTATGAAACCTGACCTGTACCTGCAGGATATTTGTTCCAGTGTTTTTCTTTTTTTTTTTTATTAGAATTTTCTATACCCTTTCATGTTATTATACTAATAACTAGCCATTTTCTAGTATAACAGGTTCAGGTTCCTTGATGCTAATTGGACATGATACAAAATTTTGTCAGAGAAGGAGATAATTAGGATGTATCATTAGCCTCTGTGGTGCCTATATTCATTAAACTGAATTTTTCTCCCTCTTTACAAATTATGACCTTATTTATGGTTGTTTCTTCATGGGCTTTTCTCTGTGATGTTCTCAACACATCCCACTGGTTAAAAAATGGTTTAAATTTTTGTTGACTTTTCAACATCTTGAAAGCACTTGGAATCTCATGGGATACAGGCTCCAGAGAAAAGTATAAAAACAGACTTACCTTGTTGAACTAGCTAAAGCACAGCTGCCTGAAAGCATCATGCAGTGGATCAGTAAGTATTTAGCTCAAATTCTCTCTACAAACATTGCCACGCAATCCAGATACGATACATGCTGATCTTTGTGCCTCAAGCAGTCCAACTTGCAATTCCATAGTAGATTTTAGAATTTTACTTCCATTCAGAGGAAAAAAGGCAACAACAGTAAATGCAGAAACTAAATGGATTTGTATTTTTAGAATGAAGCCTTATTGTGTGAAATCAAAAGTACCAACTTCACAGGATTTGTAATCTATTTTTTTAACAGTTTCTGGGATTTCCAAGAAATCTTCAACTTTCCAAAGAGTAATTCAGCATTCTTCTGGTAGTAGATTTTTTTTTTTATTTTTCTTCTTGTAAGATTTGTGGAAAGGCATTTCTTTAATCCTAGAGTTATATGGAACTATCCATTCCCTAAGTAACATAAATCCTGTCTTGACTCAGTTTCTCAGTTTCCCTTTGGACTTTGATTCCTTTAGTTCACCTTAGGCAAATAAACCTATATAGTATAATAGATCAATATTCCTGAAGAAAAAGACTGAGCTTGATTGAATTGTAGTATATTGAATTCCACACATGGGTATGCTACTTAGCTGTAAATAACTCCTTTTTTATGATGGTAAAGCAGAGTATGCAAGTTTAATCCTCTCATTAGTAGACAAACTTGAAATCATGATTCAAGGATTAATGTAATAAATATCTTTGAAAATTACTATAATAAATAAAACTAAGGTGTATAGTTATGTATAGTTATGTAAGTATGTGTTCAAGAAAAGCAATGAGCAGAAAGTGTTTTGGGGTGCATTGATGTTATTTTGCATGGGAATAGAGTCTCAAGAAGAGCAAACTCATCTTTTACTTCTACCTGGCATCACTTAGTGACTATCATTGTTCACTCAGGAGATGACTGAAAGAGGGAAGAACTACAGAAAGATTGCTGCAAATAAGTGAAGATCAGCCTCCCTTTTATAAGTTGTAGATCATGCAAGAAACAATGGACTTTGGTCACACCAAGGCATGCAGGTAAAGCTCTGGCTAGGTGGGATCCTCTGAAATGTGGACAATAAATACCAAGGAACTACTTCTCTGGGAGATTGCAGAGCTCTTGTTACTCAAGGTCTCTAACAGCTGTTTATGCAGAAACCTGCCAAAAATGATGTTGCCCTCGAATGGACTTGCTGAACAATTCAGATTCCTTGGACTTAGTTTTTATGTCTTCCCTTTTCTTTGTGCTTCTTCCAGCTGATAACTACTGGAGGCTACAATCTTACCTCTAACTTACAGCAGAAACCTACTTGCCAAAGTAGTAGGGAAAATCTGGGATGTCCCTTTCAGTATTTGGAGAGGGGAAAAAAAAAAGATAAAAAATTACTGATGTCTTTATTTATTTTGAAGAAACTTCGACTATTATAAACAACTCATAAATTGAAAATCTGGGTAGTATTCATTGCTTTTTCCCTGCAAAACAACTACATTAACTCCCCCAGTTGGATAGAGAACAAAAGTGACAGAAGGCTCCAGTGGTGCCAATGGATTTGGCAGGAAGGAAGGATGGGTCTTTCACAACGTGCAACAACATTTATGGGACTTAGAAGGAGATTGGCAATATGGAGGTGGAGGACAAATAAGCAAAGATAAACAGGCCCATATACTCATCAAAGACAACATGATTGTCCACCTGACAGAGAGGGCTGGAAGTGGCACTTGGAAATAAGAGATGATGAAATAAGGATATTAGTTTTGCTTTTTTTTTTGCTTTTTACAAGAGCTCTCCCACTTTTCATAATAGCTACAATTTCTCTGCTCATGTCAGTCTGTACTCTAGAAGGTTTTCCTGAGCCATAATTGCTCAGTTGGATTTGCAATATCCTTCTGTCTCTAGACTTTTCAACAACACTCATGGAATAATAGCCTGGACAAGAAAAATGGGGAAACTTTGCAAGAGAGCAAGTACCTACAAATCAGGTTCATACAGGTAAATCATGTCTATTCTGTCATAAGAAGCAGAAAAACTCCTCAATGTTAGTCTATTAGAAAATAAAAAACCAAAACAGATTAATTATGGTGATGGAAATAATGTGGGAGAGGGACTATGAGAGGAACACAAGGATCAGTGTTGTCATATTTATGATTGCAGCAAAAAGGCATAAAAAGACCCAAGGGGGAGGAGAAGAGTGGGAGTCTAGACAAAAGGAATGGAGGTCAGAGAATAAAGAGCCTTCAGAAAAGTAGAGTTCATATATTCATTTTTTGTCTGCTCTTTACTTAGATGTATTCAAAGTCTCAGCAACCAGATCTTCTGAGTGGTGGTGTTGGACAACATGAGCTCTGAAAATCACTTCCAGTATAAATAATTTTATGAATATAATAAAGCAATTGCAAAAGGTATTTCTATGTTAAGAACATATTGCTTTTCTCTTCTCAGAGTTTCTGTTAGTGATAAACAGTCCCATAAACTTTACCTAATAACGCTTCTCTTTCTTTTCAGGTTCAGGCATTACATTTAGATGTGCTTTCCATTCCATTGAACTCTGCCAAGTATGATTTTGTCCACAGAAGAGCAACATTAGCCAGAGCCCAACTTAACCTAGTCTAGTGATATGAATTGATCTCGTTGTGCAGCACCGGGACAAAATGTAGACCCTATTTCCATGTCACTAATGTTTGATTCATATTCTTGCACAGTTGCACAAGTTTTGTATTGAGAGAGGTTGGAGGAAATTCCTTTTGTTTCACCCCACAGTGAATTCCAGCAATGTGGAACATCCTAGTTTCTGGGAGTATGTTTGAATTCTTACCTAAATCCTTCTAAAAGTAAAGATTATGAAACTGCAACTTGGAACCATTATGACAGACACTTTAAATTAATGTAACTGGCCATGTTCTTAGCTCTTTCATATGAGCAGAATACAAAAATTGTCTAAAAGGGGTGTAAGTGCTTGTCAAAGTGCTTGAAAGTGCTTGTCAGTGTGAACAAAGCTGATGGCATGAAGGATTGAAAACACATAGGTCACAACAACCCCTTAGTTAGGGGCTCAACTATTACTCTGAGAGGCACAGTATAAAGCTGCAGGTGCAATAAAATGCTGATACAAAACTCCCATTTAAAGCAAGTGGCATTTGGTCACTAGGGAAGTAGTTGTCCTTGCAGTGGATTTTTTTTTTCCGAAGTGATCGAATTTTCGTCACTTTCTGTTTCATCTTGGAAAAAGGGGATAATATTTTATGAAGGAGATAATTAAAACTATCTAGGGAGCCATCAGACAGAAAAAAAACCAAAAAACTTCTAGAAGCTGCATTTTAAAAAGTTCCATCTATGCTTGCCTCTTATATGTGTGAATCACAGTTTTACCACCTCCTTTGAGAAATGACAGATTTAATATATGCCCCATCTAAGAAACAGATGTGTGTGTAACACCAAAAAAGGTGTGGAGGGAGATTTCTTAGAAATAAAACTTCTTGGTGGAAGAGAAAATATTTGAACATAAATTTCAAAGGCTTGTTTCAGCAGATAATTTCAGGCTTTTCAGGCAAACTCTAATAGTAATCACTACTCTTAGGAGAATAAATATGATGTAGGTGTATGGAACAGAAAATAGGTACAGTTACAGTTCAGATGCATCATTACCTAACACATTCGAATATTTTCCTGTATATAGTACTTGTTTTCAAAGTTGCATAATTATACAAGACAACTGAATTCACTCCTAGAGGGTATCAGGAAGTCTGGAAAAAAACTTTAAATTCTCTAACTCTTGAAAAGAACAATTACATTCCATGAAAGGAAAAAAAAAACTTGAAATCAAAGTGTAACAAACACTCCGAAAAGGAGATAAAATGCAATTAGAAAAAAAAGAAAAAGAAGATTTGGAAAAGGAATTAATATAATGAAATAGATAGGATTGAAATGAAGTGCAGTGAAAAACACTGTCACTTGTGAAAACTATACATACAGAAATCTCAAAATCAAGGAACAAAATGAAATGAAGACACAGAAGAACAAACTGATGAAATAAAAGGCCAAACAGAAAAAAAAAAAAACTGAAACAAAGTGAAAATAATAAAATTGAATGAGATAATACAAAGTGCATTGGAAATGGACCAAACCTTGCCGAACTGATCCTTACAAAAATTGCAAGATTCAGTTACCTTCAAGAAATGAAGAATTTCCTTTCATGAAGGAAATAAAATTTTGAAATTCGAGAAGAACGTGTAACAAGCACTCTGGAAAGGAGACATGATAAAATCAAATTCATGTGGAAAAACTCTGAAAATTGGGAAGTGAAGTGACTATAACCTACTGGATTCAGATGAAAGGAGGTGCAGTGAAAAGGACCAAATCTTGCCAAAACTATACTTGCTGAAATCCCCCAATAAGAGAACAAAGTCAAACAAAGACGCAGCAGAAGTAATTGATGGCATGAATCACTAAAAATAAAAATTAAGATAAAATTCTGCTTTGAAGTGAAAATAATAAAATGGCATAGAATGACATGAAGTGCAGGAAAATGGACAAAAACCTCACCAAACTGATCCCCACTGAAATTGCAAGACTTAATTTCCTCTCATGAAATGAAGAATTTGCTTTCATGAAAGGAAATTAAATTTTGAAATCAGAGAAGAAAGTGTAACAAGCACACAGGGAAGCAGATATGATAAAATCAAATGCAAGTGGAAAAAACTGAAAATTGGGAAATGGAGTGGCTACAACTGAAAGGATTGAGATGAAATGAGGAGCAGTGTAAAGGACCAAATCTTACTAAAATTATACTAATTGAACTCTGGAAACAAAGCAAAATGAAGAGGCAAACAAAAAATTGGTAAACTGAAATGTTAAAAAAAAAAAAAGACTAAATCCCATTCTGAAGTGAAAACAAGAAAAAGGCATAGGATGTCATGAAGTGCAAGGAAATGGACCAAAGCTTGCTGAATTGATCTTTATTGAAATCACAAAATTTCATTTCCTTTCATGAGATGAAATTCTTCATCTCATGAAAGGAAGTGAAATCTTGATATGAGAGAACAACATCAAACAAACTATAAGAGTGCACTTCCAATTAAATTAAATTCCATGGAAAGAAATCAATGAAAATTCAGAAATTAAGTGATTGTAATCACATGTAATTAGATGACATGAAGTGCTCCTCTTGTGCACAGCTTTTGTAGTTTCAGTGTCCCTGGAGGTCTAGGGTTTGTGGTTTCCCAATGCCTGACCCCAAGCAGAACAGTAAAATTTGCGGGGGTGCCAAGCACGTGGGTGGTACAGAGCAGAAAGGTGTGGAAGAAACCATATTGTGGCAATGCTGTGCTCCCCTTGGCATGCATTCTGTAGTGTCAGGGTGCCTTGAGCTCTGGGCTTTGTGCTTTTCTCAACCCAAATCCTGAGCAGACCCTAACACTAAGCAGAGCACTAACAGCTGCCTTTTGCTGAAGCAGGTGCTGAGCAGAAAGAAGCGTAAGGAGCATTGCTGGCATAGGGCCGTGCTCCCCTTGGCATGCCTTTTGTACCTGTAGCATCCCTGAAGCTCTCAGCTTTTTGATTTTCCTATCCCTAAGTATAACCCTAGCTCTAAGGGGAACAGTGAAATCAGCCTATTGCTGAGGCTGGTGCCAAGGAGAAAAATGTGAAGGGAGCAATGCTGGGGGAATGCCATGCTCCCCTTGGCATGTCTTTTGTAGTTGCAGTGTTGTAGTTGCAGAGCTCCAGTTGGAGCTCTGGACTTTGTGGTTTCTGAGACGAAGGTCTATTGTGGTTTTCTGAAGTGATGTGAAAACAGAAAAAATAGAATGGGATGACATTAAGTACATGGAAATGGACCAAACCTTGCCAGGATGATCCTCACTGAAATCACAAGATTTCACTTCCTTCCATGGAATGAAGAAACGTTTTTGCATTTCATTTAATTTTATCAGTTTTACCTCCTGTCTCTTTCTTTGACTTAATTCCCTGATTTTGAGATTTCAATGCATATAATTTTGGCAAGTTTCAGTGCTTTTCACTGCACCTCATGTCATCCCGATAAATTTTGTAGAATTCACTCAATCTCCAAATTTTCTTCCTTTTTTCCACTTGCATTTATTTATCATATTTCCTTTCCAGAGCGTTTGTTACACAGTCTTCTCTGATTTCAAGCTTTCATTCCCTTTCACACTATGAAATTATTCCTTTCATAGAAGGAAATGAAGTCTTGTGATTTTAATGAGGATGAATTTGATAGTGTTTCATCCATTTTCCTGCACTTCATGTACTCCCATGCAATTTTACTGTTTTCATTTTGGAGCAGAATTTTAAATTTTCCTT